>CM022763.1:25324413-25371913 GCA_012411365.1 Ameiurus melas | reverse complement strand
CAGTGGAAAACTGTGAGAGACCCAGTACTCACCCCATTGGAGCTCCTCTTTTTGGCCTTCCACTCATCTAGCTGGGCTTTAGTTTTGGCATCTACCTTCACTAGCAGCTTCTTCTCTCCAACCTGCAGCTCATGCAGCAGCCGCAGAGCACGCAGAGTCGACTCCGGCTCCTTATACTCACAGAAACCAAACGCTGAGGAAACACACACACACACACACACACACACACACACACACACACGCGCACGCACGCACGCGCGACAAACAAAAACCAATATGTCAGTGTAAAGTTACAGCAAACTGCATACAGAACACCATGTACATAAATCATTTATGCAAAACGGTGTTTAGTTCTTACCTTGCAGTTTTCCAGAAGCTCCCTGCACACGTTTCCAACTCAGGACCAAACCGCATTTCTTGGAGAAAAACAGAGGCAAATTTTACTGAAAACATTTGCATGATTAAAAGATGAAATCCTCAAGATCCTATTTTGATTTTACGGACTTAATCGCCCAGGAAATTATTTTCTTCCATGTAGCAGATAAGCATGAACAGCCTCTTAAATACTGAACGAATACATGACAAGTTTTTATCAATAGTAGCAGAACATGAAATGTTTCTACAGAACCTAAACCTTGTGCGCAAACACCCCGTTTTCCCGTCACCACAATACTTTATTTCAATGCTTTTTAGGTGCGTAGATGTTTTGCCACGCTGCTCATACAAGGATGATGCTTCGATTTGATTCTGCAACAAAAGTTCAACCAAAAATGATTATGTCTCTTCGCCGTACGAGTCACAGCACCTCGTAAATCAAACCAGGAACTAAAGATTCATGGATCTCTAGACTGAGAATCTGTATTATTCCTTGGAGATTTTCTGTTCTGGGTTCCCATGGCACTAAAAGAACCAGCACTGTTATGGCAATTAACAGAAGGGAATCAAGCAGAAGTAAAAGCACAAGCAAGACTACAAACCTCAGCAGAGGCTGAGAACGAAGTGTTGCTCTTTATGTTTTCGGTCGTTTCCAACTCCCCACGTGTTTAGCTTGTTTTATATCAAATGCAGTGGAACGTTACTCAGCCCCTTCAAAGATTTCACCGTCGCAGAAATGAACGCAAAATCAAGCAAACGCCGCAACATTCGGACGAGCTTGCAATCTTTCAAAATTACCACAGCTTGTCCGCAGATTTGGGTCCACATCGCTGTGCAAAACAATACCGTTTTACCGATCTACGTAGTTTTCCGCCCCAAAAAAAAACCTCTGTAAATTGCATCTCAAATTCTGAACAAAAGATGCTGCAAAATCAAGATTTTTTTGGCTGCAACAATCACAAAATAAACCACATGGACCGACTACTACTCCTTAGCTAGAAGCAGACTTTTAAAACGATGAGTAAGAGCGAGATCGTCATGTGAAGTGATGTTCAGTATGACATTAAGTCTTGGGCTGCAAAGAAGGACCCAGCTTTGATGTTCATAAACAGAAAAAGGCAATAAAGGGCTCTACATTTAATCTTTTTTTTTTTTCCCCAATTAAGGTGAGCTGGCAGAAGTCATTTTCAGCCATTTAAACATTTCCTAAGAACATGCTCATTTATTTCTCACTGAACCCATTTAAAATCTACACGGAATTTAGGATTTTTAAAAAAAACTGCACAGATTAACGCTTTTTATCTCTTCTCTAAACGCAGTAAAGAAGCCAGCACATAGCTACAGATCCTGTTACTCCCGTTAGTTTGACACCGTGACACTCTGCTACTTACTGACAGCAGCTGTCTGATCAACATGTCTGACGCTTTCTCCGAGATGTTCCCCACAAACACTGTTGTTGTGGGACCGCTGTTCTCGTCAGCTTCCTTCGTACGTGCTGGAACTTCTTTCCTCGGGGCAGCGACTTTATTGACCACTGGCATCGAGGTTTGCACAAGAACCTGGACCAATCAAACGTACGAATTTGTAGTCATTATTTTGATGAGAAATAGCTCTTCTAAATGAAAGAATGCATTGTACTATACTTTGGACAACTGATACAACTAAAGGGTTCAACAGAAGTACGCTTAATATTACTAGCAATAATGTTAAAGTTGCTGTTTTTTGTGTTATACTGCATTATAGAAATATTAAAGATGGTATCATGAGTACTTAAAATAAAAAAATTTCACTAGATTAGGAGGTTTACCGTAGGAGTTGGGGTCATGATGCCCATGTGAACCGGAATCATCGGGGCTCCTGTAAAAGGGGAAAAAAAAAAAAAACGAACAAGGTCAGTGAATTTCTGATCTCAGTAACAGACGGATCCATCTGTATGCACACACACGCGGTTCTCAAACTTCCTACAGCCTCAGAAGCACCTTGTTTGTAGAGCTGATGTACAGCTTTTTCTATATCCGATACAGACTAAAATGCAAGTATGAACAACACCTACTTTCATCTATGAGGCTTAACCAAGATTTTTGGTAAAGAATTAGGTACAACTTTAAATAAATCCAGTAAATATGTGCAGCGACTAACATTTGGAACGCAACATGGTAAGAGTTTTGAAATATCTAACCCTGATTTATACTTTGCTGCCTGCCAACGTATTTGCATGGAACAGGAACCTAAAATGTACAGAAAAATAAACATTAAGAACGCGTCACGGTTTTGTTTGTTACACTACACTTCAGAGTCATTTCTATCACATAAAAAAAAGACTAAAATGTGTCTAAAACCGTCTTCTATTTTTAAGGCACACCGTTTGAATCGTCCCCACGGTTTTCCCCGTTATCGACAATAACGAATGGTCGTGTCGCTGCTTTGATGATGTTTTGAAGAGGTGCTCGAATGTCGGCCGTCTTCTGCCAGTCGATCCTCGAGTTGCTCTATTGTTCTTTTGCACTCATTTGATTTGGGGTTCATCCCGACCCAGCATCTGCTTCAAGGTGTGTGGGTTGCACCATAATTTTAAAATATTCACATGCAAGATCTCTGCCATGTCAGTCAACACTGCAGAAAAGGGCTCCTCCCACTATTTAAATAGCCAATAGCCTTAAGCCTTCCTCACAGCCTGGGATAAGCCGTATTTGACAGTGCTCGCCATGGACGCGAGCCCGAGCAATAAAAGGAATAAATTCAAGCCATTTCCTTCTAAACCACCTTACAGTTGGAAGGTTATTCAGTTTATTCAAATAAAACTGAATAAAAAGCATGTGTTCGAACAGTCAGAGACATTTACGACCCGTGCTTGTTGATACAATTTCTCTCGCTCAACAACAGCGACTTCAGCAAGGTGATTTTTAAAATGTTGGAAGCGGGACACTTCAGATTCCAGAAAGCATTTGATTGGACAGAAAATCTGATGAGAAGCTGAAACGCACAATGGCGACATTAAAATTGTTGATCCGTACTGGTGGTAGGGAGAGAGTGTAGATTTTAAATGCAGATACAGAGCCTGACCAAAAAAAAAAAAAAAAGTGGCCACTGTTCGGATTTAAATTAGTAGACACTTAAGAGCCTATGATTGGATCATTATTGCAGTGATTAAAACGATTGCACTGGCAACAATTCTTTTAACCCTAACTGATGCAGTGTGTAGCCTCTCATTTCTTAAACAACCATGTCGGAAGACGTATCCCGTCTCGTGGAAAAGATGTTACTGTGTTCCAGAAATTATTGGCCTGCATCAAGCAAAGAAAGCAACTCTGGAGAAAGAAAAAACTAAGGAGATTGCTGAAATCCGTTGAATTCCGTTAAGAACTGTCCAACGCATTATTAACACCTGGAAGGAGATGGGAGAACCGACAACTTTGTGGGAGAAATGTGGTCGGAAAAATTAAGGTTCAAAATCTTGAACGATTGTGATCGGAGATCTTTAAAACGCTTGGTGAATTCACATTGACAGTAGAACTCATGGCTGTGTTTAATAGTCACATTACAAGCATTTCCACATGCAAAATGTGACGAGAACTTAAAAACAGCTGTGTGGCCTAATGTGAGGCTAACAGGTAAGAAATGACTTCAGTTTGTTAGGGAACATAAAGATTGGACTGTGGAGCAAAGGAAAACGATCAAGTAGTCTGATGAGGCCAGATTGACCCTATTCCTAAGCAATGGGTGCATCAGGGCAAGAAGGGAATGGCAAGACGTGATGCACCCGTCATGCCTACTGTACAAGCCTCTGGAGGCAGTGTTATTATCTGGGGTTGTTTTGGTTGGTCAGGTCCTGACTCAACAACATTAAGCAGAAGTAAAATGAAGTCATCCGAGTACCTGAATGTACTGAATGACCAGGTTATCCCATCAATAGTTTTTTTCTTCCCTGACTTATCACTGGGGTGGTCCAGTCAAAATCTACATCTTCTGTATCTTTTACCAGGAAAGATGGATGGTCCTTGAGATCCAATTATGTACCTTAAATCACATTTACATTACCATGCACAAGACACACACTAAAAATTCCAGTCCAATGACAATCAAATATACCATTTAGTACTTCTTTTTTTTGTATAAAGTGTACCATGAAGCCCTAATCTGTGGATTGACACAGATATACAGTAATCAGTCCCAAGTCTCGAGATTTAAATCTCGTCACAATTTACCTGGTGGCATCGAAGGAGGAAAGCCAGCAAACTGGGGTGGAGGGATCCCAGGAGGCATGGTCGGGATGCCCATTTGTGGCCGGTTGAGATGTGGAGGGAAGGACATCTTGGGCAGATCACCCACCTAGAGCACACAGGTAAGATGATCAGGATAATACCGAATGGGCAACAGGGTCAAAGCGACCATTAAACACCACAAACATCTCTTTATATCCCGGCTGGGTGGGGGGGGGCGACGACGACACAAATCACAGAAATTCTGATGGTTTCCACTACAAATACCATTATTGGTCCTTAATGGTATCCACAAGACATAACACGCCACCCATAGAAGGCAACAAATGACCAGTAGAGACCCACAGGGACCATTACAGCTTCCATTAAACCCAATACAATTCCCATTATAACCATTAAAACCATTACAAACTCCATGAGGGTTTCTCTTCTCGTTGTTATTGTTTTTCAGCACGGATGGCAGCAGTGTTCATCTCCGCTTCACTAAAGTGAGCTGTTTATACACTAACACTACCTTCCCGGCTTCCAATCAGAGAGATCATTCAGAATAAACCACGCCCTTCTTCTTATCATCATTTATGATATATAGTATCGATACTAATAATAAGAACACGAAGGCTCGGTTGATCGCGACAGAGCTGGCAGACTGAGAAAGGAGCAGTTTGCTGCTAGTATCGTCTCCACGCTAACAAAATGTCAGCTCTTACGATCTCGCTGATGGGGACCGCGAGCACAGTCGGCTAGTAATCATGCTGGCATTGGCGCTCGGCTGTAATTCTACTCAAATACCATCCGAAATCTTGTTTCTACTGCGTGTACTCGTGTCCAGATCAGACTCGTGAGTTAAAACGCGCCGAATAAAGACCGATCTGTCTGAGCAAGGCATGCTAGCTCGCTCGCTAGTCACTGCTCGCTAGCATTGTTAGCGAGATATGTTAAGCGATGCTAAGCTAAGCTAAGCTAAGCTACACCAGGACTGATGAAAATGAAAGCGCCAACTCGTGCTCCTCGAAGCCCTCAGTGAATCCCCCTTCAGTGTTCGTACAGTGAACGGAACGCAACGCACGTATCTCGGAAGAAGAAAGGAGTCAAATGCCTCC
Source organism: Ameiurus melas (assembly GCA_012411365.1). NCBI lineage: Eukaryota > Metazoa > Chordata > Actinopteri > Siluriformes > Ictaluridae > Ameiurus > Ameiurus melas. Next base: position 25,366,218 of record CM022763.1, on the reverse strand, counting down.
ATGATGGATTCTGCTTACCCAGCTCGATCACAAGTCACCTTTTCGGTTCTAACGGAAAAAATTAAGTTTACGCTAACCCGGACCCAAATCAGCGAAATAACCGATCAAACCTAACAACCACACTTCCGGTAGAACTGCATTGTGGGGGAAATTCTCGACAAATTAAAAGACCTACTGGAAACGCTTCTTCTTCTTGGTTTTTAATGGCGGTTGGCAAACTACTAAAGGTGCCACCTACTGGACTGGAGTGTGGGCAATAGATTGGCAGGAATTTATTTTTATTTTATTTATTTTTTAAATAATAATAATAATAGTAATAAAATAATGGAAACACTTGGCTAAACATAGGATAAATGTTTACATAAATGCCCCGTGTGGTTATAGGGACATAATTGTCGTGTTCGTAGCTTATTTAATTCTGAATATTTTTCATGTACAAAATTGACCTTGGTCAGCCAGGACAGGTTTGGTGTCTGAAGATTGCTTTCGTTGTTGTTTTTTTATTTGTGCTAAATCATGGGAACAGGGTGGCAAATTCCGTTTCAAGTACTGGAATAACGTTGGTTTGAAATTGTACATTCGATATTCGCAGAAATGCGGAGATTAAGGGGTCGTCTCCAAAGTTACATACGACATTGTTATGCACGTTTCTAACTTCAATAGCGTTTGAAGGGAATGCCTTACAGTCTTATAACCCACTGTAAAGTGTTCATCTAGGTGTCAGCTATGATGCACACCTCTTAGAGTTTTGATATTTAACAACACAAACTATTAAATGATATATAAATATTGCCATGTATTTTATTACTGCATGGGCTCATATACATTTAAAGCTCAATAGCATTTGAAGGGAATGACGTACAGTCACATTTACATTAATTCACTTAGCAGACGCTTTTATCCAAAGCGACTTACAAATAAGCAAAGCGATATATTAAGCAGGGAACAATACAAGTAGTGCTACTGTACAAGATCCATTAATTGAATACCAGAGGAAGCAAAGTGTACAGACTAGAGGTGTAAGTGCATTATGGTGTGTGGGGTTGTTTTTTCCCCTCTAGGAGTTGGTTAGGTGTTCACGGAAGAGGTGAGTCTTTAGCTGTTTTTTGAAGATAGAGATTCTGTGGTCCGGATTGAGTCACACAACCAATGTAAAGTGTTCATCTATATAGATTTTTGATATTTAACCCTACGATGCATGAACCAAAAACACCTTCACGAATGCATAAATCTGGATTGAGTGGTCTTCTTCAAAAAAAATAGATGTCCTATTAAGTAAATTATTTATTTATTTATTTCTTGTCATGCTGAAAGGTGCCGCTTACTAGCAAACAACTGAAGGTTTTGCACAAAAATTAACTGGTACTTATAGTTATTCATGAATCCCTTCACCTTGATAAAAACCCCAGTTTTGGCTGAAGAAAAGTACACCTGAAGCATGATACTGCCACCACCATGCATCACTGTGGGTATGGTGTTCTTTTGGTGATATTTTTGGTGCTTTTTTTGGAATTACGAAATTACTATACCTTTTGGAATTGGTCTAATCCTACCAATAACATATCTTGCCACATGGTTTGTGGTGATTTAGTTGGGCTTGGATGTACTTTTGTGAGAAAGGGCTTATAGCCCAGATATGTGTAGAATATGAGAGATTGTTGTCAGGTCCGAGAGCAATCAGTACTTGTCAGATGTTTCTGCAGCTCCTTTAATGTTGCCATAGGTCTCTTGGCAGCCTCCCCGGTAAGTTTTTGTCTTGTTCTTTTATAAATTTTGGAGGGATGTCCTGTTCTTGGTGATTTTGTCCACTTGTTGATGTTATTCAAGGTGTTCCATGGTATATCTAATGTTTTGGTTTTGGACGAAGTTCTTTTATACCCCTCTCCTGATTGATTTGGAAGCTCTTTGTGGACCATGGCTTCAGCAGTCAGATAAAACCAAGAAGATGTGAAGAAAATCCTACAGAAACAGCTGGTCTTAATTTGGGGTTAATCAGAATAATTGCATTGATGACATCTGTATGATAATTACTTCTGAATATGAGTGGGATGTGATTGGTTCATTACACACCACACAGTCACATTCCCAGTTATAAAAGGGTGTGCACACTTATGCAACCAGGTTATTGTAACTGTTTTATTTTTCCCTAAAATTTTACTGATTGTTCTTGACTTAATTTTTATACGTTGTAATTTCACACAGTGGGTGGACAATTTTCTGATATTATTCCTCTTTCTTTAAATTTTTTATTTTTTTTACACCACAAAAAAAATGCAATTTCAACAGGGGTGTGTAGAGTCTTTATATCCATTGTGCGTGTGTGTGTGTGTGTGTGTGTGTGTGTGTTTATTTCCATGGGTTTTTGCTGATATATATATATATATATATATATATATATATATATATATATATATATATATATATATATATGGTATGTGTGTGTGTGTATATATATGTATATACGTGTATATATGAATATAAATCCGCAAAAACCCATGGGAATAAATTGTGACAATTAAAGTATAATCCAAAATCCCTTCTAACATAATAAAATAGAAAAATGAGATTGCCCCTTTAAAATAATATTAATACATAAAAATACAATTTATATACAGAACTGTCGACAATATCATCAATATTATGAAACCAAAATCTTTCTGAGTAAAATAAATGTCAAAGATTTGAATGAAGTTTACGTTCATGTGTTTGCACTACAATTTAGTTATGCATTTATTCTTTTACAGGACATTCCTTCCTCTGATGTATGTATTTGGGCCCGCTATCGCATGATAAATTTAAATTGTTGAAGATGCAGTAGCTCATCGGCCTAAATAAATTCTAGAAATAAATACATAAAGAGATAAATAATACAAAATCTTATCCTGGTAACACTGGGAACAAGGTTGGAGAATTAACCATGGATGGGACAGAAGTCAATTATAAGGCACCATGCACATTCACACCTAGGAGGAATTTAGCACACTGGCATGGTTTTGGAGACTGGGAGGAACCTGGAGAACCAGGAGGAAACCCACACAAACATGCAGAGAGCTCTAGAAACCTCATCTTAGGTTCAGGATCAAATAAGCAACCCTGGAGCGCAACACTTCCCACCGTGCCACCCTCTCCCATAACACTGCACTTGTGAATTCAAGTAAACACACACACACATCATGTCAATAATATGTGTTTAAATGTAAAAATGCGAAAAGTTAACTTGAGTCACGTGCAAAAATAAAAGTACATGTGAAAAGAAGGCTGAGCTCTGTGGTGTCGCAAGTACTCTTCCTGCCTCATGGTTCCAGGGATCCCAGTCAAACCCGAGCTCGGGTTACGGTCTGTATGGACTTTCATGTGTCCTCCATCCCCCCACACCATACTGTGGTTTCCTCTCACCTCCCGGAAAATATGCCAGTAAGGTGGATTTGCTATGCTAAATTGCATGTAAGTGTGAAAGCAGTGGTCTGTGGACTGGCATCCAATGGACAGTGATTACTGATGATGAAGAAATGAATTAGGTGGGAAATGTGACAAGGTCACATGTGGAAAAAAGTATGAAACATAATTATAAAGTGTCTAAAAGCATGTGGGAGATTAACATCATGTGATAATTTACATGTGAAGTATTTTCTGTAAGGGGAAATCTAATACTGCTGGGATTGACTACAACAACAACAACAAAACAGACTTGTTTGTGAGAAACTCATCTCAAAACAGAAATGATACACACATAATGTGTTTTATTTGATGGTGTTTTTTTTGGGAGTAAGCACGTATCATTTCATCTATCTCTCACGTTCCGAGCTTGATCCAGCCCCCATTACAGCACTTCGTTATGCCCTGCGGGAATGCCGTTAACGTTTGACAGACGTGTGACGTCACCGGAGGGCGGGTTTTCCGTGGAAAGTGCTAGAAAGAGACGCAGCACAGCCACGTCGCGTCAGTGATATCCTTCCGATCCAAAACAAAGTCCTGCAGTCAGCCGTGTTCTTTGTTCGTTTTCTGAATTTATCGCACAATACAATCTAATCACATTCATAATAACATAAACACAATATCGAGATGATCATAATCGTGCCAATATATATATATATATATATATATATATATATATATATATATATATATATATATATATATATATATATAATAATTATAATATTTAAAAATGTGATTCATCCTTTGATAACTTGGTGGGTGAGCAGCACACGTAAACATATTTACCATATATATATACAGATTAAATATATAAATCTACAGGTTCGCACACCGACGGTATATAATAAGCATGATGTAAGGAACGTGGTGTGAGTTGTATACTTTTATTTACAAACACTCTACACATACTGTATGTTCAGTGGTCTGGACAGACGATGCATCACTTCAAGACGCAATTCGTGTATATATATATATATATATATATATATATATATATATATATATATATATATATATATATATATATATATATATATATATATATTATTCAGCTTTCTGTTAAGCTGTATACTTTGTATTTGTGTGACATGACTTTTTGACGAGTATTTAGCCGTTATCGCTTTCCGTTTAACCATGACAACTAAACGCTGCCCACGGTTACGTCCCATACCACGTGTTCGCACCCTAACTAGTACAGTACCATGCTATAGGTGACTACACAGTAGGTAGTGCACTAGTTCGACATAGGATGCTTGTGCTATTTAGGTCGGAACCCACGCTGCTCTATTGCAGCAGTGTCGCGGAGGGATACAGCGCTCTGCGTATATAAACTATACTCTCTCGAAAAATCGTCCCGTCCTTCTTTCACTCCACTGCGTCAGAGTGTGGAGGAGATATAGGAAAGTGTTCGGTTGCATTTTGTTCAAGAGAAGTCAACGAAACGGAAGTCAAGGTGCGAAATTCGTTTTATTATTCTTTTTCGTGTTTATGTATTCGAAACGGATCAAGGGCCTTCCGAATGTACTGGTTATAATTCGCTCGGGTCGGGATGAGAATGTTGCATTGAGCCGGTCACAAAGATGGTGGTTATGTGGGTGGATAAATCAAGCTAGCGTTGCCCTTCGCTGAATTTCATTTAAAAAATAATTTTAAAAAACCGCGTTCACGGAGACGAATTAATTAAGTCACTCGGTTAATCGGTTCTCTGCGGTCGGTACCGTGGACGGAAAGGCTGCCGTTATTAGCAGGTGCCGAGCTAAATACGGATATTCCTGTATAAAGTGCGTTTTTTCTCTTGAAGGTAATATTTTATTTTCGTTTAAGCTTTATAATGGCGCAGAAGTTGATATGACCTCCAGTATTATTTAAACGTCGACAGAAATGGGTCACGCGAGCACGTTTCACGCCTTAGCCCGCGATGTATGGGCCGGCTCCGTCCCAAACGGTGTGCTGCGCCCTGTCCAAGTGCACTACCTAGGGAGCGAGAGAATGGCGCCTGTGCACTACGCAGGGAAACACGCGTCCAATAGCGAGTCGTTTGGGACGCGGCGATCGAGCGCATTGCTCTTCTCAATCAATGCTCGCTGTGTGTGTATGAATCACACAGCTCGCGGTACTTGTCTCTTTTAAGAACACGACATAAAAGGCACTTTTTTTTTCTTTATAAATCATTGAAAATTTATCAGGCCGTTTTGCTGGTACTTCCTCACGCACCCGACTGTCTATATTTCGTTAGATAATCTTTATTAGATATACGACCACTTAAGTCATTTAGTTGTTTATATGATTTTATAATTTAATTTTTATAGGGTAAGCAGTCGATATTAGGTTTGGTTAAACTGCACGTGCGCCGCTGGCTCGTGCGCTTTCATGAAGCACGTGGCTGTGCCCTTTGTGCAGCCGGAAGTTCGGCCATGTTGAAGTGCACGGTGTAGGATCTGCTCTAGTTGCTAGGACTGTCAGTTTAAGTTGCTGACTGATTATTGATATTTTTATTTATTTATGGTTGAACTACCCTGTCTATCCGTACACTGAATGAACATTGTGTACATTAATCATGGTTCAGTTGCGTTATTGGTATGGAGTCGAAATCTCCACTTCCTACTGCCAAGATATAAAGCTTGTGGAAGAATCTAGTCAGTGTTGGGGTGGGATAGAAGAATGAGGATGAAATAACGCTGTATCACTAGATGAGAGTTGGTTGTTGTATTGTCATCAATCCGTTTTTTTTGTTTTTTTTTTAAGTGGCTTTCTTTCTTTCTCCCCGCAGATGCCTGAAGAAATGCGCCAAGAGGAGGAGGCTGAGACCTTTGCCTTCCAAGCAGAGATTGCTCAGCTGATGTCCCTCATCATTAACACTTTTTATTCCAACAAGGAGATCTTCCTCAGGGAGCTTATTTCCAACGCCTCTGATGTAAGTGCTGTTAGAGTAAAGGGAGGAGGTGTGGGTTATATTGTCAAGATCAGAATTTTTATCTGTACCATGGACAAGTTTGGAGTATCTGGAATAGCAGCATGCGGTCATCTTGTATGAGAAATGACGACTAATGTAATACTGATGCGGTATAGCTGCAGATTTCTCAGACCCATTTTAACTGGTTGTACACATCCAGATTAAGATGACTTAAAGATTTTGTTTGTTTATTTTTAAAGCAAACCTCAGAAATCGAATGACTTTGTCCGCACAATGAGTCTCGTGTCCATCTTGAATTATAGTATTTTACCCATGACGTGTGCTACATCTGTACACTTTAGTATGAAAGTTAAATCTGTTGTCCCTTTTATGTTGTAGGCCCTTGACAAAATCAGATATGAAAGTCTGACTGATCCATCTAAACTGGACAGTGGGAAGGACCTCAAGATTGACATCATTCCCAACAAGCATGAACGCACACTGACCATTATTGATACTGGAATCGGCATGACCAAGGCTGACCTCATCAATAACCTGGGAACCATCGCCAAGTCAGGAACCAAGGCCTTCATGGAGGCTCTTCAGGTAGTGTTGTGAGAAACTTATTTATTAAACCAAACCTGTATTTGTCAGACTGTTTACACAAGCTGCTTAAAATTAAAATGGGGCAGACACATTTATAGTGCAGTGGGACCTAATGCTGAATAAATAAAAAAAATTGGTACCTGTAAGCTGTACAGTTTATATTCCTCTACTTGTACAGGTGTAATAAGGTTTATTTATTTTTTTTACTTTGGTTTTTAAATCTTTTTTTAATCCACCTTTTCCTCTTCAGGCTGGTGCAGATATCTCCATGATTGGGCAGTTTGGTGTGGGTTTCTACTCTGCCTATTTGGTGGCTGAGAGAGTGGTGGTCATCACTAAAAACAATGATGATGAACAGTATGCCTGGGAGTCTTCAGCTGGTGGATCCTTCACAGTAAAGGTTGACCATGGTAGGTTGAGTCTAGTGCTTCTTCAACACTAGTTAGATGGCTAGTGTGCATTTTAGGGTGGGACTGTTTTTCATTTGCCAAGTTTGTCCATGTTACTGATGGTTGTGGGTCTGTTTACAGGTGAGCCCATTGGCCGTGGAACCAAAGTCATCCTTCATCTGAAGGAGGATCAGACCGAGTACATTGAGGAGAAGCGGGTGAAGGAGGTGGTCAAGAAGCACTCTCAGTTCATCGGATACCCCATCACACTCTTTGTAAGTGTTGACGCATCTGTACAGCCAAGTTCATTCTTGTCAGGTTGATATGAGGTTACTGCGTCGATCGTTCAGTAATTCTGTGAATTTACTCAGGAAGCAGAAACTGATGGCTTTGCATAATTGTCTGTAGGTGGAGAAGGAGCGTGACAAGGAGATCAGTGATGATGAGGCTGAAGATGAAAAAGAAGAGAAGGAAGAGAAAGAGGAGGAGGAGGAAGGAGAGGACAAGCCCAAAATTGAGGATGTAGGCTCTGATGATGAAGAGGACTCTTCCAAGGATAAGGACAAGAAGAAGAAGAAAAAAATCAAGGAGAAGTACATTGACCAGGAGGAGCTGAACAAGACCAAGCCCATCTGGACCAGAAACCCTGATGACATCACCAATGAGGAGTATGGAGAGTTCTACAAGAGCCTGACCAATGACTGGGAGGACCACCTTGCTGTTAAGGTGCAAAATCTGATGAATCAAAACCTTAATTTAGTAAGAATGGGTCTCTAGGCAGCAGTAAGTGGGGATATGAATAGTTTCTGGAAGCAGTGGGTTATATAACTCTATATAACCTAGCTGTACAGGTACGGAGCTAAAGCCCTTTCTTAGGAATATTTTTGAGTCATGGGCTTTCCCGAGGCGTCTACTTTCTTGTACGTGTTCAGTAAACTTGGTTGAAGGCCTTCAGTGCCAGTCATTTGTAGTTCTTGTAAGTAAAGCCCACCTTGTCCAGCTCTGACATTTCCATTACATCTATGCCACAGCACTTCTCTGTTGAGGGACAGCTGGAATTCAGAGCCCTGCTCTTCATCCCCCGTCGTGCACCCTTTGACCTCTTTGAGAATAAGAAAAAGAAGAATAACATCAAGCTGTACGTGAGGAGGGTGTTCATCATGGACAGCTGTGAGGAGCTCATCCCTGAGTACCTGAGTAAGTTCAGCCCTCAAGCCTCAACATCTGAACCTTATTTATTTTTTCTTAAGTGATTCACTGTGAAGTAATGTACATGCAGCTTGATGCACAAATTATCAGGGGTGTTACTTCAGCGTATGGAATAGCAGGCTGTTTGTATTCTCTCTTTACTTGTTTACTTACCTTAGACTTCATCCGTGGTGTGGTCGACTCTGAGGATCTTCCTCTGAACATCTCCAGAGAGATGCTGCAGCAGAGCAAAATTCTGAAGGTGATCCGTAAGAACATTGTGAAGAAATGCTTGGAACTGTTTGCTGAGCTCTCTGAGGACAAGGACAATTACAAGAAGTTCTACGAAGCCTTTTCCAAGAACATCAAGGTAGGAACAGACCCTGAAAATGTACAATTGTACAGGATTACGAGTGTGCTTGGAGCTGTTACGTCCACAATGATGCCGCTTTTTTTTTTTGGGACACTTGCACTCCTAGACGTTTACCATGGATTGAGGTTTGCCTCATTTATGTGGCCCCTGTGAACTAGTACATATTGTCTAGTATCAATGATGTAGTCTCAAGTATTGTCTCCTTTGGCTGTGGTGCTTTTGAAATGCTTTCAATGTTGTGTAGATTTTCTTTGTGCAATTGCTAGATTGCTAGTAATGTAGCATTTCTTACACTTCCAATAGTGTAAATATCCCATTTGGAAATTAGCTGTATTGGATACAAAGAGCAATAACATGGGGTTTTGTTGTTTTTCTTTATAGCTGGGCATCCATGAGGACTCCCAGAACCGTAAGAAGCTCTCGGAGCTGCTGCGTTATCATAGCTCCCAGTCAGGAGATGAAATGTCTTCTCTCTCGGAGTACCTCAGCCGAATGAAGGACAACCAGAAATCCATTTACTACATCACTGGTGAGGCCTGTTCTCTCTCTCCCCGTAATGGGTTTTGAGAATTTATTCTTTCCCCAAAGGTGAGAGCAAGGACCAGGTGGCTAACTCTGCATTTGTTGAGCGTGTTCGTAAGCGTGGCTTTGAGGTGCTCTACATGGTGGAGCCTATTGATGAGTACTGTGTGCAACAGCTGAAGGAATTTGAGGGAAAGACCCTGGTCTCGGTCACAAAGGAGGGGCTGGAGCTGCCTGAGGATGAGGAGGAGAAGAAAAAGATGGAGGAGGACAAGGCGAAGTTTGAGAGCCTCTGCAAGCTGATGAAGGAGATCCTGGATAAGAAAGTTGAAAAGGTAAACACGATCTTGGGCATTAAATTATGTCCAGCAAAGACGGACATTCACTTTTTTTTTTCTCTAACGATAACGGGTATCCTAGTTCTTGGAGTCGAGCTTTGTGGTAAGACCAAGTACTCTATCGAGGCTTGGTGTGGTTGAACACAGACGAACGGTTGGTGTTGTGATAATGCTTGTTTGTGCAGCTGTCTTAAGAGCATTTTCAGTAATCAGGTCTTCGTTTGATGGCCATTAAGTCAAGGCCACACCCAAAGAGCTAAAATTCAGTCTTGGGTTGAACAGGAATTCACAGTTGCTTGGAGTCACCAAGACCTCCACCATCTTAAATATTTACTTTGTATGGTGTTGAGATTTGTGAACTTGCATGTGAATGGATGGCTTCCAATCTAAACAAAGGATGACCAGTCAAAATATCTGTTCAGAAACCAGTTCATTTCGTCAATAAAAAAAACAAAACAACAAATCACCTGCATCTAATTGAGTTTGGCTGAAATCAAATGACTACCAACAAGCATTTAGAAAACTGCTAACTAGGTTTTGTGCCCACTAATGTTTTCCTGTGTGGTTGCTTAGTACATGCATTCTTACTAACTGTGGCATCATTGACTAGACCAACACACTTGTGATTTATGCATGCTTAAACCCCCCCCTTCATATCACCACAGGTTACTGTGTCTAACAGACTGGTTTCTTCACCTTGTTGCATCGTGACGAGCACGTACGGCTGGACTGCCAACATGGAGCGCATCATGAAGGCCCAAGCCCTGAGGGACAACTCCACCATGGGCTACATGATGGCAAAGAAGCACTTAGAGATCAATCCTGACCATCCCATCATGGAGATGCTGAGGCAAAAGGCAGAGGCTGATAAGAACGACAAGGCTGTGAAGGATCTGGTGATCCTGCTCTTTGAGACAGCGCTGCTCTCCTCCGGCTTCTCTCTGGATGACCCTCAGACACATTCTAACCGTATCTACAGGATGATCAAATTGGGACTTGGTAAGATTTCAGACCTAGTGGATTTGGTCTCAGCAAGGTCTCTCTGCTGATGTTCAAATGCGTTCTCAATACATCGTTGTTTACTAAATACTCCTTTCCACACAGGTATCGATGATGATGACGTACCCTCAGACGAACCGACTTCTGCTCCTGCTCCAGAGGAAATCCCACCACTAGAGGGAGATGATGATGCCTCTCGCATGGAGGAAGTTGATTAAATCCTTATGCCATCTATTACCCATTCAGCCTCACTTTATTTTTTTCCTTTTTCCAATATCATTCCTTTTGCCCTGTATTAGGGCAATTTGGTCATTCCCCATTTTTTTTGTTGTACAAATTGTAATTGGATGGTTCGTCTAGCTGTAATTCGAGTACCTCGTTGCACTGAACTTTCTGAAGTGAGGGGACTTCTGGGTAATAACATTCCATCAGGTTTCGGATGTTGAGGGAGGGTTAGCTCTGCTATTCCATACGTTAAGAGGCGGACTGCAAAATGTGTTGTGCCTGAATCCAGGCTGGTCTGTTCAATGTTTGTTTTTTTGCAGAAATTAAATGTGATACAACGATTTGAGGCTCTTGGCTTTTTTTTTTTCTTTTTTTTTTTTTTTTTTGTGCATCAAGATGATTCTAATGATGAATTGGATCAGTTTGTAAACACTATCGTTACTTCAGAGTCAAAAATGAGATCAGAAGTGATCAGATGTTCAGTCCCAAATTTTCATTGGAGTATTGCAGTACAAGTGCTCTTCAGGGGTGTGCAGTATACAGCATGTGGGGATTAATCCTGTTACTGAAAATGGTAAGATTTCAAAACATTTAGAAGGTAAACAAAAATTAGATTTGTGAGAAGTTGTGGTCCAGAGATCACCGCATATTAATATTGAGTAGCTACAAGTCAGAGAATGCAGACTTTTTTTTTTTTTCTTTTTTGAAAGAGGGATTTCAATGTTCTGTTAGTGACGTGTCCAATTGCTTTCTACATGTAGGCTGCTTTCATGTAAAGTGGCTGCATGTAAACAGCTGCAGAACATTTACCTCATACTAATGCAGAGGTTCTCAACCATTTGCAACTGAAGACCCCCCCCAACTCCCCCATCGTGTGCCCCCCCCCCATATTGGAGGAGAGCAGGTATAATGATTATACTATATAAAATCTATCTATGCATAATCTGTTTTAGGTAGACTTTGTGTTTTTGTACTCTAATTACTTTTCATAACTTGTGATTTAAAGAAAAAACTCAAACTATATAACAGACATGAATGATCAAAAATGTTTCTGAACACTATAACTACTTTTGAACAGGCTGTGATGACATGGACTATTTTCATGTTGCAGTCCATTCATCTTGCGTTCTAAATGAACATTCACATAAGAATGATGTAAATTCGGATGAAGGGTGTGTCTCGTTATCAGAGAGGTGAGCGACTCCGAGAGGTGTGACTGCACTGGGAAAGCAAGACCTAGTGCTTGCAGCACAGTACTGGTGACATTTTGTAGTCATAAGGTTTGTCCAAAAAGTTGCTTGATTTGTCACTAGGTGCTCTTTTTTTATTTATTTTTTTCCACGGAAGGGGTCTGAAAAGTCATTAAGTTGGGAACACTGGTCTGCACTGACCACTAGATAAAAGGCAGCTAAGCTCTGCCTCTCCCCAGCAAAAAGTAAATACAGAGGGAGACGGAACGCGGGGTTTTTCATTTATGCGCATTCTATTTGAAAAGCGATAAAATACACAGTACCAAAATGATTCCGTCTGTTTTTCTCTTGAAAAAAATTGCGCCCTCCTTCTGATCTCTCCATGCCCCTGGGGTCGAGAACCACTGTACTAGGGTCTTCCAACCTTGTAGTAGCTCGTCTCAAGATTTTTTTCTTTAGCCCGGAATAATTCTCCACTTGGAGCGGTTTGTCACTACGTAACTGAACAACGTCGATGTAATTTTATTTCTTCAGTGAACGGAGCTGAGACAAATCACACAGGATTTACAGGAAAATACGTGAACATACACACTGATAGCTCGCAATTCTACCAAACAATAGCTCACAAAGTCAGTTAATGTGAGGGGGAAAATGTGTATATATGCTGTTTTTTTCTACCAGTAAATGGGTTGAAACTGGAAGAGTAACATCCTCTAGTGCTGAACAGCAAAACGGTGTGTAAATGTCTGAGTTCCAGTTTACGTGAACATGATATGAGCAGAGAATAAAGACAGATAATGTATGTTGCACGGCACTGTAGCAGCTAAACCCATACAGTGATGGCTTAGTTGTGTCTACCCTTAGCTAGCGACACCAAACTAGCCTAATTAGAGATGTTTTATATTTTATCGGTCTGATAGTCCTACAAACAGAGACAACATCGGAAGCATGTTTTATGATCAATCGAACGGTTTCTGATCATATCACTTTGTAGTATATTTGTGTTTGTGTGAGAACATGGTAACTTGAAATGAAAGTAAATAGTAATTTGATAACTTTTTACATGCAGTAATCAATAATGTAAGGAGTCTTTATTGGTCCCATATACATATGCACAGTGAAATTCGTTTCTTCACATATACCAGCATGTTAGGAGGTTGGGGTCAGAGCGCCCCTGGAGCAGAGAGGGTTAAGGGCGTTGCTCAAGGGCCCAACAGTGGAAATGCTGGGGCATGAACCCCAAACTTCCAGTCAGTAACCCAGAGCCTTAACCACCAAGCCACAACTGCCCCAGAATGACACGTCATCTGTAGTGGATTAATTTTTTTAAGTAACTTACCCAACACTGCTTGCCTAGTCTTGTTAGATAGCCCTAAAGGTTTATATTTTATCGATCTGATCATCCTCCAAACAGTGATGAGACCTGTGGCAAGTTCAATTTTCAAAATGTTTCCACTATTAGCCCTCACGTGCAAGGAAATAAAAAAAAATGCATGGAAACAGTCAACAGACATTTAGAAGTACATTTTTAAAGTTTTCTTTTCATAGAGAAGAATATGGGCTCAGCCCAGGATGATTAACAGTCCGGCTAATGCTCCTGGGTCAATTTAGCCATAATTATAATCATTTTAACTTAAAATGTTGGTCCTTTCCCATTCACTAACATGGGAATAGGCAGGGTTAAAAGCTGCACCGCAGCCAGCCATTAGAAGGCCTCAGAGACCTTTAGGTTTCCCTTTTGAATCCCTGTTATACCACCCCATAAACACACAATCATTGGACTACCTGGGCAGGGCGTTCAGGCATTTCTGTTGAAATGAAAAATGCCATTATAATTCCACTAGGTGGCGCTCCTCAACCAGGACACAAATAACATCTATATAGAAAAACAGACCTCCAATAACATGAGAGAGAACAGTATGTCATTTAAAAATGTAAAAGCACTTTTGCATTGCATTCAAACTAAAAAAGCTAAGAAAAAAAACCCTCCAGAAGGTGGTGCTAATAAACCTAATGAGAAGTGTATGATTTTGAAAAAATAATTTTTTTTATACTAGTCACAGAAAGGTAAATGTCTACAGTTTTATTTCAGATAAATGATGTATAAACTCTATACCTCCAATCTAGAAAATAAATTAATAAATAAATAAATAAATCCACATAATCAGCCACAGGATCTGTTGTCCTGCATGTATGTCAACTGCTGTACTCATTCATTTAACCTTTAGTGTTTAACCTGAAGTCTAGCCTTCAGAAACGTTGCATCATATTTAGGCTTCTTCTAAGTCACATGTTTGAGAGAAAAAAGAGGCACCGCTGAGGGGGAGGCGGAGGAGGAGTCCTCCACTGACACGCTCATGTCACATTCTCAGGTGCAAGAATGAGTCGCTCAAAGTCACTGAACAGGATTAAAGATCCTATCTCATCGTGTGCTGGGAATCACAGAAACTGTGTGGTTTGCCTTGAACTTGATCAAACTACTACAGGGACTAGTCTGCAGATGAGTTACAAATAACTATTCAAGAACAGGTGGTGCTTTCACTATTTGTTTGGTTGCTGAAACCCCAAACGTTGCTCTGCAGCAAATCTGAGACCCACATAGTAGCTGATAACTGCACTAAATTGACTGGGTTTACTTCTCTTCACCTAGTTTTTAACAACAGACATTGTCACGTATCTTTACAGAAATCTGGGTGTAGATTTCGATGCCTAATGAGCAAGCCAGCGACAAGGAAAACCTCAGAGACAACATGAGGAAGACCCGTTAAGAGGGAACAAGACTCAAAAGGGAACCTGTTATGATCATTACTCTTATTTATACTATTCTAACTGTGTCGAAGTTCTTTAAAAAAAAAATTCCGTGTGAGCGTATCGTTTGTTAAAGGGAACACTTATTAATCGAGGCATAAAGCCTTCATTATGTGACGCATAATGAAGCTCAAAACGTCCCTCTAAATGTCTATAAAATAACACAAAAGTCACCACCCAGGTTTACACATCCCACTTCCTGTGGAAACTCGGGTCTTTTGTTTAATAAAAAGGAGACTGCGGTCTATAATTTCTAGGTCTGTCATTTTCTAAACACCTACATGTTTTAAGAGTTAGAACAAATCAGGAAGTGAGGGTGTTTTCTAAATCTGGGAATCCCTCTGCACCCACGGCCTAGAAAAGCTCTCAGTGGGACGCACTACGACCATGTGTCTTCATATCAAAACAACATAAAAACAAGAGCGCTCAGTGAAACACTGAGTCATTCCACTTTGGTTTGATACCTAAGGGTATGGGGGGATCTCATTTGCGTCATTTGATTTTTGCAAAATGTCTTTTCTCAACAGAACTGACCTTTTCGAACAGTTTAATGAGACAAACAGCTTAGTAGATTCTCATAAATGTGCTCTAGTCAGGTGACGCTTGTGAACCTTCAGCCTGATCAAGTCTGTTAGTCAATCCTCCAAATAACCCTTTGCATTATACTTTGCTTTAAAAATATATAAATAAATAAATAAATAAAAAAATCCTAACCCTTTATTCTCGTTATTCCCAGTGCTTGCCAGAAAAGAATGGACTTTCCCTAGTTAAGTCTTGGTTCTTCCCGAAGTTACGTTATAAGTTCCATGTTCCTATGGAAGTTTCCCTTCACCATCGATGTTCTCGGATTGCTGTAGAACCGCGTTGAGACTGTCTGCAATGTAGAAAAGCACGAAGACATTTGTTTCATTCTCCGATAAACCAGAAACAAGCTGAACAAAACGACGGGATTTTTACAAAACAGCACAATCTCCTCAGATCAGCAGAACAGTAGATGTATTTCTGAAAATCACTTATCGTGTCAAACAGCCACAGAATGACATGTTCGTATGATGATGTAGAAATCAGAAATGATTGTACCGTTAGCTCTGGTGCTGTACCAGTAGCAGATAATGATATCTATCTAGTGATTCAGCTGAGAAGTTATACTTATCATGTGTGGAAGTATCCCGGCAAAAAAAATGTACTTAAGTGAAAGTAACTTCTTAAATGTGCTTAAGTATTATAGAGTAAAAAGTAAACCATTTTAACTGATGAAATTATGTTTATATTGGGTTTGAATGTGAAAGGTAACTTTCGCATTTCTTATCTAAAACTGCTAGAAGATGATGCATCGTAAAACATCATTCAATCTCTGTTTGGAATATTTACCATTAAATTCGATTAGATTTGCCGCCCAGCCAGTTAGGTTAGCTACTGGAACGGATGCTATTCTATTCAAACATGGCATTAGTGAAGAAAACAGGTTAATTTAGTTCAATATAGCCAAGTTAGTTTGTTAGAGAAACTTATTTCAACGTGCCTTTCAGGGAGGCAAAGAAGCTGCTTTGTTTTGAATGACTCTTTGCTTACTCCAGCATAGTGAAACATTTCGTATTCAGATGCACACAAATAGCTCTAAGTACACGGTGTAGCCTGAGAAGGTCACCGCAGAGGAAGAAGTGGCCCGATTCTCGATGGTTTTAATTGGGTGCTTTCAACTGAAATGGGAATAAAATGGAGCTCGTTTGAGGGATCCAGTATATAGTGCACGGTGAGATTTGAGATTTGTTACGAGTTTGTAATTTAAAGGTCTAAATAAAATTGTAAGGAGTGAAAATATTTATAAACTAATACCCCCCAAATAATCATTCAGTATAGTATCCATCCATTCACCTTTTACCGCTTACTCCTTGTTCAGGGTCACGGGGAACCTGGAGTCTATCCCAGGGAGCATCGGGGACAAGGCGGGGTACACCCTGGACAGGGTGTCAGTCCTGGGCACAATCACATACACACTCACACACCCATTCATACACTACGGACACTTTAGACACGCCCATCAACCTACCATGCATGTCTTTGGACTGGGGGAGGAAACCGGAGTACCCGGAGGAAACCCCCGCAGCACGGAGAGAACATGCAAACTCCGAACCCTCAACCCTGGAGGTGTGAGGCGACCGTGCTAAGTACAATTACTCAAGTATTTTCCACCCATGTACAGGCGAGTGCAAAAGCTTTATTAAAAAGAAACTTTGAATGACTTTAGAGAGAGCAGGGTTTCACAGGCGTTCCTGTTTAAATAGCAAAAACGGTCAACATGTGTATTTTAAAGTATTAGTAAATGTAAAAATCGATGTAATATTACTTCAGAAGGTAGTATCTCCAGTTTAAATGTTGTTTTGTGTAATGTGTAATAACGTGCTACATTTACTTTTTGAAAAAAAATTACTTTTCTAGAGCAGGTTTAACTGGCCATACTCATACTCGTACTCCAGTTCATGTTTAATCACAGAAATGTACTTTTACTTTGCTACATTCGCGTTACTGTTAAATTTGAATGAATATATATCGTTTTTAATAATTAGTATAATGACGTCACGAGTCTCGTGATACGCTGCAGTGGTCTGAATGCGTCCGCAACAACCGCACACTCTTTTAGCTGCTAAGGCCACTCTACACACACACTTTCTCTTCTCTGATCCACAGTCTGTTCTTTTGTTCTCTGCTGTCTTGTTTAAATGCAGACGCTGACAAGTTTGTGTTGTTAACGTGAAAATAAAGACAGCTAACTGTTGGGAAAATGTTTTTGGAGTGTGTGTGAGAGATTTTGTGTTGAAAATGTCAGGTTCTGTGTAATTCTACCCATCACCAGATTGGGATATGCTGCTTCTCGATATCTTGGTTTTATTTTATATAAACCGAACAGACAGACGTTCAAGGAGAGATGGGACTTACAGTTCTCCATGTAGTCTGAGATTCAGGATTTTCCCTTTATTTGAATTATTTCTGTAGTAATTAAGTAACTTGCAACTTGAGTAGTCTTCTCATTGGATACGTTGCTATTCTTTCTCAAATAATTACTACTACTGTTACTTGAGTCATTATTTTTTATAAGTAGTTTTACTTGAGTAAAATTTTTTGCCTACTCTAGCCACCTCTGGATACTTTCATATCCTCTGAACATCTTTTGGATCCTTTCAGCTGTAATACTCGCCTATTGTTTCTTCCCACAATATCTCAGTTCTGCCTCAGATGGCTTGGCCCATCTTTGTTTATTTTTTAATGATATCATTGACATTGGTTTCCTTCTTTTGGTTCGTTTTAAACCTTCTTTAAAATCTTTAGTCTTGGATTGTAGTCTTGTTACAGGTATACACCCATGTATACTTAGCATTAGGGGCAGTGGTGGCTTAGCGGTTAAGGATCTGGGTTACTGATCGGAAAGTCGAAGGGTTCAAGCACCACCCAGCACCACCAAGCTGCCACTTTTGGGCCCTTGAGCAAGGCCCTTAACCATCTATGCTTCAGGCGCGCTGTCTCATGGCTGACCCTGCGCTCTGACCCGTCCTGTATATGCAAAGTAAAAAATTTCACTGTGCTGTAATGTATATGTGACTCATTATCATTACTGAAAATGTTGATAACACTGAAGGCTGAGAACGATTCTCAACAATGTCCGCTTTAACCATAATTCTAGCAGTTTCCTGCCAGATTGGTAACCGAGTTCAGCAGAGCGTGGTGATTTTCCTGCACAGGGGCACCTGCTTGAGCTCAACATTTAATATTAAGGTTCATTAGGTGTTTGAGAGTGAGGACATCACCCAGTTGTGCTGGAATTCACAAAAATCCAGCACTAATGACATCATCAAACCAGTGCATTGCTGCTAGAGGAAGGAAAAAACTAAAAAGATAAAAGTGTTTTTCAGATTAACTCTGTACATTCCACTCTTCCCCTTCTAACCCACCATCTTTCTGACCCTTTCTGAACATTTATGCCCACGTTAGTGGATGTGAAACGATCACACTGCTGTGGTTGAAACTGTACTTGAGTGGGCGTCTCTCTCTGTTTCTGACCAAGCTGATGGGATTTTAATGTTAAACCCCAAGATGTCACTGAAAACATGATTCACTGCATTGCTGATATTTAACACGTGTCAAAATGATCCCCCTTTGAAGTGGATGACTTTGTAATCTTTGTGTCAAACAATTTACAGTTAAAACCGTCCATGAAGTAATTATTCCAGGGCACGTTGTAACGATTATCAATATTAACAGCTGTAAAAAAAAATTTAAATAAATAAAATAAAACGCCCCGTGAAACCAAACATATCAGCACAAGTTTGTATTAGACATAAAAGTGCTGTTGTGCAAGTTGATGAGACTATTGTTTAAGATTGGTTATAGGATTGGTTATAGGATTGGTTATATGATTGGTTATATGATTGGTTATATGGTTGGTTATAGGATTGGTTATATGGTTGGTTATATGATTGGTTATGTGGTTGGTTATAGGATTGGTTATAGGATTGGTTATATGGTTGGTTATATGATTGGTTATGTGGTTGGTTATAGGATTGGTTATATGTTTGTTTATATGATTGGTTATATGGTTGTTTATAGGATTGGTTATATGGTTGTTTATAGGATTGGTTATATGGTTGGTTATATGATTGGTTATATGGTTGTTTATAGGATTGGTTATATAATTGGTTATAAGATTGGTTATATGGTTGGTTATATGATTGGTTATATGATTGGTTATATGGTTGTTTATAGGATTGGTTATATGGTTGTTTATAGGATTGGTTATATGATTGGTTATATGGTTGGTTATATGGTTGTTTATAGGATTGGTTATATGGTTGTTTATAGGATTGGTTATATGATTGGTTATATGATTGGTTATATGGTTGGTTATATGATTGGTTATATGGTTGGTTATGTGGTTGGTTATAGGATTGGTTATATGGTTGGCTATATGACTGGTTATATAGTTATTTAGTCAGGTTTCATTGAGGGTATAAAAAGTTCAAACAGGTTCAAACATCACATGACCTAAAGAGGAAAATACTGACCTTTCACATTGCTGTAGAAGAGTATAAGAAGATATAAAAAAATATATATATTTAGGCATACCGTTATTTATTTTTTCATCTCCACTAAGCGATCTGTGTGGAGCTTTTACCAGGAATACTGGGCATAACGTGGGAATATAGCAAGGAGAAGAATATCAGTTCATTGTAGGGTATCACCTAGCAGCCCACAGGCATGGTTTTGGGAAGCAGGAGGAACGTGGAGAACCCGAAGGAGAGCCACATAGACATGGAATAAACATGTGAAATCCCACACACAAACACAGTAATACCAATGGTTTTATTTATTTATTTATTTATTTTTAATAATAATAAGAAGAAGAATTCTGAAATTGAAGAAAAATAACGGGGGAAATTGGATTAACTGGGTGAAAAAAGAGATTTGTAAATAAAGACCTGAAATGTCCTTAGAGATAAATGAGCTCAAAATCCACATATATAAATATTTTTTAATTACTGATCAATTAAATTATGATCAATACTGATCATCTTTCTAACTTTGTTGCATTACACTGTAAAAAAAAAAAAGTATTTTCAATTCAATTCAATTCAATGTTATTTGTATAGCGCTTTTTTACAATAGTCATTGTCTCAAAGCAGCTTTACAGAAATAAAAACAGGTATAAACAGTCAGAAACAGATAAACAGAAACAAACAGGAACAGATAAACAGAAACAAACAGGTATAAAACAAATGGAATTTATCCCAACTGAGCAAGCCACTGAGTGGCGACGGTGGCAAGGAAAAACTCCCTGAGATGTTTATTGAGGAAGAAACCTTGAGAGGAACCCGACTCAGAAGGGAAACCCATCCTCATCTGGGTAACACAGAATGTGAAGGTAACACAGATAATGTGAAAAATGAGAAGTATGGCCTTAGGAGCAGCCGTAGTCCCAGCAGAAGATTTGGGCTCATCCAGAGGCAGAGGGGATCTGGATCTCCAATATCTCCATAAATTCGTGTGGGGCTCGGCAAAAAGAGAGAGAGAGGGAGAAAAACGATTAGAACTGTGAAGTAGTGAGATATAGTCTAGTCAGGGTAAGCTTGAGTAAACAAATATGTTTTAAGTCTAGACTTAAACACTGAGACTGTGTCTGAGTCCCGAACACTAATAGGAAGACTGTTCCATAACTGTGGGGCTCTATAAGCGAAGGCTCTTCCCCTTGCTGTAGACTTCACTATTCGAGGTACTGTCAAATAGCCTGCATCTTTTGATCTAAGTAGGCGTGGAGGATCATATAAAACCAGAAGGTCGCTTAGATATTGTGGTGCGAGACCGCATAGTGCTTTATAGGTTAATAAAAGTATTTTAAACTTAATGCGAGATTTTACAGGGAATTAAAAAATTAAAAATCTAGTTGAGTAATCATTTTGACGTAAGGGTCATTAGTGAAAGAAACTACAGTGTTTACCTGAACGTGGATATTTATCAAGCAGCACTGGTGACTGCTTTTACACCATAAAGCTTATTATGCCATTATGAAGAATGGTTGGATCGATAGGTTCCCCACCCTGGTCCCGGACTACACCCTTTCCTGCACAGTTCAGTGTTTACTCTACTTTAACACACCTGATTCAACGACTCGGAAATGAAGCCATACCCGAGTTGAAGTCGTTGTGTTAGACCAGGAAAAACACTAAGATGTGCAGGACAGGAGGAACCCCAGGACCTGGGAACCTGTGGTTCAATCCACAGACAAGAAATACAAGAAAGATCCTTTATGATACCTTAAATAATAATTTAAAAAAAATGGATCAGAATACAACACAAGGCCGAAGTGCACCTTGAGAAGCACATTTAGAACATAGGTATCAATTAGTTCCTTCGAATTGTGTTTTACTCTAACACCCCACAGATCAGGTTACTTTAACTGCAAGTCACTTAGTGACAGGAGGAAAAAACACCTCATTTGCATTACTGAAAAGACTAAAGCGTGTGGGTTTAGCTGGTAAGAGGAGTGGGAACACGTAGGTGGCGTATTTGCAGAAAAGTGGTGAAGTGTTGAGGTTGTAATCCTAAACTGACTTCCTATATCTTGGGGTGAAGGTCAGATTTCTGCAGGTTACTGTTAGGGCTGCTTGTGAATCACTCTACATGTCATAAAGAAATGCTGCACATACCTTCAGCGTGATGATTTATTGGAATTCAAGTATTTTATGAGCAAGTGAGAAAAAAAAACCCCATCTTTGTTCTTCAATATTCTCAGGAAAGCTTTGCTTGAACAACGAGAGTCTTTATTTCTTTGGGTAATTTATACACATACTATAACACTATACTTTAAGAAAATCCTACGATTCAATATGACTTCAGGTGCCACGATATTTCTACCATGTGATTATCACAAATGAATTTATTAACATAAATCAATGCACCTTGGTGTTATTCACACTACTCTCTCACTGTTGACTGTGTATTATTAGGCATCATAACTAACCATCATATAGATGTAATACAGACTTGTACTAACAGACACGACTAAGTATGGCCACTTTAGGTTTTGGTCACTTCTGGAACATTTGTATTGTTGCCAAGTCTTCCAAACATCTCGGTACCTGGACTGAGTTCAGCCTCGGTTGTAAAATGCTCTGAATAAAAGCATCTCCCTGTTGAATAAATACAAATGTAGACATGTTAATTTTAGATATCAGAGTTTGCTTTTACTA
The DNA here is from genome assembly GCA_012411365.1 of Ameiurus melas. Lineage (NCBI taxonomy): Eukaryota > Metazoa > Chordata > Actinopteri > Siluriformes > Ictaluridae > Ameiurus > Ameiurus melas. The sequence goes on along the minus strand of CM022763.1, from coordinate 25,343,510 downwards.
ATGCAACGGGCAGAAAGAAGAAGAAGAAGAAGAAGTAGTAAACCAGTTTCTTCAAGTATTCCAATGAATTTAATCCGCCAAACATAACATTAATACAGCCTTAAAAAAGTAGAAACAGAATACATTAGATAGATAGATTGCATTCCTTTCTCATTTCCCATGACCTCTACATGAACGATTAAAAAAGCGACACTTTCACCTGATCAGTAAATACATACATACATACAGTCTCTCTCCTGGAGAGAAGCCTGGCAGAAAGACGAGAATGACAAACGAGTCAGAGACCATTTCTTGAAGGACTCTCGGTAGATTGTTTGGTGATTTTCTGTTAAAATAAAATAAAATAAAAATATAATAATAATAAGTGTTGTAAAACCATTTTCCTATTCATTTGCATAGCAGCCTATGAAGCTATTAAAGGAGGAGATCTGATCATGTAAGTAAAGGATTTAGTAATTAAAAGCCCAGTAACAGTTTACTTCATCAAATGTCACATGGTGAGGAAAGAAACAAGAACCTTCTAAATGAATCTGATCACTTACAGATCGCCATAGGTGTAAACTCTGAATAACCAGTATGTGTTTTCTTTGATATATATTTATAAAGTACATCATGGTATCAACTATGATGATGTTAGAATTAAAATAAAATAAAAAAAACAGGTATTGTTCGTGTAGTTCAAATAACAATAGTTACCACAAATTAAAGCAGATGACAAATCGCATGGTATTCTCTCTTTTGCAAATAAGGTGTAAAAGAGCATCACTGCATCGTCTAACTGGTGCTTGTTCATATACGCTGAAAGCAGATCACCTGTGTTCATTTGGCTGATCGTTACTGCATACAGAACAACTTCAAAGAAAGCTTAAATACTACAACTTAGACACATTAGTATCACATACAAACATTAATGGAACGAATGCAGAATCATCTGGTCATCTGTACAATCCTATTATATGCTCGTTTTTTTTTTTTGAGAAATCATTAAAACAAGATAAAGAAGAAGAAGAAGAAAAAAAAGCATTACTGGATCTGATACTTCATATGGATAGTTTACTGCCCAAAATAATCTGAGATAATATAATGCGTGTACATACTACATACGGTGCATCCCTCACGTCATTATTACTGATGGGCTGAGGTTTCCTTCCTCTGACTTTCTCAAGCACGTTTCCACGTAGCTGTGAAAAATGAACTTTGTGCAAAATGCACTGATTACAGCTTAATTTTGAGTCACAAATTCACCATCATTTATAAGTATGAAACCGTCAACGTAGTCATGTGTTAACCGATGTCTTCGCAGATACCCCATTTTTTATACACTTACATCCTCCATCTATGATTCAGTGGTTACTCTGGCAAAGCACTCCAGATATATCGCTGTGGAAGACTGGTAGGTTTTCCTCCACATGGATTGGCGATTTGTAACCACACAAGGGAGGTTCAAATAGGGGCTTGAAATGGCGGTCATTATATATTTTTGTTTATCAGAGGCTTCCTAAACTATGAATATGTATATACAGTTACACACAGAATCTAGCAGGATGGTCTCTAAGATTTTGAAGAGAGAGGACCAGGTGATGAGCTCCAGTGTGCTGATTGGGTGTAGCTGAAACCAACACTCTACTAAGAATTTTCAAACTGTAACAGGCCTACAGGTTCGATGTGGGAAAGAAAATGACCAGCTTCTCTGGATCGTCTTCACCGATTCCTCTTATTTTCCACGTTCAAATTGTGAACTTCAAAAATCAGTATCCCAGATGAAAGGTAAATGAACTGTGAGGAGTTTTGGAATGTGGTTGGTTGGGACACCCACTGCAAGCAAACCAGCATCATTAAACCCAAGCATACGGTGCACGTGGTGCACAAACAGGACAGGAGAACGTCATAAAGGAAAACATTTTTTTGTACAAGATGACCATTTAATCAAATCATGTGCAAATGCACACACTGCCACTTCGAGTAGAACGTCTGGCTGGTTTAATTCATAATCGGACCCTTTAATGAACGACGAACTGATACGATGGAAAAGACTTAAAAGGTTAAAACATCACTCGAGTGACAATATAGTGTTAATAAATAATCATAATAATAATAATAAAACAATAGTCTGAGCTTCTAAATTCACAGATGTCTGTTGACTTAATTTTGGCATCGTTATTCAGCCATGCTCAGATGCGGTGAATAAATAATTGAGAAATATGGATTTTTTTTGTTCTGAACAAACCTGTGCCTCAGCCAGTCCTCTTCTCAGCCAGTAAGAGAAGAAAAAGAAGAAAGAGCACCTTTTTAATCTGAGACATTAAAATGACCAGCAACGTTTTATATAAAATAAGTGAGTAAAATGCCACACTTGTGTGTATTTATCAAAAACAAATCCATACAATATCGTATTTAACAAAAAAATACCATGATTATCTATACGTGTTCTGACTGAGCAGTGTTTTCAACGTTAAAAGAACCTCGGCAGCGTCTTATCCTGGCTAAGAAGGTTGCGACTCCAGATTTGGCCAAATCAAGTCTCCTGGGACAGATTTTCTCTCCTGTGAATGTAACTTAGCTTAAGAGGATGGTATGTGGAATAACAGCAGCTGTTTGTGTGTGTGTGTGTGTGTGTGTGTGTGTGTGTGTTATGTAACACACGCAGCATAACTAATGATCAGCACATGCCCAATGTTCCTTTTGAGTCTTGCTCAAGGTAAAGAACGTTGTGATTACAGATCACCTGTTTCTATCTGCCAAGTTCCTATAATTACAAAAAAATCTATTTTATAATACAGTAGGCACTCACGGTCTGGTGCTGAAGAAATCTCAGCACTTACTCCAATCATCCTATTCAAGGGAGGACAGGTGGATTTAAATATATTTTGACAAGTTTTGAAAATTTAATCCCTTCACTCCATGTTTCCACCGTAATGGCCATGAGATGATTGAGGGATTTTCTTACTTAAGCACACAGATTAAGTGAAAGTGGACGTTGAATTGTATGATTGAACCAATCAGAGAAGGTATCTACCCTGACATGAGAAAACAGAAGTATGATGGAGAAGCAGAAGCGTGAGATTTAGAGGCAAGATGAAAGGAGCAGACCAGTTACTGGCCTGAAACGCTGGATGTACTCGTCACATTCAGATGTTTTTGCTTTTTAAGCAAACGCTCAATGAGGATCGTCTCAAACGCATCATTAGCTAAAAGAAATGGGAATGGGGTATCATCACAAATTACAATGAAGCATTTTAAATGATTTTTTTTTAATCAGATGGGGGTAAAAATGATCGTCTGGCTGTAATTAAAATCTAAACCATAAATAAAAAAAATAAAATAAAAAAAAAGTTCACACTTATTCAGTAACAAAGACATACAGAGAACTCTTTGCACATACCCAAGGGAGAATCCAACCTCAACCTGAATCTGGGACCGAACACTGGCTCAGCAAAAACAACCCACAACAAACCCACGACACAAAGTATGTAACTATCCCTTATCTTATTTTTTAGTCTGTGTTTAAAAAAAGAAAAGAAAAAAAAAAAGTGCCATCCTTTTCGGTACTTATTTATGCACGGAGTAGAAACAAAGCTTTATGAAACACACCCCAGCACGCACGCACGCACACAAGATACATACAAGAAAATAGAGGAAGCAAAACCACAAATAACGTGGCTGTGTTATCACGGTCCTTCATCTAGACCTTCTGTAATGGTGCCTGTGCTGACTTCTTGCTGCTCTTTTTCACTCGGCTACGTGCATAGACGCGGAGGAAGAGTGCAAAGAACACCACGGCAACCCCAAAGATTCCCGTTGACGAGACGGCATGGCCGTAGAGGAGGCAGGAGAGCAGGATAGCTATGGCCTGGCGCAGTGTCATAATGATGGTGAAGATGGCGGCGCCGAACTGTGCGATGGTATAGAAGATGAAGAGCTGGCCACAAGCGGAGCAGAGCGAGAGAAGTGCAGCGTGAGCTGCAAACTCGCTGTGGCGGCCCATGAACGCCAGCGAGTCGAACAGAGCACCCGTCTCCAACAGAGAGCCCACCGTCAGGAGGCAGGAGAACAGGTTCACGCCGAACATCATCTGCACCGAGGACATCTTGTGGCGGAAAAGTTCGTCCTGCCAGTTGGAGGTGAAGCTGTCGAACACGATGTAGCCAGCCAGAATGATGATACCGGAGAAAGTAGTGATGGTTGCGTGCTTGGTACTGCTAGAGCTTGACAAAAGGAACATGCTCACACCCACCGAGATCAGCACGGCTGTAAAATATTCCCAGTATTCATAGCTCTTGTGTGACACCAGCTTGCCCATCAGCATCACAGGGATGACTTTAGATGCTTTGGCCAACACCTGAAAACATCAGCAAGAGCTCATTTTAAGTATATTAAAACAATACTGTTTTAAAACCATATAGATACATAAAGCTTTAGACTGGAAAAATAGCAAAAGACTGAAATTAGACTCGTAAATGTTCATAATTTTCACTAACACTACGCATGATTAACTTGGTACGAGACCCGAGATAAACCTCATCCCTGCGATTATAAAATGCAATTATAAAAATGCTTTTGTGGGACCGATGCCAGTTCAAAAACATATGATGGATATGTCTGAGTTTATAAAACACCTCATCCACTTACGATCTCCCCTTGACACATTTCTTTCGGTACTTTCAAATACGGAATTGCGTTTCTAGATGTTTTCCTGGTTTCCCTACTGCTCCTCCTGAACAGGCCTGGGAAGACCTGTTTTCAAATAACCCGCATCAGAGAGGAATGATTAAGATTTATGATTTTATTTTGACGCAAAGTAGTGGGTCGAGTAATAAAATTAGGAATGCGTAAGGGAGTACGAAAAGAACAAATAAGTGAGTAAAAAGTGTTGGGAACATGCTATAGGGAGGGTACAGACTACCACTTCTTGTGCTCATCTTGGACTTATACAGTTCAAAGTTTTAAATAGAGTCCATTTGTCCAAGTCGAGATTGTCTGTGATGTATCCGGATGTTGAGGACAAGTGTGATAAATGCCATGGCTCTCCCTGTCATCTTGGCCATATGTTTTTCTTCTGCCCTGAACTCCATGGTTTTTGGTCTGGCTTTTTTACCATCATGTCCACTATTCTCAGGGTAGATTTAAAGCCTTGTCCATTGATTGCAGTATTTGGGATTCCTCAAGCTTCAATTCCTTTCAGTTCGATACAAAAGGATGTTATTGCTTTCACATCCCTTATAGCAAGACATTCCGTACTGTTACATTGGAAGTCTGCTAAATACCCATCTATCTCTCAGTGGATAAAGGACGTGATGTTTTTTCTGAAACTCGAGAAAATACGATATACAATGAATGGATGTACAGATAAGTTTTTTCATAAATGGCATCCCTTTATTGCCTACTTTATGGAGTTACAGACACTTCCCACTTAAAGGTTGGTGTCTGTTGTTGAATTTTATAATATCTCTATAACCAACGACAGTTAATGGGTAGCCATGATGAGCCGGAGGGGTGGGTTGTGGGTTCAACTTTGTTTTTCTTTGTATAAAAAGAAAAAAATCTGTGAATATTTACTGTTGTTGCTAATTTTGTATTTTTGGGAAATGGTGGGGAGGACAGAACAGAAAAGGCGATTTAGATAGGCTTAGCAGTTCAACAGAAATGTTCATCAGAAATGTTTAATAAAAAAGAAACGTTATGCAGAAATGTATAGCAGAAATGTTTAGCAAAAATTGTAGAAATGTTCTGTAGAAATGTTCAGCAGAAATGAAACATGAAAATAAATAAATAAAAACACCTCAATCATGAAAGCCTGAAATAACATCAAATTATTGTGCTGAGAACTGTTCACCACTGACTGCAATTTTCAAAGATCAAATTCCAGCATTTGATTTTTCTTTAATAGTTCAACAGCATTTTAAGTAAAAACCTTGATAATTAGAGTGACACTTTAATTCCGATATTCTACACTTAATTTCGAATAAATGATAAATTCATATTCGTTTGCATCTTATTGGTATTTATTGGTATTGCATCTTATTGGTATTATTTTTTTTTAAACATGGCTGATGATTAAAACAAGCCCTTTATTTTAACTTGTTCATCTTGTTTCCACAGAATCAGAATTAAACTGCACAGCCTCCGACCACGAGACCCTACAGCGGATTGTGAGGAATGAAAAGATCATCGGGGTCTCTCTACCCACCATCGACCCCTCTCATGGACTCTTCACCCTCCTGCCATCTGGCAGAAGGTACAGGAGCATCGATGCCACCACCAGTAGACTCCGCAACAGTTCCTTCCCTGAGGCAGATTACTCAACACCCTGCTGCCTCCCAGCACTCACCTGGGCTAATCAACCAGCTAACCCAGTAAGACTTGTACCGCCACACGTTACATAGCTGAAGGACTCCGGTTATACCATGGATCTAATTTTTGCTGCTATACTTGTGCTGATACATTACACAATAGTTTCTAGTTTACAGCTCATGTCTGGTGTATTTATTGTCTTGCACTTGTCTCACACTGTTGTGTATTTGATCTGTGTGTAGTCCTGCGTACTCTCCTGTGCTGTACCATGGTCCTGAAGAAACGACATTTCGTTCCAATGTATACAAGCTATATAGAGGATTGACAATAAAAACTTGGTTGACCTGACTTAACCAAGGACAGGTTTGTATACAGCGCATCCAGAAAGTATTCACAGCGCTTCACTTTCCCCACATGTTATTATGTTACAGCTTTATTCCAAAATGGATTTAATTCATTATTTTCCTCAAAATTCTACAAACAATTCCCCATAATGACAACGTGAAAGAAGTTCGTTTGAAATCTTTGCAAATTTATAAATAAACCAAAAAAAACAAACATGTACATTAGTATTCACAGCCTTTGCCATGACACTCAAAATTGAGCTCAAGTGCATCCTGTTTCCACTGATCATCCTTGACTTGATTTGGAAAGGCTCACACCTGTCTATATAAGGTCCCAGAGTTAACAATGCATGTCGGAGCACAAACCAAGCCATGAAGTCCAAGGAATTGTCTGTAGAGCTCCGAGATAGGATTGTATCGAGGCACAGATCTGGGGAAGGGTACAGAAACATTTCTGCAGCAGTGAAGGTCCCAATGAGCACAGTGGCCTCCATCAACCGTAAATGGAAGAAGTTTAGAACCAGCAGGACTCTTCCTAGAGCTGGCCGCCTGGCCAAACTGAGCGATCGGGGGAGAAGGACCTTAGTCAGGGAGGTGACCAAAAACCCGATGGTCACTCTGACAGAGCTCCAGCGTGTCTCTGTGGAGAGAGGAGAACCTTCCAGAAGATCAACCATCTCTGCAGCACTCCACCAATCAGGCCTGTATGTTAGAGTGGACAGACGGAAGCCACTCCTCAGTAAAAAGCACATGACAGTCCGCCTGGAGTTTGCCACAAGGCACCTGAAGGACTCTCAGACCATGAGCAACCACTCATCACCTGGTCAATACCATCCCTACAGTGAAGCATGGTAGTGGCAGCATCATGCTGTGGGGATGTGTTTCAGCAGCAGGAACTGAGAGTCAGGAACAAGGGAAAGATGAATGCAGCAATGTACAGAGACATCCTTGATGAAAACCTTCTCCAGAGCGCTCTGGACCTCAGACTGGGGTGAAGGTTCATCTTCCAACAGGACAACGACCCCAAGCACAAGATAACAAAGGCGTGGCTACAGGAAAACGCTGTGAATGTCTGAGTGGCCCAGCCAGAGCCCAGACTTGAACCCGATTGAACATCTCTGGAGAGATCTGAACATGCCTGTGCACCGACGCTCCCCATCCAACCTGATGGAGTTTGTGTGCCAAGCTTGTAGCATCATTCTCAAAAAGACTTGAGGCTGTAATTGGTGCCAAAGGTGTTCAACAAGGTATTGAGTAAAGGGTGTGAATACTTATGTACATGTGCTTTTTTGTTTTCAATACATTTACAAAGATTTCAAACAAACTTCTTTCATGTCATTATGGGGTACTGTTTGTAGAATGTTGAGGAAAATAATGAATTGAATCCATTTTGGAATAAAGCTGTAACACAACAAAATGTTGGAAAAGTGAAGAGTTGTGAATACTTTCCGGACGCACTGTACTCCTATAGTTACTGAGCATCACCTGTGTAGGGAAGCTGATGTATTTGAGGGCTTCGTACTGACACCAGCTGCTCAGGACATTGGAGATGGAGGCAAACGAATACTTGTACATGGGTGACGTGTGCCTGGGCTGTTTAAACAGTACGCAGCAGAGGCCGGACACAGTAAGAGCCAGGATGCGGTTCATGAACACCAGGAACTGAGAGTCCTTGAATCGCTCGCCGTTTTGCCCATCCTCGGTGGCTCCATAGGAACGCGTCATCACTCGCTCCTGCAGCACGCCCCATGTCAAATACGAGCCCTATGACACCAAAAACATATTATAAACTGCGGACTAAATAAACTAAAGAACTCTCATCATTAACTTGGTTTTAAAACACTATTTGTCACAATGGTGTGCAGCAGTTCTGCACTTTAAGATTTGATCGTTGTGTAGTGTGCACCTTCAGAGGTAAGGTTTATTTTAACTGCAATTTCAGTGCAGAATCTTTGTCTTAAACAACTTTCTCTAATATTTCTTTAAGGAAAAACATCTTAGAATTATTTTGAATTGCATGCAGATTGAAGAATAAAACAAAAACATAATATACACGTACAATATCTCAAAAGTGAGTACACCCCTCACATTTGTGTAAATATTTGATGATATCTTTTCATGTGACAACACTGAAGAAATGACACTTTGCTACAATGTAAAGTAGTGAGTGTACAGCTTGTGTAACAGTGTAAATTTACTGTCCCCTCAAAATAACTCAACACACAGACATTAATGTCTAAACCGCTGGAAACAAAAGTGAGTACACCCCTAAGTGAAAATGTCCAAATTGGGCCCAATTAGCCATTTTCCCTCGCCGGTGTCATGTGACTTGTTAATGTTATAAGGTCTCAGGTGTGAATGGGGAGCAGGTGTGTTAAATTTGGTGTCATCGCTCTCACACTCCCTCATACTGGTCACTGGAAGTTCAACATGGCACCTCATGGCAAAGAACTCTCTGAGGATCTGAAAAGAATAATTGTTACTCTACATAAAGATGGCCTAGGCTATAAGAAGATTGCCAAGACCCTGACACTGAGCTGCAGCACGGTGGCCAAGACCATATAGTGGTTTAACAGGACACGTTCCACTCAGAACAGGCCTCGCCATGGTCCACCAAAGAAGTTGAGTACACGTGCTCAGTGTCATATCCAGAGGTTGTGTTTGGGAAATAGACATATGAGTGCTGCCAGCATTGCTGCAGAGGTTGAAGGGGTGGGGCGTCAGCCTGTCAGTGCTCAGACCATACGCCGCACACTGCATCAGATTGGTCTGCATCACTCGTCCCAGAAGGAAGCCTCTTCTAAAGATGATGCACAAGAAATCCCACAAACAGTTTGCTGAAGACAAGCAGACTAAGGACATGGATTACTGGAACCATGTCCTGTGGTCTGATGTCAAGCGTGTGGCGGCAGCAACCAGGTGAGGAGTACAAAGATAAGTGTGTGGGGCATCCTCAAATGGAAGGTGGAGGAGCACAAGGCCTCTAACATCCACCAGCTCCGTGATGTCATCATGGAGGAGTGGAAGAGGACTCCAGTGGCAACCTGTGAAGCTCTGGTGAACTCCATGCCCAAGTAAGGCAGTGCTGGAAAATAATGGTCCCCACACAAAATATTGACACTTTGGGCCCAATTTGGACATTTTCATTTAGGGGTGTACTCACTTTTGTTGCCAGCAGTTTAGACATTAATGGCTGTGTGTTGAGTTATTTTGAGGGACAGCAAATTGACACTGTTACACAAGCTGTACACTCACTACTTTACATTGTAGCAAAGTGTCATTTCTTCAGTGTTGTCACATGAAAAGATATCATCAAATATTTACAAAAATCTGAGGGGTGTACTCACTTTTGAGAGATACTGTATATACCAAAGGAACACCACAGACACATAAAGAAGCATAAATGACCAAAAATAAATGAAGGTTACATTTAAATGTCACACTTAAAGCTATCAGTTACCGTCTCATGCTTACCTGCAGTCCTGCTGCACAGAAAACAAGTTTGATGGCTTGCCATGATGAAGTGGACTCGGTTCTGGGTGTCTCAGTTACATCATCAGACAGTGTCGATTTAGAGTCAGTGCCAAACACACATGCTTTTATAAGGGGAAAACAGATCCCTCGGCCTGCAAGACAACAGAAAATGAGAAGCCTTTAGGAACCATCATGACCAAGATAAGAGACAAAAAGTGAAACACCACCAATAAGGCGAAGGGGAAGCTGGTCCAGTACAACAGATCTCACTAGATCACCATTAAGGCAAGTGAGACCACTAATCCTTACGATATGTTTTTGCCATTACCTACCCCTAATTATTCTTAAAAAAGAGAAACATTACTGAGCAAACCTGTCTCAAGATAGTTAATCCTCTTGAAGTAGTGAATCAAGAGATATCCAGGGATGATGATGGTGCTATATCCCAGGATGTTGAGGAAAAAACGGAAAACCCACACATCCTGCCAACTTTCCAGAAGCAGAGTTTCCCCAACGCCTGCCACCAGAGGCGTACAGAGGCATAGCAGCAGGACAGGACACACACTGCAAAAACACATGGACACACAGCGGTTCGGGCTCATGTTTATTTTCTTAGCCGTTGGTGGACACTTCACACTCAAGGTACATAAAGGCAACATTCAACTACACAACTGCCCCTTTCAGCAGATTTTCCATCTTAGTCCAAAACTTGATCCCATCATTGGGATTCAGCAAACTCGCCTAAAACAAACCCAAATTCTTAGCTACTCTGAAAGTGAAGTCAAAGTGACTCACTGCACTGTACGAGTGCGGCGCAAAACCACTCTTTACAACCACGGTGAGCAGAAAAGCATCGAAAGAATGCACGACACATTGAACCTTTATGTAAACGTGCTACAAAAGCCAAAAGAAAACCACATCTGGCTACAGTGGTCACGGGCGACTCGTGATCTGTCTCGGTTTGATTTTATGCACTGCTGCCTCACGATTGGCTCACCAGATAACCGCTTGAAGCAGGTGTACAGGTGATTGATGGCGATGTGGCAGTAGCACGCAGCGGCCTCTCTGGATCCAAAATAGTGTTATGTAGATCTTATTTAGGTCGGTGTCGCCTCATGTGGTTAGTGCGTTGTTTTATGTAGCACCGCGGTCCTGGACGAACGCTGTTTGTTTCACGGTGTACTGTACCAGCTGTATATGTTTGAAATGACAATAACGACGCTTGACTTGACAGATGTGTTCATATACAGTACGATTATAATTTTTTACATTAGCATACCTACCAAAGGAAAATATTTGGTTTACAAAAGTCCATACGGAGCAGGATTTTGTTTTTCTATGGCTGTTGGATACGAGAAGAACAAACACGGCTTGCTTGTGCATCAGCAAAAATTGCTTTTTAAAAAAACCTGGACAGATATAATGGGTATATCTCGAGCTAGCGGTTTGTCGATACCCGATGAGACATATTTAAAAAGATGCTCGTTTAAAAAGTTAAAAATAACTTGAGCCATGCGGTGACTGAATACTTTCCTTCAAAACCTGCTAGAATAACTGCCACCCCAATAATAAATAAAAAAAACAAACCAAAGTGTGTCTGAGAGCAGAGCTTGAGCTACTGAGATAAGGACTGTCCCAGTACGAAGGCAGCATAAGAACAGCTGTACTGAAATATTACGTGTCCTTCTCGATGAAGGCCAAGCTAGAATTCCTGTAGTAATAAGGTATGTATTATGCAATAAACTGTCTGGTATTATGAAATGTCGATAGTGGCCAATGACTAATATCGAGGAAAAATGGTCGAAAATAAAATGGCGAGAGAGAGAGAGAGAGAGAGAGAGTGTGTGTGTATGAATTGCACATTCTTGGAGTGGGCCTCCTTCAAAGCCAAACAGAGCGTCTTTGTGAACGAGTCTCAACTCCTTAAGGCCACGACAGCAGGAGAGGAAACTGCTCAGTAAGGATGATGCACTAACCTATTTGGTCATTTGTTAATCTATTCATTTTTTTTTTAGAACGAAAAGCACTAGACCTGAAGAATGCACGTCACGTGATTGATCAGTTGTTATACTTTCGGGTGTCGTCAAAGTGCATGAAGAAAACCCTATAAATCTCAATGAGAAAAGTTCAAACGTCACAACAACTTCACCTTTAAATAAAGAAAAATATCTGCATATGGGATACGTATGCATTTTCACAATTAACTTGGACACGCCCCCACACAGACTATTTCAAATTTCTGTATAATCAAGGTTCCAAATGTAGACTGCAATTTTTATGTTCCTGCTGCATTTCCTGAGTTGATATGGATGACCGTACCAGAAGAGTAAATCTTACTGGAATATACAACTGTGACCAAACGTTTAGGACAGATACTTTGTGTTTTAAAACTGGAGGCTGTTTTAGCGCAGATCAATAATGTGAGGTACTGCTCAGTGATTTCGGTTTCATTTACTATGATCGTGTTCGATTTATATCGAACTCGCCAGTGTGGCAGGTTTTGTTTTGGATTCATTTCCAACATCAGAACACTTGTGTGTAAGCGTTGCAAAAACCCCCGTCGTGGACAAGGAACGAGAAACAAGCTGCGGGAGACTTGTAGTGCGCACGCGCAGTGCTCCGCACATGTACAGAATGTCTGACTCTGAACAGCAGGCGAGGAAGAACAGTGACATTTTTCCGCTTTTTGCGATTTCTGTTAAAATGCCGTCTCTGGGGAGGACAGCGAGTGTCCTCAGAGCAGGAGCGTGACTCGTCAGACACGGACCTCAGCACAGTGTTATCCGGAAGAAAGTGTTACAGTGGAAGCTTTATACGAGGCTAGGTTAACTATGCTAACAGACTGGACACAAACTAGAGCACCAGGAGTTCCATTCTGCGCTGTAGTGCAATGTTGATGTCCGTCAAAGTTTCCCTTTCACACTACACACATTTTGTAACATTTTATTTATAAAGTTCAACAGCTTTTTTTAAACACTTATTTATTTAATCTTCATACAAGATATAAGATTTGTATTAATCATACTTTGATTGACTATTAAAGCTAAAATTACTTGCTGTTTGCCTTAATAAAGTAGGTGAATTAAGAACACAGTGGTAAAAATCAAACTTATTTTCTACTGGTCATATTTAAAAATAATTTTTTTTAAAAATTGATCAATAATTATCGATACCGAAAGATATGAAACATTATATCATGATAGAATTATCATTTTTTGTAAAGCCCTACTAAGCAGGTACAGAGAGGGAAAAAGTATTTGATCCCCTGCTGATTTTGTACATTTGTCCACTGACAAAGAAATGATCAGTCTATAATTTTAATGGTAGATTTATTTGAACAGTGAGAGACAGAATAACAAGAAAATTCAGAAAAAATGTTATAAATTGATTTGCATTTTAATGAGGGAAATAAGTATTTGACCCCCTCTCAATCAGAAAGATTTCTGGCTCCCAGGTGTCTTTTATACAGGTAATGAGCTGAGATTAGGAGCACACACACTCTTAAAGGGAGCGCTCCTAATCTCAGTTTGTTTCCTGTATAAAAGACACCTGTCCACAGAAGCAATCAATCAATCAGATTCCAAACTCTCCACCATGGCCAAGACCAAAGAGCTCTCCAAGGATGTCAGGGACAAGATTGTAGACCTACACAAGTCTGGAATGGGCTACAAGACCATCGCCAAGCAGCTTGGTGAGAAGGTGACAACAGTTGGTGCGATTATTCGCAAATGGAAGAAACACGAAAGAACTGTCAATCTCCCTCGGCCTGGGGCTCCATGCAAGATCTCACCTCGTGGAGTTGCAATGATCATGAGAACAGTGAGGAATCAGCCCAGAACTACACGGGAGGATCTTGTCAATGATCTCAAGGCAGCTGGGACCATAGTCACCAAGAAAACAATTGGTAACACACTACGCCGTGAAGGACTGAAATCCTGCAGCGCCCGCAAGGTCCCCCTGCTTGAGTTGATGCCAAAGAGCTCCATTTTGGTCTCATCTGACCACAACACTTTCACCCAGTTGTCCTCTGGTGGTCAGATGAGACCAAAATGGAGCTCTTTGGCCTCAACTCAACTCGCCGTGTTTGGAGGAGGACGAATGCTGCCTATGACCCCAAGAACACCATCGCCACCGTCAAACATGGAGGTGGAAACATTATGCTTTGGGGGTGTTTTTCTGCTAAGGAGACAGGACAACTTCACCGCATCAAAGGGACAATGGACGGGGCCATGTACCGTCAAATCTTGGGTGAGAACCTCCTTCCCTTAGCCAGGGCATTGAAAATGAAAAGTAATTACTAAGTCATTACCAAGTACTAAGTCATGTTTTGCAGAGGGGTCAAATACTTATTTCCTTCATTAAAACACATATCAATTTATAACATTTTTGACATGCGTTTTTCTGGATTTTTTTGTTGTTATTCTGTCTCTCACTGTTCAAATAAATCTACCATTAAAATTATAGACTGATCATTTCTTTGTTAGTGGGCAAACGTACAAAATCAGCAGGGGATCAAATACTCCCCCCCCCCACCACCACCACTGTAAATACATGGTGTACACAGCCTCAGGCTCGGTGTTTATCATCTCATTACAAATAAAGGAAATTACAATGCACTGATGTGTCACAGTTGGGAGCTTAAGAGGTTTTAAACCACTAGACCCAAGTTAATACTCGACTATACAAGTTTGCAGTAAAACTAATTCTCCAGTCAAATATACCCCTCCCAATGTAAATAAATGAATAAAAAACCCGCCACATCCACCTTGCGCAAATCCAGGATGTGGGGACACCCATGTTCTCAAATGATGAGGACCAAACTTTTATGTATGATTTCTAGTGACGCAATATGCATTCTCTGTATCTTTGAGTGTTTTAACATGTCAAAATATCGTGTTTCCCAGACCAGAGGGTTCTGTGACCAGGTATGAGATCTTCATTTGTCCACTAAGACCTGACCAACAATTTGCTTACAATTGATTCCTCTGAACAAGCAGCTAAATTTATTAGCATTATACAACGTGATCTATTAACTAAATGCTCATCAAAACACGTCTAGGCAAACTGTACTTCTCATAAAATTTCTATTCATCCATTTCAGAAATAGGATTATTCACGGTGTCTTATATACATAACCAGCTCCATATCATTTCCTACGCTCCAGACAGGATTGGGAAAGATGCTTTCAAATGAATATATGAAGAAATTTTTTTTTAGTTATACCTGAAGTGATACTCAGCATACAGGATTTTCAAGATTCCCCACAGTGAATTTCTAAAGCTGTACTACATTCATCTGATACATTACTATATTGATAGAGTACACATTTGTCTTTAAGGCTCTTTGCGATGGAGCATTGTAGCAATTGTTTGATTCTGAATTTTTTTTTTAACGATTTTCATCAAAGGTGGATATTTTCCAGGATTTATAGTCGTTAAATTTCAAAACAGCTTAAGAAAACCCTGTTTAAACCGTCCTCAATCTACGCGTCACAGGGTGGTGTGACAGACAGATCACGAATAATTTCATCTCATTCATTTTCCGGCACGTAGGTGATCACGTCATTAGCTGTCACTGACATTTCTCTAACTGCAGTTTACAAAAGCTTCAGCTCATAAAGGTTACAGTCTTTTAAAAGGGTGTGTTCGTGTATAAACAACACAACAATGGAAAATACCTATACTCATGAATAGCGTAACTATATTGCTAAATATTGCTCTAGATGGCATAATTACAATTACAAAACCAGAAACGAACTGCGTAAATATGAAGTACCTGCTCCACAACATATCACAAAATGTTATATCTATTCATTTAACAGGTATCAGGGGGTGGAAGATTATTTTGCGAAGCCCTAACCTCTTGCATAATGTTTCAGTGAAAATGAGAAATGCTTGAATTTTTTTTTTTTTTTTTTTTTTTTAGCTCTGTTGGTACTTTTCTATCTACTTATTTAGCCAGGCCTATTCTGCATTCTTGGAGCTTTCATGATGTTAAATATACTTTACGATTTTCATATATCTATAAGTAAAGTCAATACTGACTGCAGTTCATCTTTACTAAGATTTTATTCATCTTTATAAATAAAGCATGTTGCAATTTTGATATCTAACAATGGTTATTAGTGATCATTATTAGGGGTTCAAGCCCGAAGAGCTGAAACCCTATTGTAATAATAAGGATTCCTATTATTATTATGCCCTAAAACTGATCGTGCAGATCAAACCGTAAGTCGTAGAGAGCTGAAACTGACTGAAGGTAGGACCCCAGAGTATGACAGTCGCAAAGTTTCGGCCCGATGGTGCAGCTACAGTGAGCATTTTTTAGAAGAATGGCCATAACTTTTAAACCATTTATCACAAACTCAAGTGTTGGATCTAGGGGATACTTGTGACCACATGAACAAAGTGTGTGTGTGTATATACATATATATATATATATATATATATATATATATATATATATATATATATATATATATACACATACATATATATATATACACATACATACATATATATATTATATATATATATATATATATATATAAAAATCTCAAAATCTTGGACCTTTTCGAAAAAACATACGTTTGCAACTAGTCCTAGGTTTTTTGTCCCATCGAGTCGAAACCAGTGCCAGACGATTCTATGGAGTCCCTTTACTAATCATTTTCTAAACAAGTCTGAACTTTCGACTCGGGGTAGCTACAGTATGTGAAAATGCAGTTTCGCTTTTACCGAACAGCCTAGAACTCTTGAATGGAATGAGATCTTTTCACCAAACTTGGGGTACATTTATGCATGGGTTCAGTCTGAGGACAGATCTAAAACAATTCCTGATTGTGGCGCTACAACAGAACAAAACTTGAAATTGGCACTAAATGTGGAACCATTGGTCCAATAGACACGATAAGCAAATCTTGAAAAATTACCCTTGTCAAACGGTCCAACCAGCGTATAGGACGACAATTATGAATCTTCAAAGACATGGCCACCATTGGTCGAGCAATGCTCAGCAGCTATCAGATGAGCTTGATGAAGGCCGATATTTCTTAAAATTATGCAGGTTTTGTCTTTGATCTGGGTGCTTATAGGATTACACAATCATAATTAATATCTTTTAACGTCTTTAAGGGCCCTAAACGCTTGCAGCTATATTTATTATAATTATTATTAGCATTAATCGACCTTCCCTAAACCAATGTCATAGATTAATCTTCCCGTCTGACTACACATCTAATTCTACAGACATATCAATTACTAACCACTTACTTAATGAATCATTTGGCTGCACATCCGTCTGCGAAAAGACGTTAAAGGGGTATATAAAGGGCATGTTCTAATCACTAGTTCGGGTAAATCTCACACGTGTCCATCACCATCAAGTTCTTAACGGTGTGAATTCTCTGCTGGGATTAATAAAGTAATCTAACAAACAAACAAACAACCCCATGCATTATTCCTATTCATGCGTAATTCATAGAAAAATTATATTTGTTGAAGATGTTCGTATCTGTGCAAGATTCTTCTTTCTTTCTTCCAGTGCATTAGATGTATGCAGTATTCACTGGTGGGTGTGTGTGTGAGAGAGAGAGAGAGAGAGAGAGAGAGAGAGAGAGAGAGAGAGCGCGAGTGTGTGTGTGAGAGAGAGAGCGAGTGTGAGTGTGTGTGTGTGAGAGAGTGTGAGTGAGAGTGTGTGAGAGTGTAAGTGTGAGAGAGAGAGTGTAAGTGTGAGAGAGTGTAAGAGAGAGTGTGAGTGAGTGAGTGCGAGAGAGTGAGAGAGAGTGTAAGTGTGAGAGAGTGAGAGTGTGAGAGAGTGTAAGTGTGAGAGAGAGAGTGAGAGTGTAAGTGTGAGAGAGTGTAAGTGTGAGAGAGTGTAAGTGAGAGAGAGTGTAAGTGAGAGAGAGTGTAAGTGAGAGAGAGAGAGAGTGTGTGTGAGAGAGAGTGAGAGAGAGTGTGAGAGAGTGTAAGTGTGAGAGAGAGTGAGAGAGAGTGTAAGTGTGTGAGAGAGTGAGAGTGTGAGAGAGTGTAAGTGTGAGAGAGAGACTGCGAGTGTGAGAGAGTGAGAGAGAGAGTGTGTGAGAGAGTGTAAGTGTGTGAGAGAGTGAGTGTGAGAGAGTGTAAGTGTGAGAGAGTGTAAGTGAGAGAGAGAGAGTGCGAGTGTGAGAGAGAGAGAGAGTGTGAGAGAGTGTAAGTGTGAGAGAGAGAGTGCAAGTGTGAGAGAGAGAGTGCAAGTGTGAGAGAGAGAGTGCGAGTGTGAGAGAGTGTAAGTGTGAGAGAGAGAGTGTGAGTGTGAGAGAGTGTGTGAGAGAGTGTAAGTGTAAGAGAGTGTAAGTGAGAGAGAGAGAGAGAGTGCGAGTGTGAGAGAGAGAGTGTGTGAGGGAGAGAGTGTGTGAGGGAGAGAGTGTGTGAGGGAGAGAGTGTGTGTGGGAGAGAGAGAGTGTGTGTGAGAGAGAGTGTGTGTGAGAGAGAGTGCGAGTGTGAGAGAGCGAGTGTGAGAGAGAGAGTGTGTGTGAGAGAGAGAGTGCGAGTGTGAGAGAGAGAGTGTGTGTGTGTGAAGAGAGAGAGAGAGAGAGAGAGAGAGAGAGAGAGAGAGATCAGACTTGTCTGAGTCCTGCTCTTTATCTGATTGTAATCTAAGCATCCGAGCCACGTTGCCTGTGATCTAGTGCACTTTGGTGAGTCAATAAAGCGGGACTCTGATTATCGGGAACATCTGGAAGTCAGCCCACACACCGCTAACAGGCTACGGAGCACATGAACAAGGACAATAAACAAACAGTCTGTGTCGTTATCTGCGCGCTGGTTATTATACACTGCCATGTCTGTACGCTGTAGAACAGAGAAAGACAGACCCAGTCTCGGATCCGCTCTTACCTGCGGTGGAAAGGTGGCATTTTTCACAGGAAAGTTTTGCTAAGCTAGCTAGCAGGACGGCTAGCGTTCCACACCCCCCGACAAACTCTGTCACAGCCCTTAATACATAGTC
>CM022763.1:25059413-25319413 GCA_012411365.1 Ameiurus melas | reverse complement strand
ATCAAACGGCAGTAGTGCAAGTATCTGAAAGGCAAACACAGTCATCATTTAGACATGGTACTGACACTGCATCCATTTCAAAAAGAAAAAAAATGAAAAATCTGATCGTGTGTAAGGGTCACTGGAAGTTTCAGTATTCATCAGTTTCATCTTCGCCATATACATAAGAACAATCTCGCAAATCATAATCCGTATTATCAATAGCGTAACACACAGTGGTGCTGGAATTTTTTTGGACCCTTTATAAAAAAAATTTATATAAATCTGGTGGAATAATGTTTTGGAATGGCCAAGTCAAAGTCCTGACATTAATCCAATAGAAAGGTTATGGAAGGACCGGAAGCAAGCAGTTCATGTGAGGAAACGAAGCTGTTCTGTACTGAGGAACGGGCTAAAATTCCTCCAAGCCGATGTGCAGGACTGATCAACGGTTACCAGAAACATTTCATTTGAATTATTGCTGCACAAGGGGGTCACACCAGATACTGAAAGCACTGAAAGGTGCACATACTTTTTCCACTCACAGATATGCAACATTGGATAATTTTCCTCAATAAATAAATGACCAAGTATAATATTTTTTGATCTCATTTCTTTAACTGGGTTCACTTTATCTACTTTTAGGACTATCTGTTGATGTTTTAGGTCATATTTATGCAGATATATAGAAAATTCTAAAGCGTTCACAAACTTTCAAGCACCACCGTATATCAATAAAAACTAGACAAAAACTAAACATAATAAACATGGAAGCTTGTCGTAAATCTCTGGCAATCAGAAATGTTTTATTTGACCATTTTTTTTGCTCAATCTCATCTTTAGAAGGCTTTAGATTTAATTAGCTTTGTCCTGCAGATTATGTCCAACATTAATCTCATCTGAAAGCAAGTAGTGATGTGGGTCCACTCGGGATTTAAAGGGGGAAGCCGAGAAATGAGCAGATATTATAGCCAAATGACTATTTATTCTAAAAGTAGAGCTCTTCAAGGAATTCAGGTTATTCATGTAGTGCCAGTGAGCTGTTACGAAAAAGCGAAGTCTCAGAATTTGAAAGAAGCATTCAACACAAAAATCAAAACTACTAATGATTAAGATTTGCATGGAATCAGTTAGAAGAACCACAACTGCCTTTTCCTGGACATTTTAGTTAGAGGTCATGTGACTTAGCGGCTCTGACACGAGGAAGTGAAAATCACACTCAGTACAAATGATACTGATATAATGGTGACCAGCAGGATGAAACCTCAGGATTTGGGCATGTATACAAGACCTTTAACTGCACATTTCAACGATAGCATTGGGTTCTACTTCACCTATAAGTGGATTTGGATTATTTCATGCACATACATGACTCATATGAAGGTGAGAATGCTGTATCTGGACCTATAAAGGCTGGACTTTAGGGTGTTTTTAGTGTGGTTTGCTGTCTTGGTGTTGAAATCAAATCGCTCTTACATCGTCGTTGCCGTCGGCGAGGTCCAACGCAGTCTCGTCCTCAATGTTGCGAATCATTTTATCAGCTCCTGCCTGGCACAGGTGGCTGGTGATGGCGATGTCTTGACGCCCGACTGCCAGGTGGAGTGCCGTGCAACCGTTTAGCATAGCAGCATCTACGTTGGCGCCTCTTTTTAGCAGCAGAATCACTGCATCCACGTCATGCAGCTCCACGGCCATGTGTAGCGCCGTTTTCCCACTCGTTCCCTCCTGAGGGCAGACATGTAGCAGGGTCAGTACGTGTCAAAAAGCAGGGCCAAAGCTTGATACCTGCTTATATAAGTGTTACGACAATGTGTTAGTATTTGTTAGATCTAAAGAAGAAGAAGAAAGAAAAAACACAGTCTGCAGTAAATAACGTATAAAAATTGGGTGATCTACAATATAAAAGGTAAGAAAATCAGAGTTTCTATATTCTGAAGCTTTCTAAACATGGTTATTGCACTGTTATATGGTCTGTAATACTATCCTGTTTGAAAAAAGCCAAGATACAAGCAGATACTGCAATGTCAGGCATCAAGCACCGAGATGCAAACAGGTAGTGCAGCTTAGAGAAAGCTTGGTCTTTTTAACTGACATTTCAGTGAATAAAACTATTAATAATAATAATAATAATAACTGCATAAAAAGCTCCTCTCACTTCTCACCTGGATATTCAGATCCACACTTTTCTTAATCAGCATTTTCATGATTCTGTGTTGTTTGTGCAGTGTGGCAACATGTAGGCAAGTCAGACCTGGTGAAAAATGACTTAAATTAAAAATCCTTAATGGTGCATTCATTTAAATAACAAAGAAAGAACAAAACATATGTTTCTTTGGAATCGAAGAAAACCGGAAACGCATCGTAAAATCTTGTTCACAATATTTGCAGTAGGATTTGCTGAAACTCGTTAACATACCCAGGAGGCCGAGCTACAGCTCGGTATGTTTACACGCACCCATTTTCGTCAATCAGAACGAATTCAGTCCGATCGCAGAATCCGAAAGTACCGTTTAAACGAACCCTAAACATCACAAGCCGATTCAAATATTTGTTTACACGCGTGTTATATATATTCTGAACAAAAACGTGAATGGGTGAATGAGACATGGTGTAAAACGCTTTGGATAAAAGCGCTATATAAGTGCGCCATTTACCAATCGAGCTTTCATTCAAGCTCAATTCTATCGATTGGGGTGTTTACACGAAGGCTTTTCAATCTGATTACTAACGGATTATTTGGTTGCATGTAAATGTATCTAGAGAAGAATGGACCGAGTGTCATATACAGTATGCGATACCGAACGGTTGTAGGTACTATTGGTGTGTGACACCATCAGGTGCAACGCTGAAATGTTCTAGCGGTGATGCCTCACTAAACTTTTTTTTTTTTTTAACTCTCCAAAAGTATAACGGATTAGCAACGTAATCCCAGATTAATACCCCCAAATCATTTTATATTTAACATGACTGGGTGTGTGGTTGTAGAAAAATAATCAACT
Organism: Ameiurus melas; assembly: GCA_012411365.1. Classification (NCBI taxonomy): domain Eukaryota; kingdom Metazoa; phylum Chordata; class Actinopteri; order Siluriformes; family Ictaluridae; genus Ameiurus; species Ameiurus melas. Next base: position 25,316,435 of record CM022763.1, on the reverse strand, counting down.
CCAGGGTATTTTGAACACGCCGGACCGTTACTACACCACTGTTTATTACAGTTTTATTCCGCTCATACCACTGTAATTGGTCAACGATTACAATTATTTACTTATTAAAGAACAACAAAGTACTCGAAACCATTTAGTGTTATGCAGTTGTTATGGAATGTCTGCAGACAGGCTAGTCCCTGTTGTCACGTACATTATAACAGCTATAAACAGTTGTTCCCTCACCAGCCTGTCTTTATTTACCCTCTCTTGAGGTTTATAAGACAAACATCTTGTCGTATTACCGAGAAACTGGAAAGCGCAAACTCCTTAGTCCTGAAGACATCCCTGTGGCAGAAAACTTACTTATAACCCTTACAAAGCGCCGACCCCTGAGACTCCTTCAATAAACGTTACATAAACACGTCATCACAGAAAACATAGTCTCCATAATCAATGATTACACGTCTTCACAACACAAAACAAAAACGTGTCGTTGGACGGAGTGTCTCCAGGCTGTTACTATAAAAACGAGCGTATTAATAATATTAATATCAACCGATGATTTGAATTGTTGCCGGAGCTACAATCAGAGCTTTTTTTTTTTTTTGAAATGTTAGAGGAAATTAAAAACAACTTCAATCAATCAGACTGAGGAATTCAACAGTGCTGTGGTATAAAACGCAGAACATGCAATACGGATGTTAATTCCAAAACCTGTACACGGACTTCCCTGTTCTATTACTGCTACGTTTCTGTTCGCTAAAAACCTAGACAAATGGAAAATGATCTCTCGCATTAAAATGCCAGCACATTATGTACTGTGCTTAATGTCCTTGTTTCGGTGCAAGTTGCCCAGATACGCAGAAAACTTGAAAGCAAACAGGAAGGATGAAGCATTAACTAAAACCTTTACATGAGGAGATCATATTACGCTTTCATACTGCTTAGAGGGAAGTGAATGAATCAGCCCAAACCACACACACACACACACACACACACACACACATCTGTTCATCAGGTACACCTACGACATGGAGTACAATCACTAAATGAAGATCATCTCACTCTGTGAAGTTTGACCATTAATGGAACTAGACCTCTACAGGATCATCGATGAGCAGATATCATTTGGGCATTGGACCATTCTCAGAACAGCAGCATGACGGCATGGCATCGTGCGTTATTGTCGTACCAGACAATCAGGCATAGCAGAACTGTTGGGATTTATTTATTTATTTATTTATTTTTAAAAACAGACCAGCAAAAAAAAATAAAAAAAATATCCAGCGAACAGTGATAAGACTCTGAAACCGAAAGGGCAGAGGACGATGAACACACTGCGTGTGCTTGGAGAAAGATCTGGTCTTTAAGTAGAAGTGTGGTGACGAATCATGCAGAGCACCAGATTCTAAAGTGGCCTATATGGTAGGAGGACCTCATGGGGGTGGTGGGGGGGTGGGGATAAAGAACATCCGCACGTGGCATGTGTAGCTAATAAACAGGCCAAATCACTGAAGGTATACACCAAAACTAAGCTACGAGAGGATGCGAGTTACATTGATTTTTATCACAGGGTTAAGGGGGTTTTAGACAAATCGCTTAGCATCATATCTAAAAGTGATCAAACCACTGTGACCAAACGACAAAATTGATATGATAAAATCCAGTGTTCAATAAATATTTAAACCTATTAGTAATAACACTCGCTATAAGCAATTCTTCTGCCACAAAATATAGTCCGTTAACAGTAACGTCTGGTCACCAAGCGACAAAACAGGCAGAAATTAAAATGAGGGTATTCAATGGACAAAACAATGTCACAATGATTAGCATTAATCATTGTATTAATACACAATTCAGTTATTATATGTAATATATTGGATTTCATAACGGCTTTGAACAAAGCTCAGCCAATCAGAGGTCAGAACCAAGACTATCCATTTTATTTTTGATAAAAGACGTTTTGGGAAGGTTAAGGAAGGTCGCAGTTATTTTATTTCATTCAGTTGCTCTGACTTATTGTGTTCATTTTAATTGACGACTGATCGCTCACAAGCGCTTCCTTATCATCTCGTTCGGTGAAGTGTTCTGTAAGTGGTCACTGAGGGCAGCGATGCTGCGTCTCCTTCCCGACAACAACCATCATCAATCAGACCAGAAGTGTCACCACTGACAGCAAACATACTTCTCTATTTGTCAGAATGACTTCAGTTAAATATCTTGCCACAGAATCCTTATAGTTAGTCTTGTCTCTGTTGTGACATTCTATATTACAGAGAAAAGCTGTTACACAAGCTGGCCTGGGAAATTCTAGACAGTCACTAGGCCGAAAATATAACTGCCGATGTGCTGCCGGTGAAATGGTTCCTAGACCATTTCATATATATTTATTAAAATGTAGTATGCTGCAGAATTACCTCTCCAGTTCTGTGTCTCGAACACCGGGGTGAGCATGGACGGCGAAGCATAGCGGAGCATCTCATTAGCACAATCGAACCTGCCTTGCTCGCAGGCTACGTGGAGCGGCGTGTTCCCATCCTGGTCCTGTAGCTCTAGACATGCACCGCTCGCCACCAGACCCTTTACCACGGACACCTGGTTCAGGTAGACGGCCAGGTGCAGCGGGGTCTGAGTGAGAAAATCAGGCAGAAAAATCGGCTCAACAACACGGCTTTACAAAACAGAGTACACCTGCACGTCAGCATTTAGGTGATGATGTCAATGCGACCCTGTGTAGGATAAGCAGTATGGAAAGTGGATGGAAATATTATCTAGTTAAATCTTTTTACTTGGGTAACATGTTATACACGATACGATATTGACACTGCAATAAAATGACTTCACCAATACATCTTTGAGAGTATCGTGGTTCTCAGAAATGACTACTCACAGTAACAAGAAGAATGATTTGGCGAAATTGACAATTTTCGTGCAAATAAATTTCACAACTGGTGAACTCCGTCATGCAAACTCACATCGCTGACCAACAGCGGCGTTTTCCTCTAAAGGTTCTTACACGGACGCGGCCCTTCTAGATCCAAAATAGAGGAAGTGCTGATTTTAGCAGTGTGATTGATTTAGACGCCCCTCAAATTATCTTTGGGATAGCAATTATTAATGATTCCAATTAATTTATTTATCAATTATTCGCAAAGTTGGTAAAACCAGAATAATTTCTCGAATACAGTCAAAACGACACGTCTGGACGGGCTCAACCGCTAACTCCTCCACAAAGTTCCGGTGTGACAGCATCTTTACTCTACCAGTCAGCTGAAGATATCAAGAACGAAATAAAACATGTTCGTTCTGATCTAAACATTCATTTTAAAACATGTTTTAGACAAATAGAATAGCACATACCAAATGATTGCCTTTTCTATAATGTGAAAACGTTGAAAGCGAAGGTTTATTACGTTTAAATGCAGTGTTTTCCAGATTATATGACAGTTTTATGGTATAAAAACGGAGCAAGGCAACAAGAGGCCTGACGTTACAAAATTACAATTTACACTAATGCCATTTTTAGTGGTTCATGAAATGATTCATTTTAGAGCTATGGGCTGATAACTTGTTTACTGACTATTGTAGTATATTGCAGAACAGTTATCATTATTGAAGACATTTTTAAGCGTGGTCACATTTGCATATCTTCAAACAAGCAAATTGTTCAAATACAATCATGTACAAAAGGGGAAAACAACACGAGAGCACAAATATTCATATATAGAGTATATTATTGCCACATGTGTGGCATGAGACCTCATTAAAGGGGATCTTGTAAGAGTGAAACATACAGCTGTTAAACACATCTTGCATCATATAGTAACTCATCCATGGTTTTTTGATAGCAGCAGTGCATAGTAGAGCGAGAGTACCACTACATAGCTTACTCAGTTTAAGAGTGCTCACTCGTAGTGCTGAGGTGTTACTGACTAATCCGACCAAAGCCCCGACCTGCTTACGTGGATTTCGGTAAGCTTGGTGCACTACTACATTTCCATTAGTCACATGTTTGAGTGCTGACTTCGACAGATTTGCTTCTCACTTAATACGCTTCTTTTTTGAGACACTCTGCAGTGCAGCACCGATTCTTTCAGATAACCGCATGCTAGACCAATTCAGCCAAAAATCAAATGCGCACAATGTTCTTCTTACCCCAAATATAATCAAACATGTGATGTCTGATGCACTAGAGCTATTTGGCTAAATTAGCTAACAAGTAAAGGCCATTAAACTGCATGTGTAAATCTTTATGCTCCAAAAGACAGTGCTTGGCACGGTAACAACAATTTCATGAAATCTCAGAATAACTCCGTATTAATTTAAATTGATCAAATATGGACAAATGTGATGTGTTCGTTTGTTTGTAATTTAAAACACCAAGCCAGCAACCATGGCTATTTGTAGCAAAATATGACGAATTTACCAAAAGAAAAGTTTATGTTTAAAAATCTAAAAGAAATTCTGGGTTCAAATCATTAAAAATCTTTTCATATGAATCAATCGAATAATAAAAATAAATAAATAAATAAAAATAAGAAGTCACAGAGGAGTTGAACCCATCACAGTCCGTTAAAATATGCCTCAGAGATACTGGACTTTAGCATAAGTGGCATAAAGGAGGATCTTCACCCGTTAACAGAAACCCGAGTGAGTCTGGCCTATTCAGCAGCTGGTGTAGATGACATGGTCCCAGCGTATATCCAAGCAGAAACAACATTTTCTGCCAACAACATGGTTGATTTCATGAAATTTATTTGTGCTACATTGATCCCAATTGGTTTACCTTTAAAATAAAAATAAAAAAAGAAAGAAAGACGAGTTTATAATGGGTTTGAGGTCTGAAGACAGAATAGGGCCAAATATGGCGGGATAAAAATAGAAAATTAAATACACTAAACCATTAAAATGCCTCCCTAAAAGCCTTTACCCTACAGATGTGCTGTACCTTTGGCTTCCTACCCTCACTACAGATTCCAGCTTTTGATTTCAGATTTAAATGGGCTTATGAGGAGACATCATATTAACTTCACGAGTGAGGGTGTTACCATGTCACAGTTAGTCACAGGTTTCAAAACAAAGATTTAAATGAATTTGCATTTATAACCGCCCACCCATTTCTTTTTATTTTTAACTTGATCAAATTCCTTATTCCAGCGGTTCTCATTGTTTTTGCGTCAGCCCGGGACTCTCCAAAAATGTAGGTTGCCCCTTTGTTTGGACTCGCCTTAAATAGTACAACCTCTATTTCTCAGTGCAGGGAGCAATGATAGCTGTGTATGATAAAGTCATGTAAATACTATCAAACGCACCAACATGGCATTGGTGACCAGAATGAAACAATCGAAATCTTTCGGTCTTAGCATGCCACCTTTCCTCACTGCCACTGTTTTGCTAATACACCTTCTCACTATTCCGTGGAGTTAGCTAGCTAGCAACTTCTGCGCTCTTTCCAACGACTTCGATGATGGTAACGAACTCGTCTTCATGTCCATATTACTACTACAGAAACTGTGATTTCACAATATAAATATTGCGATAATCTTAATCTCAGTTTAAGAAATTGTGCAGTTAGTGTCATCAGCGATACAGAAAGGTCATTTTAAAAAACACACCAACCCATATTATATCTTCCATATTATATAATTGTATGCAACGTAGGTAAAACAAAAATCTCTGTAATGGAAAATATGATGGAAGTAGTACTTCTGAATAAAATATGGAAATAAGTGAAACCCCTGAGTCTGATGACATTTCTATCATTAAGGTGGAGTTTCCCATTACAACAGAAATGACATAACCAATAAAATCCTGAAAAGCACTACATACAGGTTTCACACTGAATTGACTGGCTGCTGTGTTAGTGAAGGCAAAAGTAGGAGAACAAAATCTCACATTCTGTGAAATAGCAGGTGGATGCAGGAAGTGTTACCTGATATAGATTATTCTGGATGTCCAGGATCTCTTTGGGGAACAGATTTATGAGCTGGTGGGCAAATTCCTCCACTTCATGGATTATCGCCAAATGGAGAAAACTGGACAAGAAAAAAGAAAAAAAAAAGAAAAAAAAGGAATAAAATCACTGGGTTAAATAATGCAGCGTTATATTTAATCTCATTCAGATGGGGAAAGAGGGAACAGAAGACCACACACCGACATTGGAAAGTGTTTCATAACCTGTGACGCAGAACACTACGGGGTAAATAAATAATACTAAGAAATTCTTCACACCCATGCGAGCGAGCGGCTCAGGAGTTGCACAACACTGGAACTTTTCGACACACCACAGTCAAGTCGGGGTGCTCGGCTCAGCGCGGTTGTATCCGGTTCTTGGAAAACTAGACTTTAAAATTAGATCAGGTTTTAGAAAAGGAGTTGAATTAAAACCACGAGTTCAGGTGAAAAGTAGTTGACCCCATTCAGAATGCAAAGGAGGAAACAAACACTATGATAAGGGGGTTAAAGAGCACAGGAAACAGTACACAACTGCAAAGACATGACTCTTTAACACACGCCTCCTGAGCTGCCTTTTCACAGAAGAGATGGCTTTTAAAGGAATGTTTCAGTCAAGAATGATCTTTACATAGTTTTGCCATTTTATATATGTACATGCATACATGAAAAATGTGTAAAAGGTCATTCTTGCCAGAAACATTCCTTTAAAAGCCACCTAAATGAAAAGGCAGCTCAAGAGGCAGGTTGCCAAAAATCCCTTAGCTATTCATCAAGAATGCGCAAATGAAAGTAGATGAACTTCCGCTAACTTTGTGAATCAAACAATGACTGATGCGATGAAAGCGGCTATTTCTTATTTTAGGCTAATAATTAAGCTGTTTAAAACAACAGGCACTGAAATGAACCTGCTTGTAAGTGTACATGCCCAAGTTTGCCCCAGTGCACAGTGAGGAGCCAAGAGAGCTTAGAGGATCATGGTTGGAGATTGTCACCAAGTCTCCAAACCTGCTATTAGATGCCACCTCCACGTCGATAAACTATACAGCTGTGCCAGGAGAAAGGCTTTCCTTTAATCTAACCACAAACGTAAAGGCCTGGAGTTTGCTAGATGCTTCTGGAAATGGAGTCTATTGGTCAGATGAGACAGAAATATAAAAAGAATGAAAAAGAACCTAATCCTCAATGTTAAGTATGATGGAGGACCGGTTATGTTGCGGTGCTGGTAGGATACAAGGCATCATGGAGCATCAAGTACAAAACATACATCCAAATGCATAAATCTAGTTTTCCTAAATGACCACTCCAGTCTCCTGACCTAAACCTCATTAAAAAGTATTGCAGGAGAAGTCTCGTTGCTGTAGGCGGTTGCAAAAAGTACTAAATGTAGGAGGGGTGCAAATAAGTATGACATGGTTTTGTTCAAAATATAGATTTTCTATAAGGGTTTAAAAAAAAAAAAAAGATTTCTTCAACTAAATTTACTTCAGTTAAATGGTTAGCTTTCCTTCCTATTTCCAACGTGCTAAAGATAAGCTGAAGAGCCACCACGATCCTTGTTCGTAACCTTCGTTAGCAGTCTTTACCAAGGCTGAAAATAATTCTGGAATAATCACATGACGTTAATAAAAAAAAAAGAACGATTTTACCATGCCGTATCGTATCGTTTACATATAGTGTGATGGTTATATTTTATGATAAAAGTATGTCTGCATTAGGTAAGTGCCGATACCAAAGCTTAGTATGAAAATTTAATACAATATGAAACTTACTTTAATTTTACATGACTCATCTTTTATGATAATGATACAAGACCACTATATTACTCAGTCTGTTATACTTTTTTTGTTTGTTTGTTTAAAAAACAAAACAAAACACATTGACGTATATTTCAACTATATCTGATATTACTACTAATAAGGTCACTTGGCTCTGTTCCTTATCACAGCTCCAGAATCAAACAGGAAGTGTTGCTCTATTAAAAAAAAACAAACACAAAGTCATACACCAGGACACCAGCCAAGTGCACCTTGTATCAATGAACAATTATTTCACTTTCAGTAAACGAAAAATACGGGGAAGAAACAATGGAATTTTTCAGAAGTATTTTGTCAGCAGCACTGAAGTGAAAGTCCTTTCCAGAAGTGAGAAATCGTTCCTCCTGGATAGAGCTTGTGGGGATTTCATGAGGCCTCACAGCATCGATGATAAAGACATGAAATGAGTGTGTTCGGTCTGCTGATGGATCATGCTATACATGAACCCTCACTGACCCTTCTTAACATCTGATAAAACTACAAATCAGATGTTTCCAAGAAACAAACATTCAAAGAACACATAGACCAGGTCTGCAAGGCTTCCTTTTTGCTGTAAAATCCTAAGAAGGTTGACTCATGCGTCCATCATTTCTCACTGTAGCAATGTTTTTTTTTCACAAGTCCAACTTGTTATAATCAACTCAACCATCTCCAGCTGGTACAGTACACAGTGAAACGAAACAGCGTTCCTCCAGGAGTACAGCGAACACTGACAGACCACAGTTCAGTTGGTTATACATGCAGAAGCATGTATACAGTGCGTTATAATTATACCAGTTTTATCCCATCACTTCACTACTGAAGTACAATTTAGAATTCATTTCAGTCACTTTAGCAAATGTCGGACAGGCTGCGAGTCAGGTTTCAGGCTCATGACGTTGACTTTTGAAAGATTTAGCAATGCACATACATATATATATATATATATATATTTTTTTTTTTTTTTTGTTGCAAAATTGTATAGCTATTTTAAAATTTGTTGCACTGACTAATGTTTCCAGAAAATGTACAATTTTGCAATCAAGTTAAAGTGTACATGTGTGTTGATACATCAGTCCTCCAAGCCCTTAACCATATGCTCTTTTTGTAGCACTGAGGTATCAGAATGTGTTTCCAGTAGAGCGCTGGGGAAATTCCACTGCCATGGTGTACTTCTGCTTTCTTGCGCAGATGCGCCACAGATAAGCAAGACAGAGTTTCTAGACGCATGTGTGTGTCTGTCTCTCTGTCTGTGTGTGTGTGTGTATAATTGCATGCACTGTTAGATTAGTGAATTTTAACGTAAATCACACGAGTGTGAATCACTACAGACATTTCATTAGAACGTGAATCTACAGAGAAGGACAGCACTGCAACACTATCAAGGCATATGTATTACCACAAAACTCAAAGCTTTTAACCTTTGAGTTATATAAATACACAATAAGCACATGTCAATATTTATTTGTGGGTCTGCTCACAGAATTGCATTCATCTGGGTGCCAGGTTTTATGTTTTTTATATATATATATTTTATATATGTTATATATATATATATAACATATACATATACATATATATATATATATATATATATATAACATATATATATAAAAATAAATTTAATCCAGTCGACAACTCGATGGAATTGGCTTTTCTTTGCAATTCACAAATTTGTCCAGTATAAGAAAGACGGCTGTCTCGATCTCAGAAATGCGAACGCTGCCTAGCATACCGTAGTTGCAACTTTAGTTCAGTTAACCACAAGTCAGTGGATTGACGTAAGCTGTGAAATTAAACTTCTTGGAAGATATAAAGAGAGGAAGCACTGCAGAAGTCAAAGGGTAATTTTTAGCAACAAACAGAACAACAAAAAAATCCCACAAGTAGGCCATCTCTCACACCCTGTGATCAGGCGTGCCATGCTGAAACAGCTCTTCCTAGCTCACGAAAACCTAAGCACCACTTTTAGACAAACCTGTATCCGTTCCTTTCAGTAAACAAAAGGAGAAAATACATCCATTTATAACAGCTGCGACTTCGGACTATTATCGGTTAAAATAATTGAAGTCTACCCGCACGAGACAACCCGGGGATGTCTAATCTACACAAAGACCAGGTGTGGCTGCAGGTTTTCATTCTGTCCATGCATTATAATTAGCCTGCAAATAATTGAACCTAGGGTATGTCAATACATGTCCTAGAGTCCTGAGACCTACTTCCATGCATGTTCTCTGTGAGGGAAGACGATAAGGATAACGTCCGTTTGGAATTAAAACCTGCAGCTGTGTCGGCCCTTTGCGATCAGAGGGTTAAAGGGGTCAGGAACCACAAAAGTGTCCAGTTTTTGTTGTTGTTGAGAAAAGGGTCAGCGTGGCTCCAGGTTTTGGAGTTCAACCATACAAGACTAAGTGATTGAACAGTTCAAATCAGATGGCTGAAATGAAACCCAGGAGCCACAGAGACTCTTTGCAGAAGTCAGTGGTTAGTTTAAACCAGAGTTTCTGAATCGTGGTCCTGGCACACGATCACCCTGTACATTTTGGTGTTTTCTATTCGCTTAGTAATCATCAAACGAGCCGTGAGCAGGAAGATACCCAACTGCCTTAAACACTCCTGGCCTGCGTTAATAACTGGATTTAGCTTGTTGTCTGGTCGTAACTGCGTTCAGTGGAAGTTCCTGTCTGCATATCTCAGCCGTTTAGAAACATCAAAGCCCTTCATGTCCGTGTGGTTTGTGATCGTGTCTGACATGCACTTACCTCTAATGACGTACCAAAGCCCATCCACTGAATAAGCGAAACCCGGTTTGAACAAGCAGGTCTTTATTTCATGTAAATATTCTTACCCATGTGCAAAAAAATGATAATTTAAAAAAAATTAAAAAATAGTACTACCCAGTCGTTTTGAGACGTGTGTGAGGATCAGCTGATTGTGGTGGTGCTCAGAACTCTGCTGGGATTTTTTTTTAAAAGCACCCAATAGAAACTATCATAGAAATTCCAATGGTTTCCACTACAAATACCATTACAAACCCTCAGCCCAGCAATAAAACCGTTACCGGTCCTTAATGGTATCCCTGAGACATGACATATGCCATCAAGAAAAGGGACAACATTTACCAGTAGAGACCTACACAGTTTCCATTAAAACCAATACAACTCCCATTACAAGTTCTATGAGGGTTTCTATTGTTTGTTTGTTTCCCAGGAACATTACTCATGCTGGATAGTGTTTTGGAAAACTAAAGTTCAACTGTTTAGTTAGTTAGTAAACTGTAATCTAACCTGGAGAACCTACAGCGCTTTGTTTAAGGTCACGAGTTAAATTTTCAGAAGAACCTACGTGTCTCCATCTTCTGTGACGGTTGTTAGCAGGTTTCCTTCCTCTTCGGTGTAATCCACCGGGGTAATATGCAGGTGCAGGTTCGGGCTCCCCTGGTCGGTTCGAGCCCCCGAAACGTTGCATTTGCCCAGAAGATCACTCAGACTTTCTGTGGTCAGAGATGAAGAGCCATAAGACGAGTCCACACGCTCATCCGTGCTCAGTTTGTCCTGCTCTTCTCTGCCACTCCGGTGATCCGGTACCGAACTCATGGTACTGTGGTACGAGCCGAACGACTCGATCCCGGAGTCGATCCTGCTGTCCTCCAGCAAATCAAACTTGCTCTTCTCGTCCCTGTCGCCTCCTCTCCTCTCCATGACGCTCGGTGTATGTGTGTGCGGATTAATGAGAGAGGCTCAGTCGAAGTGCAGTCACCGCGCCGGGGAAAACAAACCCGTCCGTGTCAGCTGTTGGTCGCCGTCGTTGTTTTTCATTCCAGCTCCAGGTTCTGTTTGGTCTGAAATCGGAGGTACGATTGCACCGAGACCAGCAGAACCCGGTCATAACCGATCCAGGGCGAGGAGAAGAGAACCAAGCCGCTAGAGACAGGCGCACAGGACTGACCGACTTTCACGCGTTTTGAACGTTACGGGTGGTTACGAGGAAGCTGTGGAAAGGGGGCTGGGCTAATCTCCAAACGACGAGGAAGTCGGGCGTGAAGCTCGAGGTCACGTGATTGCACACTACCGCTATAGATCAAGACAAAACATTACTACAAATCACTGGGATAATATTATAAAGGCATATATACTTTAATTCGTCTTTCAAGCAAATCGACAACTTTGCTCCAAAGAGATGTATTCCTACTTTTGTTGTTGTTGTTGTTGTTGTTTTTATGTTGTGATTTATGATTAGGTTTCGGGTTGTTTTTTTTTTTTTAGTCTGTAATTAAGATTTGTCGACATTAATCCAAGGCTATGACAATCCCATATTTCTGCATTGATGTAAAACTGTGCTATTATTTTATATGAAGGTTAACTATAAACAAAACAGCAACGAATACGATCTGGACCTCAGGGGACCTCAGATTTACGAAACTATATGAAGGTGTTTTATTATTAATGGCTTATTAACACACACACACACACACACACACACACACACACACACACACACACACACAAACAGAGGCTTTGAATGCCACGCTGTTCCTGGGGGGATTTCCCAGGTGGGCGGGGCAATATGCACACTGTAGTCCATTTAGCGTCATGGTAACCACGGCAACCAAAATAAGCCCTCTCATTTTTGCTTATTTTTTAGTTTTCTTTGTGAAGCACTTTATAATAGGCTGTTAGACACAAATAATATACATATAATAAACAACACAATATACATATAATAATATACATATAATAAACAACAACAACAACAATAATAATAAGAATTATTATTAAACACAGTAATGATGCTAAAATTTTATTAATAATAATAATAATTATAATAATAATAATAATGATATATACTTAGGCATAATGAAGAACCATTATGTCACAGCAGTTTCCCCACAAAAATAATCACTGGGCATTTCCTGAATGTAATTCAGGCACACCCGTACTTTTCAATAGTTTCTGTTCTTAAAAAAAATCACTTAAAAAAAAACCAAAACAAAAAACCAACTAAACAATGGGTATCTTTGTGTGTTTTTCTTTTGCGGAAATTGAATGCGAAAATTGTGTTATCTGTTGTGCTGTTGAAGGAATTATCTGTGCTGCCAGTAAGAGGCGCTGTAGCCTCAGTGTTGTGGAAATTAAAGAATAGAATTGAATTGAAAAGGAAGTTGTTCGGTACGCACCTGAGTAGACATTAAAGGAAAAATAAGGGAAAAAAAAAAAAAAAAAAAATATATATATATATATATATATATATATATATATATATATATATATATATATATATATATAAAACAACAACAACAACAACAACAACAATTATTTCTGTAAACAATGATATCCTACAGCATTCCCATAGAAGCTCAGAATAGCCTGTGACTCATTGCTGTTCATTTACAATAAGTGTGTCAGTTAAGACGCACTGACATGTGAAATGTCTTGAATGATGCATTAAGTTGAAGACATGCAAGAGTAAAAGCTGATTAGATTGCATGTCAAACCACATTTTGCCCTAGTACTGGCTTTTCTTAATGGTTAGAAAGGACTGGTAAAGTGTGACAGAAATATTGTCTCTTGTGATATCCATGCTCCAACATTTGTTCTTTATTATTATTATTATTATTATTATTATTATTATTATTATTATTAAAAATATTTATTTGCTTTGTTAAAACTGAGTTTGAACAAAAAACCCAACCTCACAATGCTGCTTTTCCATCTATAGACACTACTCTGACTGTTTCAGCTACCTGATTATCCTTTTAAATTTTAGTTTATTTTTGTTTCACTGAATTAGTCTATACAGTTATATTCATATATATATATACACACACAACAACAAACAACATCATTGGAAAAGCAGCATTTATAAAGATGAAACCTCATACTTAAGTATCTCAATTAAAAGATTTTACTAGCTAGAAGGCGAATGCGTTGCCATGGTTACCATCTCCCAATAAACGCTGGGAGAGATGCTAGCAAGCTCATGCTAGCTGTCATGCTAATGCTAATCTCTCTCTCTCTCTCTCTCTCTCTCTCTCTCTCTCTCTCTCTCTCTCTCTCTCTCTCTCTCTCTCTCTCGCTCTCTCTCTCTCTCTCGCCCACCCCCTGTCTCTGTTACCTGAGTGAACACCAGCCCATCACATCCACCCAGCCTTCGTCCTCACAACGTATTCTCTTTATTACTTTCAGCTTCATTTGCTTTTGGTTTATTCTTGATAAAGCCTGAGAACTGTAACAGGATCTACAATGCTGCTTTTTCACCACTGTACAAAGTGTTTGTATTTATAGCTAACGGGTTATCTTTTATTTTTCTACACCCCAAAAAACAGGTAATGTTCTTTTCTGTCCTGTCTGGTTTTCAGTATGTGACAGGACACCATATATGCCTAACCGTGTCTTTTTCCTATTGTTGAAGTTCTGTTTGTGTGTGTGTGTGTGTGTGTGTGTGTGTGTGTGTGTGTGTGATGTAATGTGGAGCTCCGTGCTCGCGATCCCCAGGCTTCAGTATCCTCATCAGTACCAACATCAGGACCAGTCTCATTATCAGAGAGATCATCTCCATGTCTCCAGCATCGTCCGGGGAAAACAACACCAGTCCGGTTCCCCCTGACCAAACCGAGAGAAGGAGAGAAGAGGTGAGAGTCTCAGTTTAGCAGTTGATATATTTCTGTTCTTTCATGTTAATGATATTTGTTTCGTTTACTGAATGCATAAAACATTGCGCTCCTTCAGTTCGTTCTTCACAGTTTGACAAAGCATCTACGTCTATATCATCTTCCTATACAGCAGCCTATAGTGTGCTAAATAAAATAAAATATATACTTGGTGCTGCATGTCATCATGGCTTTGATCATCATGGCTTGTGTGTGTGTGTGTGTGTGTGTGTGTCTGCATACAGAAATGGGCTGAGAAATCCCATTCTCTGTCACGGTGCCTGTGTGTCGCCTCTCCATTTGTTCTCTGATCAGATCAGCCACGAGACGAGACGCTTTCTCCATGATACGTGCCACAGTCTTTACAGATGAGCTGTTTGTTTTAGATTCAGAATGAAATGCGTTGCAAATTGCAAATTCATCCAACCACAAATAAGTTCATATTGCAATATACAGTCACGCAAAAGCTATTATACAGACATGAGGAGCATAAAAAAGTGTGTGGAGGTGAGCAGTGTCGCAGAAATGAACTGAGACGGTGAGATGTTTATGGTTTAATCAGTTAAGACTCTTTCGAAAACAAGGACGAATGGTCAATTATAAATTTTCCGGTAGTTTAGAGTCTACGAGAACTTGGAGTAAACCTGTGATTATATGTGAAATGTTCGATAACAAGGTTAGTGTTGATCGCGTGGCCGGGAACAAACATTTTAAGTTTTATAATTCAGAATGTTCCTTGCGTCATTTCACTGTGCAGTTGTTTTAAATTAGCAGCCTTTAAATATGTCATCCTCTGTCATGGTAACGTTTCGCTCTCCCAATAATTGCCCATGTAGCTGTACCTGGTGTCACTCCGACTCCATTTAATGTAAATTAATGAACTAGTGCATTAACTCAATTGTCTGTGCATTTGTCTTGTTAGTGACAATTTACTGAGAAATTAAACAATTAGTCTGTATGATATTGCAATTCAATCATAAAATCAATTGCAGTCTCATATAACACAGCCCAAAAAGGTTGGAGTGTGCACCCTCAGCTTGAAGAGAATGACGCCCTAGATATCGCCCTAAAATAATCTGCTGGAAAGTGGGCCGTCTCTCAGCTCACTGCTCAGCACACTTATCTGAAGCAGCAACAGCTTGGAGAAACAGAGAGGCACGTCACAGCAAAACCCCAGCACAAGCTGCCAATATCACAGATGCTTTGTTGGACAGATTAGCAGCTTTAGAATGCAATCCGGATTTATTCATAACTGAGACAGTCAGTTTTGATTGGGAAATGAATACAGCCAAAATCTTTTACTTTTTTTTTTATTCTCCTGGTCATATTTGTCTTTACTGGCTGCTGTGTGACAATGGACCGTTTGCTCTGGTTGGTTCTGTTTCTGTACTGCTACTCTGCTCTGCTGAAGCAAGTGTCTTCTTTTCCTAAGAATTCTTTAATGTCTCAGAGGACATTATGATAAATACTTACTCATGGCAATTATAGGCAAAAAACATTATTAGTTTCAGTAATCAATATTCCATAGTTTATACCACAGTTCTTTACTTCTCAAATTGGATTGGTAATAAGATTAATCGATTAATTTTGTATAATATTATTTCTGACAGTAGTGTCCTCTGCAAGCCACATCAGTTCTTGTCTCTAGAGAAACAGCGAATTCACAGGGGCTTTGTATGATAGATGCTCGGCATAACCAAAGCCTGATAATAAACAAAGTGTTGTTTAACAAAGAAAAACATGTAATTATTGATATTGTGAAGATTTCTGTAAGGAGAGATTTATTTAGCATTTTTGGTAGGAGTCACCGGTGTTAGAACTTTGAAACAGCCAGAGGTAGAGCTCTTCCTTTTAGTTTTCCACCACCAAGTCCTTTAGGTCAAATGGCTTTTCGATTTGTGGTTGCTCAGTAACATGACAGCTGGATTTTTATAATTTTTTTGCCTTGTAACAAGGAAGATAAAACGAGACACCGATGAGGGAACAACTGCTTAATGTTGTTATAATGTAAGCGGTAGCAGGAACTTGTTTCATAGATGTTCGACAACATTAAATGTAACGGGTAAACTAAAATAAAATGTACACAGTGTCGTTGCTGTGTAAAAATTGCTGTGCTATAAGGTGAAAATGATTATTTTGGGTCGGTAACAGTAACTCCGCTTCACCTCGCTGTTCCTATAACATCACGCCCTGTCACGTTTAATTCCTTAAATATATCATGTATGTGATTGTGGCCAATGTAAAATATTTTCCCATTCTGTAATGTATTTAGGAAGAGGCTGCCTAGATAGACTAACACTGGGTAGTGTTTCTTCTCCCAATATAAAGTCTGTGCCACTCAGAAGGCAGAATAAGGTCAGCCTTCTTCTAAGGGTTCTCTTTTTTGTCCTTCTCAGAGATGACAGTCCGTAATCCTGTACAGTGAACATGTACATGTGAACAAACACAAAAAACCTAGGCCTCGGTAAAAATGAAAGATAATTAAAAGTGATGACTAAACACACTTTTGCTCATTCTGATTTTAATTATGGGAATGACTCAAAGACCACTAGCTAACAATTTGTGAGTTGTGAATTTCTGATGTATACACAGTGGCCAAGTCTGAAATGTATGATTTGGGATTAACGCTGTAAAGATCTAGTTCAAAATCAAATCTGTATTTAATTGGGAGCCAGTTGAATGACCTCATTTTTGGTCAAGTTGGATCTTTTTCATTGATTTTTTTTAAAGATGTAAAGAGACATTTCCAATCTGCTGTAGATGAATTCATGAAGTAGTTCTTAAGTATCACAACACCTAATCGTTCAGGAACAAAACATCTTCAATCCATGGTTGTGGCCTAGACACTCGAGTCAGTGTTCGTCCTAAGTGGGACATACTGTATGCATGTGTCCAGAACTCTATATCGCTTAAAACACAAGATTATCCCAATCAGTAAGAATAGCAACAAAGCGGAAGCAAGCAAAAAAACAAACAAAAAAAACCCCATCCATAAGAAATTTCAGTTGAGGCTTTTATAACCTGCTCCCCCATTTCACACACATCTCACTTTATAGCACAGTCTGCTCCTCTCATCAAAAGCTGCGATCACATGCCTGTAAGTTGAGAAGAAAGTGAGGGATGATCTCACATTGCTAAGCAACATTTGCATAATTGTGAACAAGAGAAGTGTAGGAGCCATTTGTCATAGATTCTCTCCTTTCACGGCGGTTGGGGATGGGGGGGTTGGTGGGTTTTTTTTGGGGGGGGGGCTGTTATAATGTGACGAGGTAGGGAGGAGAGTTATGGAAGAGCGGCATCAATTATTTAAAGCTTGCTGCTGTGTGAAAACCCCAAACAGCACTGGCTTTTTCACACACATGGAGCATGAAATGAAACCACACAGACAGAATCACTGTACTGTACAAACACTTCAGTTATCTCAGGATGTTTAAACATCTGAAGAAGCACGTCTTAGTGCTAGGTGCTAAGTCTAATCAAGTGGACTTTAATCACGCTTTAATCATTCTGCCTCTCATTGGAGGGGGTTCATTGTGGGGAAATTCCGTGACATTTAGACGCATACTAGTTCTTAATAAATTTCCCATCATTCAGGAGAGGTGATGAAGCCCCCTGGATGAGTCACCGAGACTTGTTGCAACTAGACAGTCAACTTGACCTGGATGACTGAAAACCTCCACAGACAATCCATTTCAGTATGCTTACACAATCAGTATTTGTCCTACTCTTGACATTTTCCAGCTGGTCATGAAGTCATATATTAAGGAGGGGGGGTTATTAATAAGAAACTAATATGTGTATTCGACATCTCACCAATCTGTCGCGGGTCTGTGTCAGCTTAGTATGTGCCTGGGATGATCCAAAATGGCACTTTTTGTGATTTCTTTCAAATTCAAAACCTCTTCAGTTGCGTCCTTATTTTGAAGGTCCATTCAACCTTTTCAGACCTACAAGCGCAAGTATCCTGAGATATTTTTGTTGTTCAGAAGACATTCACACTCACTATGGTGATCTACAAAAACTGTTGTTTCTACAAAATGAGAGCACTTATAATGCAGAACCAACTGTCCATTTAAAAAAAATGATGCACCAGTATAATGATGGAAAGAAGGGAGTAATCCGCAGAGATTGGGGTTAATAGCCTGATATCTTTAGTTTCACAGGAAATGTAGTACATCTCCTGCTTAGAGAAAGTGAGAAGCAGCAGTGCGTTATTTCGCCACACTACTGGGGATAATGGCAAGGTTTTTATGGGTAACTGCCACTTTAACACGACGTTCAAGTTTACAGCATTCAGTCGACATCCTTATCCAGAGTGACTTATGGGGCTGCTTTGTGTCTACATTGAAACATATACGCATGCTAGTACAAATAGGTCATGTACATATGCACCTTTTTTGCCTCTGACTTGACTCTAAAAGATTTGACTATATAACCATCAGTTCTCTTCGTCCTTCTCTGTTTTGCCGTACAGCAGAGGCCCCAGCAGCAGTCACTGACTGAGGCTTTATGGCGCGAGTCACACTGGAAATGCCTTCTCCTCACACTGCTCATGTATGGCTGTGCGCTCGCTATGATATGGTGCTGCGTGGCCAAGGTGACACGACTCAGCATCGATAATAACCTCAAGGGCACATCGATGGTGTACCATGACAGTGCCTGCTCCAATGGTTACATCTACATCCCCGTGGCTTTTTTGCTCATGCTCTACACCCTCTACTTGGTGGAGTGCTGGCACTGTTCCTTGCACTTCAACCTGCAATATAAAGTGGATTTGGAGAGTATAGTGGAGCGGGTGCAGCGGATGCAACAGGCCACACCGTGCATCTGGTGGAGGGCCATCAGTTACCACTATGTGCGACGCACACGTCATGTGACTCGCTACCGCAATAGTGATGCCTACAGTGCCACGCAGGTGTACCACGAACGGGTCAACACACACGCAGCCGAGGCAGAGTTCGATTATGGAAACTGCGGCGTGAAGGATGTCTCCAAGCAGCTTGCAGGCATGGAAGACTTCCCTATCACCAAGCTTCGCTTCACCAAGTGCTTCAGCTTTGCCAATGCGGAGTCAGAGAACTCCTATCTGACACAGAGAGCACAGTTCTTCACCGAAAATGAGGGGCTGGATGACTACATGGAGGCTCGTGAGGGCATGCACCTTAAAAATGTTGACTTCAGGGAGCATGTAATGGTAATCTCTGGCCGACTGCCTTGGTTTTTGAGGCGCTGTGTGTTTTGGATAGCAGCGGTTCTGACGCTCTCTTGGCCTTTGCGTATTCTGAGCGAGTATCGCACAGCTTATCTTCACTACCACGTGGAGAAGCTGTTCGGCTTTAATCGTTTACACTATTGCCACCACATCTCCAGGATGAACGCAGTCGATAGCACAGAACTAGAGTGGCACATCCGCTCCAACCAGCAACTGGTGCCCAGTTACTCTGAAGCTGTGTTGATGGATGCGAATCTGTCTGGCCGAGACTCTTTCTCCCCTCAGAACTGCGAGCGCTGCCGTAGGGCCTTGAGTGGCTCGTCCATTTTCTCACGCAGCGCCCTCAGTCTTTTTTCACTAGGTCATGCATATGGCAGCCTGAACGATAGCTCTGCCCCAGAGCACCAACAGCCGTCTCCTCCAACCTATCAGGACGCATTGCGCTTCCCTGTGTTGATTGTGCACCGCAGCGATGGCTGCCTCAGCAATGAGCATCGCTTACTGCATCATAACGGCTCTAGTGTGGAGACTTCCTTATGACCCATGCTAATTTCATTGATTTTTAGGGATTTGAAAGAAATCACAGATACGGAATGTTGAAAGACCTTTAAACTTGAAGGCTGAATGAAACTGCTTATGTCAGTCTAGTTTTAGTATGATGGGATATATTTAGTTTGGCCAAGTTTGATGATTGCACAGAATGCGGTAACATTTCTGTCCTTGTAAGCAACGCATTACAGCAGGCTGATGGAATATGACACAGCTAGCCTCCTGCAGGCCAGCTTATCTTTTTTGCCATGTTAGTTCAAGCCCTACGTAATATCTTACTCGAATCTTGAATCTTGAGACTTGAATATTGAAAATGATGGCAAATAGACATGAAAAGAGTTTATTCCAGTGGTAAAAAAGTATTTTTTTTAAACTCCCACAAAGAAACAAACAAACAAAAAAAAACCCTCCTCTGATGTCATGATTACTATGTTACTATGATGAGGTAAATACAAACTAATCGGTTTTGCTAATAGAAAAACCTATTTGGAATTATTATTTCAAATTTATCATTATATTTGTCACATATACATTACAGCAGAGTGAAATTCTTTTCTTCGCATATACCAGCATGTTAGGAGGTTGGGGTCAGAGCACAGGGTCAGCCATGATACAGCGCCCCCTGGAGCAGAGAGGGTTAAGGGCCTTGCTCAAGGGCCCAACAGTGGCAGCTTGGCAGCGGTGGGGCTTGAACCTCCGACCTTCTGATCAGTAACAATCTTTAACCATCAGTATAAAGGCAAATTAAAGACCCAAATTTCAAGCTAATGTAGCAATAAGGCAATTACTTAGTCATAATGTTGCAGCCTTAATACAAATTCTAAAACAAATTTGTAAGAATGTAATTTTCTCCTTCAATATTCAGTATTTTATATATGCTATTTAACCCTCTGAAAAATGTTTATTTAATTTTTTCTTATTACATTATGGTAGCCATCTTTATGTCAGTTGAAGCAACATGATATAATGACAGTACACCTTCTCTGACACAGTTTATATTTCCAAACAAACACTTACTTAACTTTGATGTAAACTACAGTATCTCACCAACACTTACAACTAGAAATGATTAGAAATAGCAATGGATCTGGCTGTTTTCTTCATTTCAGGCTTCCTTCTGGAGGTCAGCATCCATTAACACTGAGAGAAACATCTCATTATCATTGAATTAATCATGTAGTCTCTACCACATTTGCCATCAGTGAAGACTTTGACGATCCTGGAGATTGGACTGAAGGGCTGCAACTAGTGAGTAAATCAGTGCAAGAACAGCAAATTCTTGCACTGATTTTAGGCCTCAATGTAAATAATTTAAAACAAGCAGATGTAAGCACATGAGTTTAAGGATCAGAATAAATTATTTAAATAATTTTGACAGATGTGTCTTGGTAACCATTACTACCTTTGATACATTTTTGTATCCTGCATATTTTATCTTTTAAATGACATTATATAATTTTTTAAAAAATATTATTTTTCAAAAATTCACCTGGAATTTTGTTTCCCTGTGATAAATGCTTCCATTTTAATCTGTAATTATTATTATTATTATTTAACCAGCACTAATGCTATATTTTGATGTGCTTATACGCTAGGCCTTTTCATTGTGCGGTGTTGTCTTAACTTGTACAGTGACCACCTGACCGTCCATAAAAAAACGCTCCTGTGATTTTACACTTGTGATTCCCTTGTTTATTGTTCTGTGGCGTGAACCGTGGGTTTTTAAAGGTTTTGCCAGACTGTGTGTTGTATAGGCTACTGCGTTCCTCTGGTTTGTAAATGTAAAAAATTGTGAATGTGTTCAATACTATATTAATTAACAGGGCCTCCATGATGGAGGAGCCCACAGTGGTGCTGGAGTAAATGAGTAAACACTAAGAAATGAAATATTTCATCAAAGCTGTTTTCCTAACAAAAGCAACGAGCTACACTGCTGGGCTTTGGGTGCTGTGAGTGTGTGGATGAGGGTTGTGAAATGGGGTTGTGGGAAATGGGACCAGTGTCATAACTATATGAAACATAATAAACTACTTTCACTGGTTAGCTTATGCACTGTGTCATTTCTGGAATGCAGTAAAAAGTGATGCTGAAATTACGGTAAATATCAGTTTGAAACTGACACACGTTTATGGGGCGTGAATGGTCGAAACTGTAGGCCATTCATGGATGGAGTCATGAAGCATACAAATCAAAATTCCAGTAAGTGGTAAATCTGGGAGAGCTGAATCAGTAAAGTCACAATGGCCACTGCACAATGTCTGGAATTATACAATCGGCAAAGACGGTGATCATCTACTATAATTACAGCTCACTTTGGGAAATCCTAAAGCTGATATGTAGATGCTACAGGCTGTAACTCTTTTTGAGATGAGAAACAGCGAGAACCTGAGAGAGGATCTATCAGTCACCTATACAGTCCTATTTATAGTACCTTTATAAGACAAACACAGAAACTCTTACTAAGGGTAGGGGAAATTATAATGGACATTACACGTGTTATTTGTTCATTTTCTACCAATGTTTCCCCAGATTAGATCAGCTATTTTTATTAATGTATGGTGGGGGAGGGTGCTTTCTCTGAGACACATGAAGCCAGTCAGTCATATCTTTTCAGACTGTTGTTCATGCTGCGTCACAGGGTGAAGAAACACACTCAAGGAAAGCACTATCGCCCATGATTGACAGGTGTTGCTGTCATTGACAGGGGAGAGACAGACTGCCACTATGGCCAATTTGCTCTCTTGGACGCCCAAAGATGGTTGTGTTATCACCGGGATTCAAACTCTCGATCTCCAGATAATAGGGCTAATATTTTTTCAGGAAGATTGGATGCAAGTCGGGAGAATTCACCCCAGATGGGATGCCATGCCATCACAGAGCAACACTGACACCCACTGAGCTGAACTCTGCGGGTTTACCATAGCTGGCATGTTTTTGGACAGTGGGAGGAAGCTGGAGAACCCAAAGCAAACCCACACAGACACGGGGAGAACATGCACAACTCCACACAGTAACCTGAGCTCAGGAATGAACCAGGGACCCTGGAGCTGTGAGATGGTAATGCTACCCGCTGTGCCACTTTGCTACCGCAAGATTCTGATATTGTGAAATCATAGTAAATGTAATTTGATCAGAATTTACATTTGATGTGTAAATGCATTTATTGATGATTTTGACTCTTGATCTCACTAGTTCTGGTCGTAGAGGATTGTAGCATCAAATACACATTCAAATATAAAATACATGTGACAAGAAGAGATTTAATAGTTTGAACCTGAGCCTTTCGCACATACTTCTACAATTATAAGTGTAGGAGAAACAGCCCTTGTGTATCACCTCCAGCCATTTCATTTGAGCTTTTTGAGATAATGAGCTCTTACCTGAATTAATTCTACCCACTGATGCAACTTATTCAATACATAAATCAATAGATCTATGATATAAGGTTAAGTAGTTAAAAAAAAAAAAAAAAGCTAGGTAATACTCAGAAACTTGAGGCTGACTGATGGTCAGGGGATCGGCAAACAGGAATACACTACACTAAATCAGGAAATATGAAATATCAGCAGGTTATGATCAAAGACTGATCCAGACGAGCAGATAACTAAGGCTTGGAATCACAAAGCACAAGGAGTCCAGGTTACTTAAAGCCAGTAGTAGTGTGATTGCAAACTAGTGCATTTCAATAGGAAACAGAATAGGAACTTGACTGTTCTTGATGAGTTTGTGGGAAAAGCATGTGAGTTGTAGTTGACATGGACATGACCACGACAGGGGAGTTTTAGCAGTTGGGGCATTTCTTTAAAATGAGTGACCTTCTACTAAAAGCAGTAAATAAAAAGGAATTTTCATTCTTGCAACAGAGCCACTGTCTCTCTGGAGAATTGAAGTTCAGGAGAGTAATATGTAAAACGTCTGATCAAAAATGTTTACATTTCATTAGTAGAGAAACACATCATTGTTTTCATTGTATGGAGTTTGTATACGTATTTATGTAGTTTTTAATGTAATTTCTCTTTGATCTGTGTTTAACGTTTCGGACATTTCCACAAGTCAATCTGGAAGCCAGCTATTATGACATGTGTTGCTAAGTTATATGTTCAAGATTTTACCAATGGCTGAAACATAATAAAATGAACCCATAGTCGAGCAATCGTCAGCAAAAACAGGTCTTGACATTTAGGGTTTTTTTGTTTTTTTTGGTTCCTGATGCACGCGCACACACACACACACAAACACACAAACACACACACACACATTGTACTTCTGTTCTGTCCTTTTTTCTCACGGCAGGAGTGAGAGGATATCTGACTCTGAACATTCCT
This sequence comes from Ameiurus melas, assembly GCA_012411365.1. NCBI lineage: Eukaryota > Metazoa > Chordata > Actinopteri > Siluriformes > Ictaluridae > Ameiurus > Ameiurus melas. Next base: position 25,291,970 of record CM022763.1, on the reverse strand, counting down.
TTCTCAGCACTGATACAAGTGGGGGCGGGGGGGGATGGTGGGGGGGTTGGTTGATCTATTCCTGTGAGTGGTCACAGTTCAGCTCACCACCTTCACACTGCTCATATTTTCCATCAGGCAGAAGAAGAAAGGTTATGGAGAAATGATGCTTAACTGAACATAGTGAAAATGCCAAAAATGCCAAAATGATTTGAAAGCGAACGTAAAACAAAGTCAAGTTTTCATGAACATTTATTACTTATCCGTTTATCCTTAATTAATAAATGAGCTATTGTGCTATATGCACAACTGTGTTATTTAATGTAAAAAAAAAATCATGTGGTCATGGGCATGACTACTACATAGTTTGCTAATGAATAAATCAGAAGTAAAATATCCTGTAAATAACCAGTATTTACCATTAGATAGAATGTGATGTTAGCAAAGAAAACAGGGTTACGCAGTTAAATATAGTCATTTAACATTAGAAAATGAGCAAATCTTACCTCAACAGTGGGAGGTAAAGAAGACGCCTCATTGTTTAAATACAAATAAGTATTTGTTTTCCTCCAGCATACTGAAACATTTTACGGCCAGGGAAAGGCCAGGGACGCTCATCATCAAGCACCAGTGACATTGCACCGCATCTCCACAGTGGCTTATTCATCTTCAAACACACACGGATTGCTCAACTGCAAGAATCTCATTTCAGCTTATTTCAACTTCCAGAAAGCGGACATCAAAAGTTCTACTCTAGTAAACACGGATAATGATATTAAGGACACAGTGACTCGTAAATGTATTTCAGTTTTTTTCAGAGCCGCACATTCATTGTTTATTCATTAGGACTAGGCATTAGGCATTCGAAGGGAACGTATCTGCTGTTAACTGTCAGTTACTGCACGGTAAAACATGATAGTGATCTTATTTCTTCAATTTATCTCCAGTTGTCATGTCAAGTTTTGGAAATTGTACTCAAGTTTAAAAATTTGAACTTAAAGTCATCCATTGTCTAGACTTGTAAGACTTTGCTTAGTTGAAACAAAGGTCATCTGCAGGTTGAGTTTACTCACGTTTTTAGTTCTAAATTTAACCACATGTGTGTAAAACATTATGAGGAATATATAAAATAATACGAGGTTTAGCCTCATTGTCTTTTCTCAGCTTGTGCACAATGCATTATGGAGGCCTATGAAAATAACAGGCTTCCATCCATCCATTTTCTGTACCACTTACCCTACATAGCATGAAGCCTATCCAAGGGACTCAGGGCACAATGCAGACCTATTGCAGGGCACAATCGGACACACACACACACACACACACACACCAATTCACACACTACAGACAATTTAGAGATGCATATAATGATGAGACTATGACGCATGTCTTTGAACTGGGGAGGAAACCGGAGGCAGTGCATGCAAGCTCCACACACACTGCTGAGGTAGGAATCGAACCCCCAACCGCGGAGGAGCGAGGCAAATGTGCTAACCTCTAAGCCTCCGTGCCTCCTACAATAACAGGCTTAGATTGTTTAATCAAAACTATATTGAGCCTGACAATTGTTGTTCTTTACTGACTCTTGTTGCTCTGTACCGACTCGTGTTGCTCTGTACAGACTCTTGTTGCTCTGTAAGGACTCTTGTTGCTCTGTAAGGACTCTTGTTGTTCTGTACAGACTCTTGTTGTTCTGTACAGACTCTTGTTGCTCTGTACAGACTCTTGTTGCTCTGTAAGGACTCTTGTTGTTCTGTACCGACTCTTGTTGCTCTGTACCGACTCTTGTTGCTCTGTACAGACTCTTGTTGCTATGTAAGGACTCTTGTTGCTCTGTACCGACTCTTGTTGCTCTGTACCGACTCTTGTTGCTCTGTAAGGACTCTTGTTGCTCTGTAAGGACTCTTGTTGTTCTGTACAGACTCTTGTTGTTCTGTACAGACTCTTGTTGCTCTGTACAGACTCTTGTTGCTCTGTAAGGACTCTTGTTGTTCTGTACCGACTCTTGTTGCTCTGTACCGACTCTTGTTGCTCTGTACAGACTCTTGTTGCTCTGTAAGGACTCTTGTTGTTCTGTACCGACTCTTGTTGCTCTGTACCGACTCTTGTTGCTCTGTACCGACTCTTGTTGCTCTGTACCGACTCTTGTTGCTCTGTAAGGACTCTTGTTGCTCTGTAAGGACTCTTGTTGTTCTGTACAGACTCTTGTTGCTCTGTACCGACTCTTGTTGCTCTGTACCGACTCTTGTTGCTCTGTACCGACTCTTGTTGCTCTGTACAGACTCTTGTTGCACTGTAAGGACTCTTGTTGTTCTGTACAGACTCTTGTTGCTCTGTACAGACTCTTGTTGCTCTGTAAGGACTCTTGTTGCTCTGTACCGACTCTTGTTGCTCTGTACCGACTCTTGTTGCTCTGTAAGGACTCTTGTTGCTCTGTAAGGACTCTTGTTGTTCTGTACAGACTCTTGTTGTTCTGTACAGACTCTTGTTGCTCTGTACAGACTCTTGTTGCTCTGTAAGGACTCTTGTTGTTCTGTACCGACTCTTGTTGCTCTGTACAGACTCTTGTTGCTCTGTACCGACTCTTGTTGCTCTGTAAGGACTCTTGTTGCTCTGTACTGACTCTTGTTGCTCTGTACCGACTCTTGTTGTTCTCTACTGACTCTTGTTGTTCTGTACTGACTCTTGTTGCTCTGTACCGACTCTTGTTCTTCTGTACACACTCTTGTTGCTCCGTACCGACTCTTGTTCTTCTGTACTGACACTTGTTGCTCCGTACCGACTCTTGTTCTTCTGTACTGACTCTTGTTGCTCTGTACCGACTCTTTTGTTCTCTACTGACTCTTGTTGCTCCGTACCGACTCTTGTTCTTCTGTACTGACTCTTGTTGCTCCGTACCGACTCCTGTTCTTCTGTACTGACTCTTGTTGCTCCGTACCGACTCTTGTTCTTCTGTACTGACTCTTGTTGCTCCGTACCGACTCTTGTTCTTCTGTACTGACTCTTGTTGCTCTGTACCGACTCTTGTTGTTCTCTACTGACTCTTGTTGCTCTGTACCGACTCTTTATTTATTATTTATTTATTATTTGTTGTTCTCTACTGACTCTTGTTGTTCTGTACTGACTCTTGACTGAGTGTTTTTTACCCACATAAATGATAATAGCTTTACAATGAACATAAAGCTTAAAAACAGTACAGATCCAAAAGCAAAATAAATACTTCAAAAACAAGTAAATGAAGAAATTCAGATAAATCAGCCGAGATGTTTCATCTGTTTTTCAGTCAACATGTTACAATGTTGGTTGAGCGGTGTTCCAAGAGTGCCTATATTTCCTGTAACTGCACTGGGACGTTTCACTGTGTGCATCTCTCTGCTCGACAGTGTTCGCCACATAAAATTCCCCTTCCTAGTTCGAAACAGTTACTACAGTAAAGATAATGACATCATCAGTGGACATGGCAAACAATCCATTTTGACTTTAAATATGAAAGCTTGTTCGACGAAGATGAAATGGAAGAAAGGGACGCTGATTTTTCCTGGGAATGTACAAATCAATCTTCAGGATCTATTTCTGTTAATGGCGCAAAAATAATCAAAACATTTTGCCATAATGTGTCCAAAATGTCCCTTAGTCTATATTAAGCTCTTGTTTACAGATCTGATATATAAAGTATAGCATAAGAAGGTCAATGCAGATGAATAATTGACATAATTCTTGGTTGTTGTTGGTTTTTTCAACTTGATTAGAGGCTTTTAAATGAAATGTGCATAAACTATGTTGGAACACAGTATAGTGATGTAGATTCGTTGGCTGGAGGCAAGAAGAAGAGAACTTTGAGATTTGTAATGAGTACTTTGAAGGTCAGAATAAATATGTAACTAGTAAAAAGTGTGTTTTTTTTAAACTTGGAAATGTAATTAAGTAACAGTACAAGTATTAAATTTCCATAACACTGAAGTACAGTATAAATGCACCCAACTCATACAAACATGACCGTTGTAAATAACGCCAATATATTTTGTCCTCTGCAAATCATTTTAAGTCATAACACAGTTTGTAAAGATTTCATTTGATAATACATTTTTGTTGATTTGTTACTTTGTTACTGTATCAGAAATCTGATATTCATGAAAATCTGATATTCATTTTCATGAATACCACAAGGTTGAAGTTTTCTTTTTTTTTTTTTTTTTTTTTGCTTTTGTTCCATTTACAAAAATATTACTGTTTTTTCCCCCAATTGTTTCTTTTTCTTCAGGAAGATAAGGAAAAAATTAAGTAGCACATGATCAGGGAGAAAATGTTAAATTTGCAATGTATTTGGCCTAAATATCACTGTATATAATCAAATTAAGTCACTGAATAGGAAGCACTGAGTTCATGTTATTGAGTTCGGGATTTTTCATTTTATTACCGATGCAGTTAAATGTTGCAAATACTTATTGATAGATATGTACCTCTTTTAGCTATGATATACGGTAGCGTTAATAATTGCAATGCAGAGTACTGTGAATATGATATACTGTATTTAGGAATTGAAGTAAAAATTGAACTGTTTTGGAACAAATATACTGCTCAAAAAAAAAATAAAGGGAACACTTGGAGTTACATTGTGCTGTTTAAGTGTTCCCTTTATTTTTTTGAGCAGTATACAATCCCTTTCTTTATGGGTTTGCACCCAGCTATTTTCACTTCCTAGCTTTGGGGCCCTGTTCTTCATTTTTTTCTATAGTAAGTAAACTATAAATATTTGCATTCTTTGAGTTTGGAGGCATTCACTTTAACCTTCCACATTCTCTGTAGTTCCTGTTTCATTCCCTGTGACAGTGCAGGAAGAGTTACAAAATGAAAACTCTACTCTGTTGTATAAAGATTGGAAGCCTATTATGGGAGTACAAAGTGCACATGTACTCTAAACGTACTTGTGTACCTTTTATTATTATCACACATTTTATGAACAGTGAATTCTTTGAGTATGTTCTTTGAATACTGGTGATTATAACAAAATGTCAATTTTCCTCTCTTATCAAAGGCTCAGCCTGACTTAAGCATGAGCACTATTCTGACTCACAGGAACAAGAGCTTTTTTTTTCTTTCCTTCTTTCTTTTTTTTTTTTAAATCTTATACTGTGAGTTAATGGAATTTTCCATTAGTTGCTGCTACACTGTGTGGCCAAATGTATGTGGACACATGACCATCACACCCATATGTGGTTCTTCCCAAGACAAAGCTGGAAGCACACAATTAAATAGGATGCTGTAGCATTAAAATTTCCCTTCACTGCAGCTAAGAGGCCTAAACATGAACACTCAGTTTGGCAAGGATGGAGTTACCTGCACAGAGCCCTGACCTCAACCCCACTGATCACATTTGGGATGTGGCCTCCTCATCCGACACCAGCATCTGAGCTCACTAATGCTCCTGTGTCTGAATGAGCACAAATCCCAATGACAAAGTCTAATGGAAAGCCTTAACAGAAGAGTGGAAGTTATTCTAACAGCAAAGGGGAAATGAGTGTGTGAGTGTGTGTGTGATTGTGCCCTGCAATGGATTGGCACCCTGTCCAGGGTGTACCCCGCCTTATTCCCGATGCTCCTTGGGATAGGCTCCAGGATTCCCCATGACCCTGAAAAGGATTAAGCGGTAGAAGATGGATGGATGGAGCTGGATCACGAGGCATGTGAAAACTGTGCTTTCAGGTTTATCTGGCCATTCAAAAACATGAAGCCATGTAGTGTGGTGGAGAAAAATAGACAAGGCCTGACAAGTTCATTGTTAACTGCTTAATTCTGCAGCACTGTATAGTATACTCACTATCTGGTTATTACAATGGCCATAAACTTATGTGTAGCTACTGTATGCTTATAGGAAAGAAGTAACATCGGAACTCTATTGAATTCTTGAATCAGATTGGTCAGAAGTGTTGATTGGTTTTCTACAACAGCAGACAATGTTGTAGAAAATGCTTCAAAAATGTACCACATAAATGGATTTGAAAAATTTGTGTAATTGTAGTAATTGTAACTATTATTGCATATATGGTGCAGTCTCAAGAATACTGTAGGTTTTACAGTAATTTACTGGCAACTTTGGTTGCCAATAAAGTACTGTAATATTTACAGAAAACAACTGTAAAACATATTTATAATAAAGAATATTGTACATAGTATAAAATAACACATAACCCATAACTCGGGACATTTGCTCATTGGCTTAAGGTATGAGCTATGAGCTGAAGGGTCTTGCTCAAGGACCCAGTCAAGGCAGTTTAGTGGTGCTGGGATTTGAACACAAATCTTATTATCTGTGACTCAAAACCTTAACCACTAAGCCATCATAACTAGCTTAACTAGCTTGCATTGATTCAATTGAAACCAAGTTGCCAGTAAATTACTGTAAACTTCACAGCAATTATTTTATTTTATTTTTACAAAAAAAACCAGGGCGGCTGTGGATCAGGTGGTAGAGCGGGTTGTCCACTAATCATAGGGTTGGCGATTCGATTCCCAGCCCACGTGTCTCCACATGCCGAAGTGTCCATGGGCAAGACACTTAACCCCAGGTTGCAAGTTAGCGCCTTGCATGCTCTGCTACCATTGGTGTGTCAGTGTGTGAATGGGTGAATGAGACACAGTGTAAAGCGCTTTGGAACCGCTAAGGTTAAAAAAGCACTATATAACTGCAGACCATTTTACAGTGTGATGTTTTTTTTTCTGTGAGGTGGTATTCATTTCATATTTTTGGAAGGAGTCTCCAGTGTCAGCACTTTGTAAGAGTGTGATACATGCTAGTCTTCAGAACAGAGAACATCGAGGTGTCTCAGTAACATAACAAGCTGTGTCTTTTTCTTTATCAACTTTAAGAAAGAAAACAAGATAAACTGCTGAGAGTGCTATAATGTCAGTGATAACAGGAAGTTACTTGTTTTGGGGACATTCCACAATATTAAATGTTACATTTATTATAACAGCTCTGTTATGTTTTATTTCTTACCTATTACAAAAATGTGCATGTCTGTGCAGATACTAAACACAGCCCTGGTCTGTATACCTAATAAACCAGTGTTTGAAATGACCATGAGTAATGGGAACAGCTAACTCTGAATGACATTTTTAATGTTTAATACTTCCCTTGTCCAGTTCTTTGCCATCAATGACTGCCTGAAATATGTCTTCCTTCCTCATTATTATGAAGGTTATAAAACAGCATTTGATCAAGCAAATCATATCATTCTGCTTATTATTTTGCCTACACTTAATTGTGCACCAAATAAATAAAGCCATGAGATACTAAATCAAGGTCTGGAAATTGTACTGTGTGCAGAATATAGACTATTTTGTCACCATTTTTAATTTTCTGTTTGGATTCGTCAATTTAATAAATTCCTGGCAGTGTTTTTGTTAATTGGTGCTTTCCTGTAAAGATAGCGTGCAACATAATGCTATTCCTTTCTTCAGTCCTTGAAAGACAAGTGCTTAAAGAAAAGTGCCTGTGCTCAAGGGCTATGGTCTAGATAGTATTTACAACCCGCATTCTTTCAATACATTAAAAATTCTATAGGTTGAAATATGTGAGTATCTTTATATGCTATTGGCGAAAATCTTAAGATGAGGAATATTTGACATATTTGGACTCAAATGGCATTCCATAGATTTTTCAGTGAATATGAATTTCAGCATAACATATATGACTGTCAGACAGTGGCACTGGTCTTAATACAGAAGTGGTGTAGAGATTTAACAGCAAATGTAACAATAATAATGACATATTTTATTTCTAAAATGTTTGCATGGGTACAGTGTACTCAAGTGAAAAAAAAGAAGAGTTTTGGCTTATTCTATTTATGTAATAATATGTCATTGTCAAGAAGAGTTTTTGGCTTATTCTATTTATGTAATAATATGTCATTAATAACTGCAGCGGATTTGACCATAACAAGACAAGACCCATCTTAGAAGGAAACATGATCTTGTGTAACATCAGAGAGGAAGTCATATGCACAAGCAAAAAAAAAGAAAAAGACCCCCAAAAAAAAAGAATAAAAAGTAGCACTTATCAGTCGAAAGGCCCATTTCACCATGAATCAGCTTCACTGTTGGATCTCCTCATTCGGGCTCCTGCTCTGCCTCACAGGTAAGACTTGCAAAAAGTTAGCTAACATATGCTCAGAAATCTATGATTATAACATATATGGTTCATACTGCAGGGTATCTCCAGCTTTAATAAAGCCTTATTTTATATAATAGCGACATTTTATACATTAAAATTACATTACATTAAAGGTTACATTAAAGAATTTCAGACAAATGAAAGACTTAATAAAACAATCTCAGATTTTATTGTATGTGGTCTTAGATTTTTAGTATTTTTTTTTAAGTTGTTAACCTTGAGATTTCTTTTTTTTTTTCCTTTTAAATGGATCACTCACACAAGGCAGGATCTAGAAATAAAATCAGGATACCGTTAGCTACCATGTATTAAGCTAGCATGTCCAGAAACATATCAATTTAGTCAAATGTCATTCTTAGCCTGTGTACTCTCGCTGGTTAAATCTCACTTATCTTCTTGCTGTAAAATAAATACAAACAGACAATTTTCCTTAAGTGCACACTTTAAAAAAAGAATATATATATATTTATATATTTTAATATCAGTACTGTAAATTTGGTCTTGCATTACATTTAAAGTACTGAATAAGTAGAAAATATTTCATTAACTGTTAGATGAAAAGTGGTGAAATGTTTCATGCTGCTAAAGTCTTTTAAGGAAGAAGCAGAACATGTATCAGAGTGTGTTGAATACAATAATCACGAGAAAAAAAGTGCTCAATGTATTTCACAACTGGGAAGAAATCTGTAATTGAACATAATTCAGAGGCAGAAGTGGTTGAAAGCTAGTTGCGGTGTTGTTGTGGTGTAGTTGTGGTGCCTCAGTGGTTAAGGATTTGAGCTGAAGGTTGTGTGTCCAGCACTGCGAGTTATCGTGGTTAGGCAAAACCATTCTCCTTCAGCCATTTTTTATATCCTGCATCAGACAAATGAGCAGATGTACTCGGTTATTGTATACAACATTAACATATTACTGTACTTTACTGCAAATGGTTTACAGTTGTTTACTGTATATTCTACAGCACAGTACTGGAAACCAAAGTGAAGAAATCTGCAGTTTCTATATGTTACCGTGCGCTCCATTAATATTGGCACCCTTGGTATGATGAGTAATGAAGGCTGTGAAAATTTGTTTCTACTGTTTAACCTATTGAGCTTTTGTTAAAAAATCACAAAAATACTCTGCTCTCATGGATATCAAACAACTACAAACACAACACAGGTTTATCAAAAAAAACTGTGAAAAAATGGTGTGCAACAATTATTGCCACCCTTTTAGTCAATACTTTCCTTTGCCAAGATAACAGCTCTGAGTCTTCTTCTATAATGCCTGATGAGGTTGGAGAATACATGGCAAGGGATCTGAGATCATTCCTCCATACAAAATCTCTCCATGTCGAGGTCTAAGCTGGTGGACTCTCGTCTTCAGTTCACCCCACAGGTTTTCTATGGGTTCTATAAGTCAGGGGACTGGGATGGTCATGGCAGGACCTTGATTTTGTGGTCAGTAAACCATTTTTGTGTTGATTTTGATGTATATTTTGGATCATTGTTCTGCTGGATGATCCAACCACGGCCCATTTGAAGCTTTCTGGCAGAGGCAGTCAGGTTTTCATTTAATATCTGTTGATATTTGATAGAGTCCATGATGCCATGTATCCTAACAAAATGTCCAGATCCTCTGGCAGACAAAACAGCCCCAAATGGGCATTTTCAATGCTTGTGCTATTTTCTTATAGCCACTTCCCATTTTGTGAAGCTCAGCAACCTTTTTGCCACACATCACAGTGACATTCCTTGATCTTTCCTGTTGTTATGAATGAGTAAGGGAATTTGGCCTATGTGTTACCTCATATTTATACCCCTGTGAAACAGGAAGTCATGGTTGACCAATTTCCTGTTCCTAGGCCCCCAGATGTATTAATAAAATGTAAAATGTCAACGGAAATATACTTTTTAAAATATATTTTCCTCATATGACTTCATAGGGGTGCCAGTAATTGTTGCACACCTATATTTAACAAAGTTTTTTTTTTGATAAACCTGTGTTGTGTTTGCAATTGTTTGATATCATGAAAGAAGAGTATTATACCCAATACCCAATAACTCAAAACCACTCTTTTTAGGTTTTTTTTATATCCATCCATCCATCCATCCATCCATCTTCTACCGCTTACTCCTAAGGAGTTATATATCTCACTCAAAATATGTTCCTTGTTAATCTTTGAATAAAAGATTGTGTAAAAGTCCCTGATGGGTGAATGATAACAACCTGATGACAACAATGTGAATCACATAACAACCAAGTGATTACGGTTGTCCAAGATATCTGCACCCATAATGTTATGTTTTGTTCATGCTTATAGATTACAGTAAATTGCACTGTGTCCTAAACCACAGCAAGTCTGAGGGACACCAGTGAAAAACTAATGGAAGATTTTGGATAAGGCAGACTTCTGTTACTCGTCAGCTACATTAGCCTTATGATTTTTTAAATGGAATGATTAGTTCAATGTATCTGCCTTTTTAATTTTAATTTTTAATTTTAATTTAAGTGTTATAAAAGTGTTTATTTAAAAAAAAGTGTTATATCAACTTCTCCTTTCTTTAGTCTGTACATGTAGTCCCATGAATATATGGAAATATGAGGGTGAGGACGTCACTATCCCATGCAAGTATAACTCGCGTTATCATGGGACATGTGATGTATGCTGGATGAGAGGAAGCATCCCAAGAAGTGGGTGTGGTAATCAAATCATTTACGCAAATGGAAAAAAAGTGGAGGTGCGAAGCAACATGAGATATCGCCTAAATGGAAACCTGCAGAACGGAGATGCCTCTCTGACCATTCTCAATGCAAGAATAAGTGACTCAGGAAAATACGGCTGCCGAATCCATGTGCCTGGCTGGTTCAACGATATAAAAATGGAGGTCTTCTTGATCATTATGAAAGGTAAATATTCACTACACAACCACAGAAATACAGAATTCCTTCATGTCAGCTGTTTTGACTTTTGCTTCATTGTAACCCTTTTCTTTAGCAAGAAAACCCTCCACCACTCTGAGACCTATAACTACTACGACACGTGTTACTACACACGGTAAGACCAAATACATTTTATTTTAGATTACAAAGCTGCAATTCCTGCAGAGTTCAGGGAGAAAGAAAACAACAAGAACTACATGGTTCTGCTTTAGAACAACTTTATCATCGCCCAAAAGTATTAAATCAATTGCAATCATTAGAAGAGATTTTTTATTTATTTATTCACATAATCAATTTGGTAGATTTATACAAAGTGATATACAAGTGAGGCAAAGTCCAAGCTGTGCACAGAGCGGAGTATTTGGAGGTTAATAATCTTGGGCAAGGTTCCAGCAGTGGCTCTTTGGCAGTTCTGAACTTCCTAAATGTCCTGAGCTATCACTGACTCCCAGTGCCCACCTCTTCATTACTCTTATTACACATTTAATCCGCAGCAGAACCGGTGCTCAACTCAGAAAGTTTAACGCAACAAAATATACAAATATCTCATTTTGTCAGGACCAGTTTCAACAACGCAACATGAGACAACCAGTGTCCCGTGAATCTCTAATGACAGAATAATTCAAATGAAATCAAAAGCTTGTTACTGGAATGTCTTCTTCTTCTACTTAATATTTACTATATGACATGACAGAACTCCCTTCCCCAAGGGCATAAAAATACACTCCCTCTCCTGGCGGTCCTGGTCCTCTGGGCAAAATGTCTTCACAGCCCCTCAGGTTACAATACAGGCATTGTCCAATAAATACCAGGTTCCTCGAGGAGCTGAGGATCTGACACGAGGCTGGGGTTATTAGGCAAGGGGTCATTGGTTTACCGGGGTCATTAGGCAAGACCCAGGCTTGGGAAGTTGTCGGCTTTAGATAGGTGCTTGACTTGGTGGGCCGTCTCGTCTGCCTTTCTTGATTGTGGAGCGACGTTCTCAGCGGAGTAGGAAGGCAGAGCGACGTCCTCAGCGGAGCAGGAGGGCGAAGCGTCATCCTCCATTGATTCTGCAGGCTGAACTTGGTTGGCTGTGTCAACAGACTTGGGTGTGAGCAGAACTTGGTAGGTCGTGACGACCGACTCTGGCATGAGCAGAACCTGGTTGGTCGTGACGTCGGTTTCAGGCGTGAGCAGAACCTGGTTGGTCGTGATGTCGGTTTCAGGTATGAGGAGAACTTGGTTGGTCGTCTCAACAGACTCTGGTGTGAGCATAATGTGGTTGGTCGTGATGTCTCCTCAGTCTTCCTGCTGCATCCATGGTAAGGCGAAGTATTCTGTCACGTATTCCACGTAATGACGGTTAGGACGGATGCAATTGCAGATAGGAGCTTTTATTAAAGAGAGACAGGTAGAATCCAAATCATAAGACAATAGCGTGGTCAAAAACAGGCAATGGGTCAGGTGAACAGCAAACAGGTATAAACGAGGCAAGACAAGAATCGAGAACGAGAAACCAGAAACAAGATCAAAGAACATGAATCAAAATGAGGAACAGGGTACAAACGCTTGGTACAGTGATAACACTCAATACTATATAATTCTCAATATTTAAAAAGCACAAAAATTATTCATGTTATTTTGTTAGGACCTGTTTTAACAACACAAGATGATATAACCACCGTCCCAGAGCATGTGACCACTAGTCATACAGGTAGGAAAAACAGCATTCAGCATTCCTTCTAATACATATTGTATTAGCTTAAAACCCACAGTGCAGGAGTCTGGGGGGAAAAAACTACACTACATGGTGAAAAGTTTGTGGACACCTGACATCACACTTACAGTATATATAATTATACTTTTATATAATTCTGAATATTTAAAAAGAACAAAAATTCATGTTATTTTACCTGTTTTAACAACAGATGATATAAGCACCGTCCCAGAGCATGTGGCCACTAGTCATACAGGTAGGGTACAGTGGTTACTTTTTTTCCCCCCAGAAACACAACAGACTTTTACCACACTGGAATATGTATCTACTACAACACACATTCCTACCCAGAGTCAGACAAAATATATTTTATATTAGATTAAAACCTGCAGAATTCTGAAAGACAAAAAAGAAAGAAAGAAAGAAAAAAACTCCAACAAACTACACTACATGGTCAAAACTTTGTGGACACCTGACATCACACTTACAGTATATATCATTTGACTTATATCTAATTCTGAGATTTTACAAAGCACAAAAATTCATGTTATTTTGTTAGGCCCTGATTTAACAACAAAAGATGAGACAACCACTACCCATGAGAATGTGACCACTAGTCATACAGGTAGGAAAAGAGTGGATGAATCTGTAATGACTGAATAATTCAAATGAAATCAAACGCTATGCTTCTGCACCATGTTCATGTATTAGAACGGTCACTAGTGGAATGTTTTCTTTTTCTACTTAACAATTAGGGACGGTAAATGTTCACTACACAACCACTAAAATGTAGCTTTCAGCATTCCTTCATATCACACGACCCTCCTTCATTGTAACACTGTTTTCCAGAATCACAACAGACCACTAGCACTCTGGGATATGTAACTACTGTGACACACATTCCTACACAGGGTAAGGCAAAATACATTTTATATTAGATTAAAACCAATCTATTGTACATCCTTTAGAACAACCAAGCTCTCCATATCTCATCGGTATTGAATCAATCCAATCATTAGAACTGGATTTTAGTATAGACTTAGACTTTAGTATAGACTTAGACTTTAGTAAAATTGATGCAGAATCCAAGCTGTGAACAGAGCTGAGGAGAAGCAGGGTAATGGTCACTGGGCAATACTCAATTCTGTGAATTTAAAAAGCATAAACATTGATCGTGTTATTTCGTTAGGACCTGTTTTAACAACACAAGATGAGACCACCACTGCCCCTGAACATGTGACCACTAAGCATACAGGTAGGAAAAACCGTGGAGGAATCTGTCATGACTGAATAATTCAAATGAAATCAAACGCTATTCCATGTGTATTATAAGGACCGTTAATGGAACGTCTTCTTCTTCTACTTAATATTTACTATACGTCCATTACCATATAGCATTCAGCATTCATTCTAATACACTTAATAGTAAATTAAAACCCACAGTGCAGGAGTCTGGAAAAAACAACAACAGCGATCTACATTATATGGTCAAAAGTTTGTGGATATCTGTCATGTATTCCACGTAATGACGGTTAGGACGGATGCAAGTGCAGATAGGAGCTTTTAATAAAGAGAGACAGTTAGACAAATCCAAATCATAAAACAATAGCGTGGTCAAAAACAGGCAATGGGTCAGGTGAACAGCAAACAGGTATAAACGAGGCAAGACAAGAATCGAGAACGAGAAACCAGAAACAAGATCAAAGAACATGAATCAAAATGAGGAACAGGGTACAAACGCTTGGTACAGTGATAACACTCAATACTATATAATTCTCAATATTTAAAAAGCACAAAAATGATTCATGTTATTTTGTTAGGACCTGTTTTAACAACACAAGATGATATAACCACCGTCCCAGAGCATGTGACCACTAGTCATACAGGTAGGAAAAACAGCATTCAGCATTCCTTCTAATACATATTGTATTAGCTTAAAACCCACAGTGCAGGAGTCTGGGGGGAAAAAACTACACTACATGGTGAAAAGTTTGTGGACACCTGACATCACACTTACAGTATATATAATTATACTTTTATATAATTCTCAATATTTAAAAAGAACAAAAATTCATGTTATTTTGTTAGGACCTGTTTTAACAACAGATGATATAAGCACCGTCCCAGAGCATGTGGCCACTAGTCATACAGGTAGGAAAAACAGTGGTCTAAATGAAAGTTTTTTCATGAATCTGTCATGACTGAATAATTCAAATGAAATCAAAAGCTATTCTATACAGGTGCTGGTCATAAAATTAGAATATCATCAAAAGGTTGATTTATTTCAGTAATTCCATTCAAAAAGTGAAACTAGTATAATGTATACATTCATTACACACAGACTGATATATTTCAAGTGTTCATTCCTTTTCATTTTGATGATTATAACTGACAACTAATGAAAACCCCAAAATCAGTATCTCAGAAAATGAGAATATTACTTAAGACCAATACAAAAAAAGGATTTTTATAAATGTTGGCCAACTGAAAAGTATGAAGATGAAAAGTATGAGCATGCACAGCACTCAATACTTAGTTGGGGCTCCTTTTGCCTGAATTACTGCAGCAATGCGGCGTGGCATGGAGTCGATCAGTCTGTGGCTCTGCTCAGGTGTTATGACAGCCCAGGTTGCTCTGATAGTGGCCTTCAGCTCTTCTGCATTGTTGGGTTTGGAGTATCGCATCTTCTTCTTCACAATACCCCATAGATTTTCTATAGGGTTAAGGTCAGGCGAGTTTGCTGGCCAATTAAGAACAGGGATACCATGGTCCTTAAACCAGGTACTGGTAGCTTTGGCACTGTGTGCAGGTGCCAAGTCCTATTGGAAAATGACATCTGCATCTCCATAAAGTTGGTCAGCAGCAAGAAGCATGAAGTGCTCTAAAACTTCCTGGTAGATGGCTGCGTTGACCTTGGACCTCAGAAAACACAGTGGACCAACAACAGCAGATGACATGGCACCCCAAACCATCACTGACTGTGGAAACTTTACACTGGGCTTCAAGCAACGTGGATTCTGTGCCTCTCCTCTCTTCCTCCAGACTCTGGGACCTTGATTTCCAAAGGAAATGCAAAATTTACCTTCATCAGAGAACATAACTTTGGACCACTCCGCAGCAGTCCAGTCCATTTTATCTTCTGACGCTGTGTCTTGTTCAAGAGTGGCTTGACACAAGGAATGCGACAGCTGAAACCCATGTCTTGCATACGTCTGTGCGTGGTGATTCTTGAAGCACTGACTCCAGCTGCAGTCCACTCTTTGTGAATCTCCCCCACATTTTTGAGTGGGTTTTGTTTCACAATCCTCTCCAGGGTGCGGTTATCCCTATTGCTCGTACACTTTTTTCTACCACATCTTTTCCTTCCCTTCGCCTCTCTATTAATGTGCTTGGACACAGAGCTCTGTGAACAGCCAGCCTCTTTAGCAATGACCTTTTGTGTCTTGTCCTCCTTGTGCAAGGTGTCAATTGTCGTCTTTTGGACAGCTGTCAAGTCAGCAGTCTTCCCCATGATTGTGTAGCCTACAGAACTAGACTGAGAGACCATTTAAAGGCCTTTGCAGGTGTTTTGAGTTAATTCGCTGATTAGAGTGTGGCACCAGGTGTCTTCAATATTGAACCTTTTCACAATATTCTCATTTTCTGAGATACTGATTTTGGGGTTTTCATTAGTTGTCAGTTATAATCATCAAAATGAAAAGGAATGAACACTTGAAATATCACAAAAAGTTTCACTTTTTGTATGGAATTACTGAAATAAATCAACTTTTTGATGATATTCTAATTTTATGACCAGCACCTGTATGTATTTGAAGAATCATCACTGGAATGTCGTTGTCTTCTTCTTAATATATACTATACGTCCATAACCGTTTAGCATTCAGCATTCCTTCATATCAGCACGAGCATTGCCTTTGTGTTATTGTTACTTTTTTTCCCCAGAAACACAACAGACTTTTACCACACTGGAATATGTATCTACTACAACACACATACCTACCCAGAGTAAGACAAAATACATTTTATATTAGATTAAAACCTGCAGAATTCTGAAAGACAAAAAAGAAAGAAAGAAAGAAAAAAACTCCAACAAACTACACTACATGGTCAAAACTTTGTGGACACCTGACATCACACTTACAGTATATATCATTTGACTTATATCTAATTCTGAGATTTTACAAAGCACAAAAATTCATGTTATTTTGTTAGGCCCTGATTTAACAACAAAAGATGAGACAACCACTACCCATGAGAATGTGACCACTAGTCATACAGGTAGGAAAAGAGTGGATGAATCTGTAATGACTGAATAATTCAAATGAAATCAAACGCTATGCTTCTGCACCATGTTCATGTATTAGAATGGTCACTAGTGGAATGTTTTCTTTTTCTACTTAACAATTAGGGACGGTAAATGTTCACTACACAACCACTAAAATGTAGCTTTCAGCATTCCTTCATATCAGCACGAGCACTCGCTTCATTGTAACACTGTTTTCCAGAATCACAACAGACCACTAGCACTCTGGGATATGTAACTACTGTGACACACATTCCTACACAGGGTAAGGCAAAATACATTTTATATTAGATTAAAACCAATCTATTGTACATCCTTTAGAACAACCAAGCTCTCCATATCTCATCGGTATTGAATCAATCCAATCATTAGAACTGGATTTTAGTATAGACTTAGACTTTAGTATAGACTTAGACTTTAGTAAAATTGATGCAGAATCCAAGCTGTGAACAGAGCTGAGGAGAAGCAGGGTAATGGTCACTGGGCAATACTCAATTCTGTGAATTTAAAAAGCATAAACATTCTTCGTGTTATTTCGTTAGGACCTGTTTTAACAACACAAGATGAGACCACCACTGCCCCTGAACATGTGACCACTAAGCATACAGGTAGGAAAAACCGTGGAGGAATCTGTCATGACTGAATAATTCAAATGAAATCAAACGCTATTCCATGTGTATTATAAGGACCGTTAATGGAACGTCTTCTTCTTCTACTTAATATTTACTATACGTCCATTACCATATAGTACATGGTAAATGTGCACTTATATAGTGCTTTTATCCAAAGCGCTTTACACTGTATCTCATTCACCCATTCACACACACACTCACACACCAATGGTAGCAGAGCTGCCATGGAAGGTGCTAACTTGCCATCGGGAGCAACTTGGGGTTCAGTCTCTTGCCCAAGGACACTTCGGTATATGGAGACACCTGGGCCGGGAATCAAACCACCAATCCTACGATTAGTGGACAACCCGCTACATCTGCGCCACAGCATTCAGCATTCCTTCTAATACATATTATATTAAATTAAAAAAAACAACAACAACAGCGATCTACATTTTATGGTGAAACGTTTGTGGACATCTGTCACGTATTCCTTGTAATGGAGGTTAGGACGGATACAAGTGCAGATAGGAGCTTTTAATAAAGAGAGACAGTTAGACAAATCCAAATCATAAGACAATAACCTGGTCAAAAACAGGCAATGGGTCAGGTGAACAGCAAACAGGTATAAACAAGGCAAGACAAGAATCGAGAACAAGAAACCAGAAACAAGATCAAAGAACATGAATCAAAATGAGGAACAGGGTACAAACGCTTGGTACGGTGATAACACTCAATACTTCGCAAAGTCATTGTGTTCAAACAGTCTCTTTATACTGTGGGTGTGAGTGCGTGTGAGATTGGATGCAGGTGTGCGTGATTAGAATGAATGAGTGTTCTGGGAATTGCAGTGCATGGCGGCCAGGTTTGTAGGCCGCAGTGTAGGATGGGAAATGTAGTCACTGGTTTGCTGTGATGACAGAGAACCCCCTCCCCCCTCCCCCGGCGGTCCTGGTCCTTTGGGACAAATGTCATCACAGCCCCTCAGGTTACAATGCAGGTATTGTCCGACAAGTAGCAGGTTCCTCGAGGAGCTGAGGGGCAGACATGAGGCTGGGGCTGGTTCGCTGGAATCATTAGGCAAAACCCAGGCTTGGGAAGTTGTGTCGTTAGCTTTAGCCAGGTACTTGACTAGGTGGGCCGTCTGTGGACTGTGGACTGTTGTCCTCAGTGGAGCAGGAATGCGGAGCGTCGTCCTCAGTGGAGCAGGAAGGCGGAGCATCGTCTTCCATTGACTCTGCAGGTTGAACTTGGCTGTACGTATCAGCAGACTCGGGCGTGATCAGAACTTGGTTGTCAGTGTTAACAGACTCGGGCGTGAGCAGAACGTGGTTGTCCATGTCAGCAGACTCGGGCATGATCAGATTTGCTGCTCATGATGACCGACACTGCCATGAGCAGAACCTGGTTGGTTTTGACGTCGGTTTCAGGCGTGAGCAGAACCTGGTTGGTTGCGATGTCGGTTTCAGGCATGAGGAGAACTTGGTTGGTCGTCTAAACAGACTCTGGTGTGAGCATAAATTGGTTGGTCGTGATGTCTCCTCAGTCTTCCTGCTGCATCCATGGTAAGGGAGTATTCTGTCACGTATTCCTTGTAATGGAGGTTAGGATGGATGCAAGTGCAGATAGGAGCTTTTATTAAAGAGAGACAGGTAGAATCCAAATCATAAGACAATACCGTGGTCAAAAACAGGCAATGGGTCAGGTGAACAGCAAACAGGTATAAACGAGGCAAGACAAGAATCGAGAACGAGAAACCAGAAACAAGATCAAAGAACATGAATCAAAATGAGGAACAGGGTACAACGGTACGGTGATAACACTCAATACCGCAAAAAGTCATTGTGTTCAAACAGTCTCTTTATACTGTGGGTGTGAGTGCGTGTAAAATTGGATGCAGGTGTGCGTGATTAGAATGAATGAGTTTTATGGGAATTGTAGTCCATGGTGGCCATGTTTGTAGGCCACAGTGCAGGATGAGAAATGTAGTCACTGGTTTGCTGTGACATGACAACACGACATCACATTTACTGTTTATATAATTATACTTTTATATAATTCTCAATATTTAAAAAGCATAAACACTCTTCGTTATTTTGTTAGGACCTGTTTTAACAACACAAGATGATATAACCACCGTCTCAGAGCATGTGACCACTAGTCATACAGGTAGGAAAAACATAATTCCTTCTAATACATGTTATATTAGATTAAAACCCACAGTGCAGGAGTCTGGGGGGAAAAAAACTACACTACATGGTGAAAAGTTTGTTGACACCTGACCATCACACTTACAGTATATATCATTTGACTTATATCTAATTCTGAGATTTTACAAAGCACAAAAATTCATGTTATTTTGTTAGGCCCTGATTTAACAACACAAGATGAGACAACCACTACCCATGAGAATGTGACCACTAGTCATACAGGTAGGAAAAGAGTGGATGAATCTGTAATGACTGAATAATTAAAATGAAATCAAACGCTATGCTTCTGCACCATGTTCATGTATTAGAATGGTCACTAGTGGAATGTTTTCTTTTTCTACTTAACAATTAGGGACGGTAAATGTTCACTACACAACCACTAAAATGTAGCTTTCAGCATTCCTTCATATCAGCACGAGCACTCGCTTCATTGTAACACTGTTTTCCAGAATCACAACAGACCACTAGCACTCTGGGATATGTAACTACTGTGACACACATTCCTACACAGGGTAAGGCAAAATACATTTTATATTAGATTAAAACCAATCTATTGTACATCCTTTAGAACAAACAAGCTCTCCATATCTCATCGGTATTGAATCAATCCAATCATTAGAACTGGATTTTAGTATAGACTTAGACTTTAGTATAGACTTAGACTTTAGTAAAATTGATGCAGAATCCAAGCTGTGAACAGAGCTGAGGAGAAGCAGGGTAATGGTCACTGGGCAATACTCAATTCTGTGAATTTAAAAAGCATAAACATTCTTCGTGTTATTTCGTTAGGACCTGTTTTAACAACACAAGATGAGACCACCACTGCCCCTGAACATGTGACCACTAAGCATACAGGTAGGAAAAACCGTGGAGGAATCTGTCATGACTGAATAATTCAAATGAAATCAAACGCTATTCCATGTGTATTATAAGGACCGTTAATGGAACGTCTTCTTCTTCTACTTAATATTTACTATACGTCCATTACCATATAGTACATGGTAAATGTGCACTTATATAGTGCTTTTATCCAAAGCGCTTTACACTGTGTCTCATTCACCCATTCACACACACACCAATGGTAGCAGAGCTGCCATGGAAGGTGCTAACTTGCCATCGGGAGCAACTTGGGGTTCAGTCTCTTGCCCAAGGACACTTCGGTATATGGAGACACCTGGGCCGGGAATCAAACCACCAATCCTACGATTAGTGGACAACCCGCTACATCTGCGCCACAGCATTCAGCATTCCTTCTAATACATATTATATTAAATTAAAAAAAACAACAACAACAGCGATCTACATTTTATGGTGAAAAGTTTGTGGACATCTGTCACGTATTCCTTGTAATGGAGGTTAGGACGGATACAAGTGCAGATAGGAGCTTTTAATAAAGAGAGACAGTTAGACAAATCCAAATCATAAGACAATAACCTGGTCAAAAACAGGCAATGGGTCAGGTGAACAGCAAACAGGTATAAATGAGGCAAGACAAGAATCGAGAACAAGAAACCAGAAACAAGATCAAAGAACATGAATCAAAATGAGGAACAGGGTACAAACGCTTGGTACGGTGATAACACTCAATACTTCGCAAAGTCATTGTGTTCAAACAGTCTCTTTATACTGTGGGTGTGAGTGCGTGTGAGATTGGATGCAGGTGTGCGTGATTAGAATGAATGAGTGTTCTGGGAATTGCAGTGCATGGCGGCCAGGTTTGTAGGCCGCAGTGTAGGATGGGAAATGTAGTCACTGGTTTGCTGTGATGACAGAGAACCCCTCCCCCCTCCCCCGGCGGTCCTGGTCCTTTGGGACAAATGTCATCACAGCCCCTCAGGTTACAATGCAGGTATTGTCCGACAAGTAGCAGGTTCCTCGAGGAGCTGAGGGGCAGACATGAGGCTGGGGCTGGTTCGCTGGGATCATTAGGCAAAACCCAGGCTTGGGAAGTTGTGTCGTTAGCTTTAGCCAGGTACTTGACTAGGTGGGCCGTCTGTGGACTGTTGTCCTCAGTGGAGCAGGAATGCGGAGCGTCGTCCTCAGTGGAGCAGGAAGGCGGAGCATCGTCTTCCATTGACTCTGCAGGTTGAACTTGGCTGTACGTATCAGCAGACTCGGGCGTGATCAGAACTTGGTTGTCAGTGTTAACAGACTCGGGCGTGAGCAGAACGTGGTTGTCCATGTCAGCAGACTCGGGCATGATCAGATCTTCGTTGCTCATGATGACCGACACTGCCATGAGCAGAACCTGGTTGGTTGTGACGTCGGTTTCAGGCGTGAGCAGAACCTGGTTGGTTGCGATGTCGGTTTCAGGCATGAGGAGAACTTGGTTGGTCGTCTCAACAGACTCTGGTGTGAGCATAAATTGGTTGGTCGTGATGTCTCCTCA
Source organism: Ameiurus melas (assembly GCA_012411365.1). Lineage (NCBI taxonomy): Eukaryota > Metazoa > Chordata > Actinopteri > Siluriformes > Ictaluridae > Ameiurus > Ameiurus melas. The sequence continues at coordinate 25,269,681 of CM022763.1, read as the reverse complement.
GTCTTCCTGCTGCATCCATGGTAAGGCGAAGTATTCTGTCACGTATTCCTTGTAATGGAGGTTAGGATGGATGCAAGTGCAGATAGGAGCTTTTATTAAAGAGAGACAGGTAGAATCCAAATCATAAGACAATACCGTGGTCAAAAACAGGCAATGGGTCAGGTGAACAGCAAACAGGTATAAACGAGGCAAGACAAGAATCGAGAACGAGAAACCAGAAACAAGATCAAAGAACATGAATCAAAATGAGGAACAGGGTACAAACGCTTGGTACGGTGATAACACTCAATACTTCGCAAAGTCATTGTGTTCAAACAGTCTCTTTATACTGTGGGTGTGAGTGCGTGTGAGATTGGATGCAGGTGTGCGTGATTAGAATGAATGAGTTTTATGGGAATTGTAGTCCATGGTGGCCATGTTTGTAGGCCACAGTGCAGGATGAGAAATGTAGTCACTGGTTTGCTGTGACATGACAACACGTGACATCACATTTACTGTTTATATAATTATACTTTTATATAATTCTCAATATTTAAAAAGCATAAACACTCTTCGTTATTTTGTTAGGACCTGTTTTAACAACACAAGATGATATAACCACCGTCTCAGAGCATGTGACCACTAGTCATACAGGTAGGAAAAACATAATTCCTTCTAATACATGTTATATTAGATTAAAACCCACAGTGCAGGAGTCTGGGGGGAAAAAAACTACACTACATGGTCAAAACTTTGTTGACACCTGACCATCACACTTACAGTATATATCATTTGACTTATATCTAATTCTGAGATTTTACAAAGCACAAAAATTCATGTTATTTTGTTAGGCCCTGATTTAACAACACAAGATGAGACAACCACTACCCATGAGAATGTGACCACTAGTCATACAGGTAGGAAAAGAGTGGATGAATCTGTAATGACTGAATAATTCAAATGAAATCAAACGCTATGCTTCTGCACCATGTTCATGTATTAGAATGGTCACTAGTGGAATGTTTTCTTTTTCTACTTAACAATTAGGGACGGTAAATGTTCACTACACAGCCACTTAAATGTAGCTTTCAGCATTCCTTAATATCAGCACGAGCACTCGCTTCATTGTAACACTGTTTTCCAGAATCACAACAGACCACTAGCACTCTGGGATATGTAACTACTGTGACACACATTCCTACACAGGGTAAGGCAAAATACATTTTATATTAGATTAAAACCAATCTATTGTACATCCTTTAGAACAAGCAAGTTCTCCATATCTCATCGGTATTGAATCAATCCAATCATTAGAACTGGATTTTAGTATAGACTTAGACTTTAGTATAGACTTAGACTTTAGTAAAATTGATGCAGAATCCAAGCTGTGAACAGAGCTGAGGAGAAGCAGGGTAATGGTCACTGGGCAATACTCAATTCTGTGAATTTAAAAAGCATAAACATTCTTTGTGTTATTTCGTTAGGACCTGTTTTAACAACACAAGATGAGACCACCACTGCCCCTGAACATGTGACCACTAAGCATACAGGTAGGAAAAACCGTGGAGGAGTCTGTCATGACTGAATAATTCAAATGAAATCAAACGCTATGTTTCTGTACTATGTACAAGTATTGGAATAGTCTTTTTCACATTTGTTTTTAACAATATTTTATTCAATTTGTGTTCATCTTAATTAACTCTTCCCAACACTGATCTACTGCACCGCACTATGGTGTACTCAGATCAGTTGAAACCACACATATACCCAGCAGATACAGAACAGATAACAGTCAAATAATTGCATAGCATTCAGTATCTCCTTAAATCTTTTTCAATTTTGTTGCAACAGTTGTGATCTCAGAAAATGACATTGATGTATCTTCTTCGGAAAAAGAAATGCTTGTAAGTATGCGTGACATAAATTGAGACTCTATTAGAGTTTGACTAATGTGGGTCTGCAGTTGTTAATTCTGAGTTTAATTAAGGTGAATGAAGACACAGGTGTGCTTCCTGCAATCTTGGCCCCAGTTCTACTGATTTTAGTGGTTTTGGGAATCTTGGCTGTTTATTTAATATGTAAGTACATTAATTCTACCAGTGAACATTTTACTGTTAACCTGCCCTCCCATTTTTGGTCATCATGTTCAGTTTGAGGATTCAATCTAAATAAATTTTCTCTCTTTAGCGAAGCAAAAAAGAAGATTCAGGTCAACAATAGAATTGTAAGTACATGCTCATGGATGAGTCATGCAATAGTAATGCAATAATGATCGATATTAAAAAGATTCTTGAGTGGAAATTATTGTTATTAATTTTTAGATTAGCTATAAACAGTGCTGTGAAAAAGTATTAGATTTCTTCTGTTTTTGTGTATATTTCATACAAATTGTTTCAGAAATGAAAACAAAATCTAAGATAAAACAAAGGTAACCTGAGTAAATACAAAATACAGTTTTAAAATGATGTTATTTATTGAAAAACAGATATCCAACAGATAGCAAAAAACAGATATCCAATAGCAACTAGGAATGTATTTGCCCCCATAGTTACTAATTCCCCAAATCTATGAAACTGCAAAAAAACTCTACACAGTAGTGAACCTTCCCAGAAGTGGCAGAAGTTCCAAAATCCCTCCAAGAGCACATCAACTACTCATCCAGCACAACCACATTGCAAGTTTAAGGGGGCAATTACTTTTTCACATGGGTGATAGGTGTTGAATAACCTATTGTTGCTTCAATAAAAAAAATTATAAAAATGTGTTTACTCAGGTTGACTTTGTTTTATGTTGTATTTCATTTGAAGAAGTTAAACTATTTAGTATGAGATATACACAAAAACAGAAGAAATCAGAACATTGTATATACTTAGATTAGTTCTTCCTCATTATTATATACTGTTTATAGCCTTACGTGTATGCACTGCCGAAACAGAAATTTTATTACTCACAAAAAATTTATAAATCTGTAACAGAATCAATAACACTAATTCTGTGCTACATGTTGGTCTGTAGGACGAGAGACCAGTCTTGGACTTGAGTCCCGTCTCAAGATGTTTTCTGTATTGACTTGGACTTATCTCAGACATTGAGTTGACTCGTTTGACGCTTGACTTGACTCGTTCTTGGGCATTGATTTCAGTAGAAAGATTTCACTAGTTTGTAAAATGTATGTTTCTGTTGTCTTTTCTTTTCACATGCACAAACATTGACAAGAAATAATTCCTAGATCTAGAAAACAGCCTAATCATTGTCCCAGTGCATGAATTGAGCCAACTGGCTGAAGTAAATGTTTGACCATGAAAAGGATTTAATGGTTTTTAGTCTTGATCTTGGCTCACTCACACTTTCATTGGGACTTGATCTTGACTCCATCTCAGATAGTCCTAGACTTGTCTGGAATGTAACAATGGTGGTTTTGACTACAGCTTCAGTTATACATGACATTTGAGGATCACATTCAGTCCTTCAAAGCACATAATATACAGCATTTTGACAGCGTACCTGCTGCCTGCCTTTTTAGCAATGTAAAACTCATGCAATTCATTACAAAGAAATATTTCTCAAATGTGATTCTAATTCTCTTCCACCAGAGCCAAGAACTCTTCTGTCAACTACAACAACTTGGACAGCAGCGTGACCCTGCCGATAACGAACTTGTTTAATAATTAGACAATGAAAATGAACGGTGATCATTATATTACATGGAATTTACATACATAACACTGTACATGAATTCAATTTGTTATAAAACACTGAGTTTTTACTTTTTTACTTTTTTTACAAATGAGCCAAAAACTGAAAAATATAACACAGCTGGCCACTGGTAAAAGAAAAAGGTGCATGCAGTAGGACATAATATACAAAATGTTTATCAGTTGCCTAGACCCTTGTTAGTGAATGAACTAACCAGTTGAAAACGTTGTATTTTGGTAACTTGTGTCAATTTGTATTTTGGATAAGTATAACTATGACTGATATAAATGTGATGCTTCCTTTCCTTCCTTTACATTTTTACGATTGTTATTTTAAGATAAAACGTGTTGAAATTTTTAAGACCAAATGTGTTTTGAAAGTGAAAAAACAACAACCAATAACGCAGCACTGAATGTAAAAGAAGTTGACATAGCTTAACATAACATTGACGTCCTAAAAAGATTTTTCTGCAAGAGGTTTAACGCATGAAATAAACAGATCATTTTGTCAGATCTTGTTGCTTTCCCCATGATATTTGCATTGGTTCAGTAGAAGACTGGGCATAGCACAAGATGTTAGTTATTAAAAGGCCCATTTAACATGCAGTATATCATAAGAATCGAAACCATTTAGTACTACAATGATGTTGACATAATGGTACAATCCTCAAGCTGTACGGTGTAATATGCAAACACATGTATAAAGTACAGGACACAAGTGCAGACTCAAAGCAAGTTCATTAGGGTTTATTGTAGAATCATAGTTCAGTTGCATCCCCCTAACTGCCTGGGGTGATGAGAATCACCTGGATAGCGAGACAATCACTATGCCTACTGCAAGGATTTCATTTTGAGCTTTAAAGGAAGATTGGAACAGACAGCTCAACGGCACGTGAGCTCCAGGACACACCTTCTAACTAATATGACCGACACAAGGATATTGGCCAAAATCTGCCCTTTAGGTTTTCCATCAAAGTGCTGAAGAGGAGAGCATAGGTTTTAGAATCACAACATAGCGGTTAATGGACTGTTCGTCCAACACTTTTAGGTCACCGTGACTTAGCTCCATGTTTCAACACCCATAAAGGTTCTGCATACCTTGTAAGGCCCCTCCTTACAAGCCTATGCAAGATGCTAGAGACCACTTCACCAAAAAAGTGAAAGAACTGTGATAATGGTACTGGGGTGACCTTGTGGATGAACCCAAGATTTCTACCACAATCACATGTCACCTATTTGAACTAGCAGTGTTCCATGAAGGCGAGCCTGCAGAGCATTTCTTGTTGACCTACGATACTATGTAGACATGATGATAGCCATTCACTCCTCAGTTCTATTCATTTGTCATGGAGGAAAGACATGGGTGGCTTCCATGTCTAAGCTGATGCTGGCCCAGTGGGTGGTGGTCATCATTAGCAGCCTCTAAGATGACATGCCAAGGAGCATATTCTCCTTATGGGCATTACACGGGGGCATGCCACACGAGTAAGTATGCACAGCTGCTTTACGAGTATCACTGTGCACTTTCTCTAGGTTCTATAGGGTTAACATTGCATGAGTGAGTGTGGTGATCATCTCTGTATCCACGTAGTCCTAAATTGTGAGTTATTACTCAGGACATTATGGCATATGTTATCCAGGTAATTCTCCCCACCCCTGGTGGTTAGAAGGGATGACTCAGCATAGTTCCAGTGAAAGATGTTTGCAAGATAGCAGCATCTGTTGCTATTTATTGTAAATCCTGTATCATGCATCACTTCCTCAGTTTGGATGGTCTCAGTGTGCATGCACATGTGCTCAAGCTGGTATCCATGTGATTCTCATACATACATACATACATATGACATAATTCTATACATACATAACAAGAGTTAAGAGTGCATGATGGGCTCAAAACCAGAAAAAAATCATGATATAAAGGGAAAAATAGGTACTAGAAAAACATGAGACAAAGGCTCATAATCACAGAGACACTGTACACAGAGTAATGAGTGGTAACAAGCAATTGGTGAGATTTATGTAAGACTGCTTAGACCACAGGAAGTGACATAAGGCAGACTTCAAGCATTTCATAAACAGGATGGTGATATGTGCTCAGTTTATACTTATAAAACACATTCACTTATTTTATTTTTTTTTTTTTACAAACATTTGATCCTCTTTGAAACAGTGCCAATTAATAAAGTTGATGCACACTATCAAATGACACATAGAATTGATATTTCTCAGTAATTTTCACAATTTAAATGAACAAAAAACAGATCATTCACCTGGAAAAAGTAAGTACACCTCTACATTTATCACACCTTCAAATCCATAAAGGTAGAATCGGGTGTTGAAGATCGGGTGCCAGTGATTAGACCCTGCTTTGGGAGTGCAGGTGGAACCTGTCTTATATATACTCGTCTCATATCTAGTGTCTGGTGTTCCCTTTGCTATTGAGGTGTGTGGTGCAATCATGCCAAAATCTAAAGAGTTCGGTAAGGTCTGCAGAAAAAAAGGTTGTGGATGCCTATGAGTCTGGCGGGGATTTAAAAAGATCTCCAAATTATTTTAAATGCAACATTCCACTGTAAGGATAATCATCTACAAATGGTTCAGATTTAAAATGCCGATTTGTCCAAGACTGACCGTCCCAGCAAATTCAGCTCAAGAGCACACTGTCTGATGCAAAAAGAAGTCTCCAAGAACCCCAAAATTTCATCACAGGATCTGCTAGTAAGTCTTGCAGCTGTTGGTTTCAAAGTGTATGCTTCAAAATCAGAAAATCATCTGCATGAAATTTGACCTAAATGGGAGGCCAATGATCATATAGGCAAAGACAGACAAAGACAGACAAATCAAAGAAAGAGTTGTCTGGCCACAGTAACAGCAGATATGTTTGCTGCAGGCCAAAGACAGCTTTTCAGGAGAAGCCCCTCATACCAACTGTGAAGCACGGTGGTGGAAATGTTATGTGAAAATATCACAAATTCCAGCAAGTCGATGTCCAAGACTGGTGGACAACAATGCACAATGCCTACAAGAAGTTATTTCTGCCAACAGCTTCCATGGGATGCTTATTTGTTCACACGACTCTCTCTCTCTCTCTCTCTCTATATATATATATATATATATATATGTATATATATGTATATATATATATATGTATATACATTGTGATAAACGTTCCTTACTCACTTTTTGAGACTCTTACTCACCACGTCTCCACTGTTTTTGACAGCAGTCTTCATTGCGAGCTATAGCGCGTGAGATCATTGCTAGTACCTGCATGCTAGAATTTAATGGACATGTATTATTATCATTCAAAACTGCAGATGATGTCAAGCTTATCTAATTTGTACTTATTGAAACTTTTTTGCAACAATACTTTATACATTCAGTAGACATACATAGTGCTCCTAGTAAAATGTCCTTTTCTCAGTGTGATATTTAACCCATGAGCTGCTTCTCAAACAGTGGGTTATTTGGTGTTTGCTGTGTCTTGTGTGTGTTTGTGCCGGGCTTTGTCCCGATTGGTGCACAGTACCTCACGGATGCAGTACTCGCTCTCCAGGCTCATTTCAGTGAGGCGAATATCACACTCCAGCAGGCTGCTGTTGTGCGACATCCCTTCTTCCAGGAATTTCCCTCCATCCTACACACCATGAAGAAGAGAACACATCACTTTCATTTGCCTGGTAGTCTAAATTCCCGATGTACTACAATATAAAAGTGGGATGCATAATAATATAACTTACAAAGCACTGCGGAACTATGGCTGTGTTATAATGTGTTAGAACATACAGAAGGGTCCAAAAGTCTGAGAGCACTATTGAAAAAGCTTCTATTTTGTGTTCTTTTTTAATTTAATACACAAATATATTTAACAAAGGTATATATTTGATAAACCTGTGTTTTTTTTGCAATTGTTTGATATCCATGAGAGCAGAGTATTTTTCAAAAAAAAAATTAATAATTAATCAAAAGGTTAAACAATAAAGACAATTTCTCACATCCTTCTTTGCTCATATTTACCAAGGATGCCAATATTAATGGAGGGTGCTGTATTTTACAACAAAAAGCATTGTAAAACATGTAGAAAGTATGTGAAACCAGAAGCTCTGATTTACAGAACTCACTGTTCCCAGTTTGTTGCAGGACAGGTTGAGGTTCCTCACAGTCGTGTTCTGTACTAAGACCTGTGAGAGTGCTGTGGCTGTGGGCTCCGTCATCTCATTGGCCCCTAAATGAAGGTTTACCAGAGTCAGATTTTTTAGCAAGGCCTGAGCTATAGCCTGGCCGCCTTCGTCCCCTAGCTGGTTCAGTCTCAAGTTGAGTGACACTAGGGAGGTGTTTTTGGAGAGGGCATGGGCTAAGGCTTGGGCTCCTCGTCCACTGATCCGGTTGTCATAAATGTTCAGAGTCTCTAGACAGCTACGGTTGAGGAGTTTGCCGATAGCTCGCGCCCCTCGATCCCCTATGAGATTGTGTGAGAGGTCGAGCTCCAGCAGGGATGGATGATCCAACAGGTGGTTTACCAGCATGCGGCACTTCTCATCTTCCATATTGCTCCGATGGATTCGGAGAACCTGTAAAGTAAGATACAACAAACAAACAGAATAAACACAACAGCTCAATTACCATTTGGTTGTGTTGAACTCATTCAGTTAATCAGTTAGGACTGTGATTAACTGAACTGTGTGAAGTAGGGCATAAGGGGCGACATAAATAGAGTACATCCACAAGACAGGAACCCAAGAAAGGGGGTCTTGTGCTAATTTTAGCACAATTTTGTATCAAAGTAGGTAGGGGAACCACTCCACCCATGTCAGTGGGGGAACATTCAATTCTGACCACTCCAGAGGCTCATACTACCCAGATGTAAGCATCCCCTATATGCTTGAATTAATTTTCTTAGTTTTCTAGCTCTCTGCATAAGATTGTGGTGGAGGCAGAGAACACTAGAATACCGTAACTGGCCCATGTATGAAATGACACCACCAGCTGTCTCTGTCTCTAATACGGACCTGTATTGTTTACAGTTTACTTATGGTGCCAAAACTTGTTGAGAACATACATTAATGTGGGATGTAAAGTAGGCCTACATTGAAACAAAAGTGATGAAATGGCAGGTAAAGAAAAATTAATGGAAGTTCGAATAGAATAATCAATTTAAACCTTCAAGGATTTGCAGGATTTCACGGCCTCAGCCAATGATTGACAGTCACGGAGGGTAAACTGAAACAAATGCCACTCAAAGTTCATTCCGCAGTTTTTTACACAATAAATCAACTGCAGCTCTTCCAGGTTGCTCAGTTTGTCCAGCAGAATTCGGAAGTCAAAGTGATCCATTGACGATCCATCAGTGTAAAAATCGCTGACAGAATCCGCGCCATCGCTTTCCTCAAATGTTGGCGGCTCCTTAACAGGGGGCAGGAGCTGAGAGATCTTCAGCCGCTTCACGTAATCTCTGCACAGTGGCACAAGCTCCAGCACTGATTTATTGTCAGTCACATCTGGGACGAAATGTTCGATAATGTACTCTAGATGGCGTTCAAAGAACATGTGCTTCCAGCTGTTGCCATATTCTGAGACATCGCACACTCTCCAGCGGCTCTGACAGTAACGCTTCCAGTAGCCCTCGTCGCCAATCAGATTTGCTGTTATGGTCAGAGGCAGAGTTAGAGGTAGCTTCTCCAGGACAGAAGCCTTATGTTTGGGCAGGAGCTCCTCAACAATGGGCTTATCTAATGAATTAGAGCATAAGCACAAATCAATGCTGGATACATTTTGCCACCATAACAGTCCCACTAAAAATTTCATATATGGCCAGAAGTATGTGGACACCTGAGTATTGAGCATCCCATTCCAAAACAATGGACATTAATATTGGATACCCCTTTGCTGTTATAATAACCTACACTCTTCTGAGAGGGCTTTCCACAAGATTTTGAAGGTGCCATGTTGAACCTCCAGAGACCTGTATGAGGGAGTGTGAGAGCGATGACACCAAATTTAATACACCTGCTCCCCATTCACACCTGAGACCTTGTAACACTAACAAGTCACATGACACCGGGGAGGGAAAATGGCTAATTGGGCCCAATTTGGTCATTTTCACTTAGGGGTGTACTCACTTTTGTTGCCAGCGGTTTAGACATTAATGGCTGTGTGTTGAGTTATTTTGAGGGACAGCAAATTGACACTTTTATACAAGCTGTACACTCACTACTTTACATTGTAGCAAAGTGTCATTTCCTCAGTGTTGTCACATGAAAAGATATAATCTAATATTTACACAAATGTGAGGGGTGTACTCACTTTTATGAGATACTGAAAATGCCCTCAAACCTGATCCCTGTTTTCTAGACAGTTTGCATTAGCCAGTGGGTGTTCAGTACTGAATTACTGTGCTCAGTAATAAAATGATTAATATTAGCAAAAAATAAGATTACCTTCAAAATTGTGCACAATGTGTTCAAGACACAGCTGTGTCAGTGAAGGCACCACAGCTAAAGACCACTCCAGATCCTCGGCTCTAATTCTACGCAGCTTTCCGTGGCCCACGTCAGGGTTAAGCTTTTTCATTGGCTGGTTTATTAGCTTGGCCAGATTCATCTCTGTGTCTGTGACTGATAGAGACAAACTTATATAGAGATAACGAGGCCCGACCGACCGACCGACCGACCGACCGACCGACCGACGACCGACCGACGACCGACCGACCGACCGACCGACCGGACCGACGACCGACCGACCGACCGACCGACCGACCGACCGACCGACCGACCGACCGACCGACCGACCGACCGACCCGACCCGACCGACCGACCGACCGACCGACCGACCGACGACCGACCGACCGACCGACCGAACCGACCGACGACCGACCGACCGACCGACCGACCGACCGACCGACCGACCGACGACCGACCGACCGACCGACCGACCGACCGACCGACCGACCGACCGACCCGACCGACGACCCGACCGACCAGACCGACGACCGACCGACCGACCGACCGACCGACCGACCGACCGACCGACCGACCGACCGACCGACCGACCGAACCGACCGACCGACCGACCGACCGACCGACCGACCGACCGACGACCGACCGACCGACCGACGACCGACCGACCGACCGACCGACCGACGACCGACCGACCGACGACCGACCGACCGACCGACCGACCGACCGACCGACCGACCGACCGACCGACCGACCGACCGACCGACCGACCGACCGACCCGACCGACCGACGACCGACCGACCGACCGACCGACCGACCGACCGACCGACCGACCGACCGACCGACCGACCGACCGATCGACCGACCGACCGACCCCGATCGACCGACCGACCGACCGACCGACCGACCGACCGACCGACCGACCGACCGACCGACCGACAGACAGACCGACAGACAGACCGACAGACAGACAGATAGATAGCCAGACAGACCGACAGATAAATAGACAGACAGACCGACCGACAGACAGACAGATAGATAGCCAGACAGACCGACAGATAAATAGACAGACAGACAGACAGACAGACAGACAGACAGACAGACAGATAGATAGATAGATAGATAGATAGATAGATAGATAGATAGACAAATAGAGACAGACAGAAAGATAGATAGATAGACAGACAGATAGACAGACAGACAGACAAATAGAGACAGACAGAAAGATAGATAGATAGATAGACAGACAGACAGATAGATAAATAGACAGACAGAGACAGACAGACAGACAGATAGATAGACAGATAGATAGACAGAGACAGAGACAGATAGATAGATAGATAGATAGATAGATAGACAGACAGACAGACAGACAGACAGACAGACAGACAGATAGATAAATAGACAGACAGACAGACAGACAGATAGATAGATAGACAGACAGACAGACAGACAGACAGACAGACAGACAGATAGACAGACAGATAGATAGATAGATAGATAGATAGATAGATAGATAGATAGATAGATAGATAGATAGATAGATAGATAGATAGATAGATAGACAGACAGACAGATAGATAAATAGACAGACAGACAGACAGATAGATAAATAGACAGACAGACAGACAGACAGACAGACAGACAGACAGACAGACAGACAGACAGATAGATAGATAGATAGATAGATAGATAGATAGATAGATAGATAGATAGATAGATAGATAGATAGATAGACAGACAGATAGATCGATGAATCTGTCTAGTTATCCGTCACTCTACCTTTCTAAGTTATATGATGAAGAAGAAAGTCAGCGCGCTTTGAAACATTTAAAACAAAACGACTTTAGGTGAAACGTTACCTTTGATAGAATGTGATCCTAAAAATACTCCAGGGATTATATTAGAATTAAATATACGTAACCTTAACGCTCCGTTTGTGTTTAAACGTAGGTTGCCGTGATAACAAGAAGGCACGTGACATTAGCGTCGCGCGGAAAGTTTCCATGGCGACACGCAAGCTTGCGCGCGAGGACTCCCGGTGCTATTCAGAGCGCTGCATAAAATGAGCAAATAAGATATCTTGAACTGGAATAAAGTTGGCTTGACATTGGATGTTCAATCTTCACAAAGTCTCTAAATCTGCACACGGCGCTGGTACACACGGGTCCACGGCCGTCACTAGTGTTCATGCTGCTGGAGCAGGGCAGGACTCTTTCCCAGCCGAAAATGGAGCGATTAACCCCCATGAACGCATACTTTAGAAAACGACCATGATGCTGTTTTCATTATTACTGTGGCATTACATGACCATGCAGTCCTGCACAGAAATGATTAGAGCACTCAGTCAATGCACTCATATCAGAGTCAGTGACAATGACTGCGTTTACATGGACAACAATAATCCACTCTTAATCTAATTAAGACCATACTTTGATTAAGAAACTACCATGTAAACACCAACCTTAATCCAATTAAGGTCATAATCTAAGTAAGCTCTAATCGAATTAAGACAGGTGGAGTATTCCTGTTTCAATCGTATTATGGAGGTGCATCGCAGACATGTACACACCTTAATCACATTATGAACGTCGTGTGAGTGTTTTCACCGCGTTTTGCGACAGGACACGATCACACACGGCAGTTTTACGTTTTACGGCGTACAAGAGAGTTCGGCTGTGTCCCAAACTGCATACTTGCCTATTATAGGCCTGTAGTGGGGAAAAATACATGTATCTTGGCTACTATACAGTAGGTAAGTATGCGATTTGAGACGCACCCCACGGCTTCAATCAGTCGTCTATTAGCACGTACAGCATGACTAATAATTAACTGCACTTAAAGCGTTCGTAAAAAAGTAAACAAAAACACCCAAAACTGCATACGGCTCCATAACGACCGAACTGTATGTTGATACGTGAAATTCTGGAGTGACGTCGAACGGCGTGGCGCGGTGACGTAATGACGCTGAATCTTAATCTAATTATGATCTATAACATGTAAAACGGGAACATGACCGGAGTATTCTAAAAGCGACTCATGTAAACACCTTAATCACATTATTACCTTATTTAGATTAAGGTCAATAATTAGATTATTGCTGTCCATGTAAACGCAGTCACTGAGAGGAACATCATGTTCAGTTATTTTGGTTTGTATTATTAAATTTAGTTCTGTATTAAATAATGACCCAGGAGTGGATCGTTACATACATTTATTAACCTTAGAGTAAAGGGATTTCAGGTTCTTGATGTCATTGAATTATAGAAATGGCAAATTGATATAATCAGGTTATTTTTCCCCATCCATCCACCCATCCATCCATCCATCCATCCATCCATCTTCTATACTGCTTATTTTGGGTCATGGGGAACCAGGAGCCTATCCCAGGGAGCATGGGGCACAAGGCGGGGTACACCCTGAACAGGGTGTAGTTATTTGTTTTAATAAATAGAAATAAAAATGATTTGATATGGAACATATTGCCAATCTCGACAATTATATTAATACAAGATTTGTCAATATTCCTAATGAATATGAATGAATATTAGCTGGTTAGTTAAAATGATTTGAAATGAAATGAATTGAACCTCGTCTTGTGCCACGCCTGCAGAGGGATTCGTGAGGCCACAGAGCTCTTTAGCCTGATGGAAAGTCAGTATTCATTTTTTTAGTCGCTCCCTGGTCAGACACCACAAGTTTAAAGAAGCACAAACACAATTGGGGTGGCAACCATGTGACCTGGTGCAGCTGTCCAACACACGGTGGGCTTGCCAGCTGTGCACAGTGAATGCTATGCTTGATCATTTGCCTGCCATCATTGATTGCTTCTCTGCCAGCGACACAGCTACTGCAGTGGGGTTGAAAACAAATATCTGCAAATTCTTATTTGTTGACACTTTTGAAGGATCTCCTATCTGTAGTGGCAGGCTTGTACAAATACCTCCACTCCAGAAAGAGACCACTGACCTTCTCCATGCAGTGGCATACGAAGATGCTGTGTGTGACTCCCTAAAGCAGAACCGCAGTGATCCCACTGCTGCAGATATACATGCCAGAAGCAAAGGCATTGTTAATCACATTGTAGTTGAGGAGCAACTTTCTGGCCAGAGACAGAAGACATAAAGAACAGATGATTTTGGTGTGGAAACAGTTTATTGTGCGCATAGGGGAATCCGCACAGATGTCTGGATAGAATGGTAAATGAACTGAAGGACTGTTTTTCTGCTGCAACTGCAGCATTGCTTCAAGGTATTCAAGCATGTAGTCCAGCATCTGAAAACTTCCTGTCTGAGGAAGCACACCACTACAACATCGGTCTAAAGACAGAGGAAGTCATGGTAGCAAGGCAATTTTTGGACACGTAAAAAGTAAGCTGGTGCTACTCCACAGGACGTGATTTCAGTTTATAACCTCCTGGATTCTTGACATGTTTTCATCATTGAAATCTGTCCTCCAGGTTGCCCTCACTGCACCTGTTAGCAGGTGTACGTGCGAGAGGTCTTTCTGTGCTCTTCGTCGTCTCCACAGCTGGCTAAGGAGAACCATGGTTCAGAGCAGGCTCCATCTACTGGCAGTTACCGCATCTTTATTCGAAGTAAATGGCTCTGGTCATGTATCCAGTAACAGCACCCACCTAAAAGTATGAAATCAAGATGACATATTTAATATTTACCTCACCTTTCAGTTATAAGAAAAAGAAATAAACAATGAAACAGATCAGTTCCCTACTGAAACGCAGCTTCGTCTGAACTGTTACCAGCTGCCAAAACACAGGCAGAGCTGGTCAAGCTGGTCGAGCGCCTTTACCAGCTGGTCACGCTGCGTAACAAAAGGACACTACTGGACACCACCACCAGCACAAATACCTAAAAAATAGGCCAAGAAAAATCCTTTCCCAGCAGTCCTAAAGACGCGCTCGTATGGACAGTTCTGGGATCGTGCTCAACAACTGGTATTTGAACAGTGCTTTATGATTTTTAGTTTGTTTTGTTCCTTTTGAGTGAATATTAACCCTACAGCAATGTTATATTTATTACACTAATATTAATATTTTACACCATGGCTATTCAATGAGTTCCGAGATGGGGACAACACGAGGCGAGGGGCCAAAGATGTGTTTTTGATCAAGAAACTAGAACATTTATAATTTGTCCTTCCAGTAGGTGTATTTTAATGGCCTTTTAATAAACAACTGTATAACACACAACTATTATCATGAAGCATGAGAGGATTGTATCAACAGCCATACGAGTGCAAAATGTCCTGCCAAGAGACCTAAAGCCGTTTCTATATTCCTTTCATGTGTTTTCACTATTTCACATAGGAAACATCTAGAAAAAAGATCGTGACGGGAAATAGAAGCTCATATACATCCTGTGAGTTGCATGCAGTTGGCTCAGAAGACCAGCTGTGGTAAAAATAACCTCGCAGGATCAAAGTGTGAGCTGTGGTTTTGTGCTATGTCAGGTGATTTTCACACAGAACTTTCACACGACATCTCTCCCAGGTTTTTCGCTTCACTTGTGGGTTTTTATGTGACAGACATTTCCACACCTTTAGAGTTGGGTTTTTTTTCAGTAGTGTGAATAGAAAAAAAACAAAAAACTGGAGCCTTTTGAGAGATTTTCCATCCCCACTATTTGGCAAATACCCCTAAATAACTGCTGTTTGACGTTCCGGATGTTTCTACTTCCACAACCCTTACCTATTAACTGTAGCGTTTTTTAAATCATTTTTGATCTCCTTATGCTTTCCTTTGTACTGTATAGTTTCACTTCACCCTTTATTTTGACCTGTGTGTAAGTACACCCCTCACATTTTTGTACATATTTGATGATATCTTTTGATGTGACAACACTGAAGAAATGACACTTTGCTACAATGTAAAGTAGTGAGTGTACAGCTTGTGTAACAGTGTCAATTTACTGTCCCCTCAAAATAACTCAACACACAGACATTAATGTCTAAACCGCTGGCAACAAAAGTGAGTACACCCCTAAGTGAAAATGTCCAAATTGGGCCCAAAGTGTCAATATTTTGTGTGGGGACCATTATTTTCCAGCACTGCCTTAACCCTCTTGGACATGGAGTTCACCAGAGCTTCACAGGTTGCCACTGGAGTCCTCTTCCACTCCTCCATGACGACATCACGGAGCTGGTGGATGTTAGAGACCTTGTGCTCCTCCACCTTCCGTTTGAGGATGCCCCACAGATGCTCAATAGGGTTTAGGTCTGGAGACATGCTTGGCCAGTCCATCACCTTCACCCTCAGCTTCTTTAGTAAGGCAGTGGTCATCTTGGAGGTGTGTTTGGGGTCGTTATCATGCTGGAATACTGCATACTGATCATGCTCTGCTTCAGTATGTCACAGTACATGTTGGCATTCATGGTTCCCTCAATGGACTGTAGCTCTCCGGTGCCGGCAGCACTCATGCAGCCCCAGACCATGACACTCCCACCACCATGCTTGACTGTAGGCAAGACACACTTGTCTTTGTACTCTTCACCTGGTTGCTGCCACACACGCTTGACCATCAGACCACAGGACATGGTTCCAGTAATCCATGTCCTTAGTCTGCTTGTCTTCAGCAAACTGTATGTGCATCCTTTCTTGTGCATCATCTTTAGAAGAGGCTTCCTTCTGGGACGACAGCCATGCAGACCAATCTGATGCAGTGTGCGGTTTATGGTCTGAGCACTGACAGGCTGACGCCCCACCCCTTCAACCTCTGCAGCAATGCTGGCAGCACTCGTACGTCTATTTCCCAAAGACAACCTCTGGATATGACGCTGAGCACGTGTACTCAACTTCTTTGGACCATGGCGAGGCCTGTTCTGAGTGGAACCTGTCCTGTTAAACCGCTGTATGGTCTTGGCCACCGTGCTGCAGCTCAGTGTCAGGGTCTTGGCAATCTTCTTATAGCCTAGGCCATCTTTATGTAGAGTAACAATTCTTTTTTTCAGATCCTCAGAGTTCTTTGCCATGAGGTGCCATGTTGCTCCCCATTCACACCTGAGACCTTGTAACATTAACAAGTCACATGACACCGGGGAGAGAAAATGGCTAATTGGGCCCAATTTGGACATTTTCACTTAGGGGTGTACTCACTTTTGTTGCCAGCGGTTTAGACATTAATGTCTGTGTGTTGAGTTATTTTGAGGGGACAGCAAATTTACACTGTTACACAAGCTGTACACTCACTACTTTACATTGTAGCAAAGTGACATTTCTTCAGTGTTGTCACATCAAAAGATATCGTCAAATATTTACAAAAATCTGAGGGGTGTACTCACTTTTGTGAAAGACTAACTTTTCATTTCATTTTATTACTTGATTGCACTGCACTTTGAGCTACCCATACTGTATGCAAGAAAAGTGCTCTATAAATTAAGTGCATTATCATCATCTATAAGCCTGTAGTCAGTATTTTCATTCATGATAGTTCAAAGAAAAAATGTAATGTAATTTTTCCCCTGACCTCAAATACATTCAAGCAACGATGTATAAAATTAGCTTATTTAGTTTTATAGCCTTCAGAGTAAGATGCTTCACACTGCATGTTTAAATCATCATGACTTTACCTGAAACATGGAGTTGAATTTAATAGACATACAGTGGGTGTTGGATTCCTCACAGCTCCACAGTCCCTGGTTTGATCCTGAGCTACTGGCAGGAAGTGGGAGTTTTCCATGTTCTCCCAAAGTCAGTGTGGGTTTCCTCCAGCTTCCTGCCAGTAGGTGGTTTGGTGACACAAAATTGTGAATGTGTGCATGATGCCATGAGATTGATTTGTGTCCCATTCATGGTGTATTCCTGACTAGTGCCCAGTGTTCCTGGGATAGACTGCACCATGCATTTACCACGTCATTAAAAAAACCGCCAATGATGTCATTGTATCTGTACTTGCCTGAGAGAGGACTCAAGTCCCAAGGATCAACAAGACGGATGATATGTATTACGTTACCCCATCACAGGCCCGTTAAACATGAAGTCATATTTACAATATGTTTAAAAGTCAAGCTTGTTAGCTCACAGATTGCGGGATGCGACCTATTGAAGGTTTAGCCTTGATATGGTGCAGGTGTGTTCCAGTTGGGAAACCTTTTTTACTTCACACACACACACCACAAATTATGGATTACAGCATTATTTTCATGATATACCCCCAAATTCCCACGCATTCATGTCAATATAGTCATTAGAGGGGGGAAAAAAAACAAAAAAAAACACATTTGTCATATTTTAGCCTAATGATTGGCAAAACAAAAAAAATCAATTTGACTATTTATACGATTCATGCTATCATAATTTTTGACGATATTTTTTGTTCTATACCATACAACCCGCATTTCTGTGGAAAAACTACACCAAGACAGTTACTACACAATAAAACCACTTAAGCTGTGGTCAAATCCCTCCTCTCGCTCAGTGTTCCTCCAATCCTGGGCTCATTTTTGTGCCTATGGTCAGGCCATTCACATACAGGGTGGCAATACGAAACAAAATTAGTCTGCTGCCCCCTAGTGTTAGTCATGCACCATTCATTTGCCCTCAAAGCAACAGCTTCGGCAGTCGTGTTCTTCGTGGAACATTTATCCTGTGAATGTAACTGTTACACGTTGTCTAAAAAAAAATCATTGTGATTGTGCCTTAAAATCCAAAATAAGAAGCCTTAGAAGGCAGACAGCCAAATGCTAACACATCCTTGCCATGAATGGACTACAGGCATTACAGTTACTGAGAACTGTATTAGCGAGTATCATCAGCACGAGTAGGTGCGATAATCCAGAACAGTGTAGAACTGACTGACCAAACAACGCTACGTCTGTGTGCAAGATAAAACCATTAGGTATCTTCACCCACTCTCCAAAAAACGTAATACCGGAATGATAAACTAATAAAGCTGCTTTATTGGGAAGACAAAAAGAAAAACTAACAAATATGACAATTATCTACAAACCGAAAACAAACAAAGTTCATAGCTGTACATTTCATATTCATGTCACAGAGTCACAGAGGGCTTCACCAGGTTGACTTTGCGGTGCTGGATGGTTGAATGGATGGATCAGCGTCACTATCGTCCTGGATCACTACCAGTCCGACAGAAGGTGCTTTACGCAGACCTGTGAAAACCCAGACAAAGTCTTATATTATTATTTATACGTTATATTTTATATCTGAATTACTGAAGGAAAAGCGAGGCCAATTCATTTTCTTTTTGCTGTAGACTGGAGACATTTGGGTTTGAGGTCAAAAAATGAATGAGTTTGGATGTATGCATGTGTTCTAATTTGTACAAAGGGTAAAAAAAAAAAGAGGGGGGGTTGGCTCCCATTTTGTTTAGTCACTGAAACGACACAAATTTCTGTGCCTTCTTTTTTCTTCTTTTTTTTCTCTCTCTTCTCCTCTTAAGCTTGGGTCTCAGTGTACTAAAGTCTGTTTGTTTGTTTCTCCAATGTGCCATCTCTCCCAATAAAAATATTTATTAAAAAAAAATAAAAAATGAATATGAGTAGAGTTTAGAATTTCAGCTTTTTTCCCCCTGGTATTAATATGTAGATGTGTTAAACATAGAACATTTTGTCTCAGACCACCCAATTTTGTATGCGAGCAAAAAATATTTTAACGTGTGACTGTCTGGTGTTTCTTGTATTGATTGTTTAAACAAATCTACTCCTGCTTTTCGCCTTCAGTTTCACCTGTGAAGACTGCATTTGTTGTTAAAAAGGATAAGCCAACCTGAAAATCAGAGAGCTGTCTATGAGAGAAAAGTAAGCCATTTTAAATCTATCAGAAGATTCAAACCACTCATCAGCAGTAAGAATCGGAAGGCCCAATTGGAATTCGCAAAGGAATACAGAGATGAGCCACAAAAGTTCGGGAACCAAGATTAACCTCTATCAAAGTGATGGAAAGGCCAAAGTGTATTTTTATGTGACTCATGATGGTAGCAGCAGAATTAAATTAATCAGGAAGAACTATTCTACTGCAAGACAACGATCCTTAACATACGGTCAATTCAACAAAGGACTTTATCAGGCAGATAAAAATGGAAGGGGTTAGACTGGCCAAGTCAGTCACCAGACCTTAACCCAATTGAGCAGCATTTCACCTCCTGAGGAGGAGACTGATGGGAGAAACCCCCCGAAACAAACAGCTGAAAGAGGCTGTGGTAAAAGCCAGGAAAAGAAACACAAAAAAATAAAATAAAATAGTTTGGGATATGCAACCAAATATTAAGTAATATATACTTTAATCGACTTCAAGACTTATCTGTTCCAATACTTTTGCTTGCCTAAAAATCGACTTCTCTGATACAAAAAGGTTCTATGCTTTATGTTTTTTAACACATCTAGACATACATACCAGGAAAGAAAAAAAGTTGAAAGCCTAAGCTCTCGTCTCATATCCATCTTTTGATCCATCCATCCATCTTCTATACCGTTTTATCCTTTTCAGGGTCACGGGGGAACCTGGAGCCTATCCCAGGAAGCATCGGGCACAAGGCTGGGTGCACCCTGGACGGGGTGCCAGTCCATCGCAGGGCATACTATCCATCTTTTGTTCTTAAACCCAAATGTCTTTGGTGTACTGCACAAACAACGTGGCCTTGCCGTTCCAATAGTTTCGAATGGGACTGTATGAGGTATAAGCGCCTAATATACGGTAATTTCCGGACTTTAAGCCGCTACTTTTTTCACACGCTTTGAACACTGCGGCTTAAACAATGATGCGGCTAATTTATGGATTTTTACGAGCTAACGAGTTTCATGCCGCCAAAACAATTAACCTCGTTACATCGGACAAATGAAATGACCCAACAGGTCACAGTGGACCAATGAAACTGTTCGAATTAAATCTAACGAGCTCACACTACATTCTTCAGATCAGTCATTTTGCTCTTCATGCACACCCCCTCATCAGGGAAAACACACAAAGAAATGCAGATTGGTTGACGTCATGTCTCCGCCCTGTCTTGTCATGTCTTGTCGAGTCACGTGTGTTTTGGTATTGCCCGCAGCTGTTAGCTGTTCGGGCTAATAAGGCTGGTGTGTATATATACACCGGGAGCCGTGACACACACAACGCGGGTCATTAGATATAGAGTTAGAATTAGATAGTGAATATAGTTAGAGTCTTTGTTCATGCCAGGTGTCTTAGTTCTTGTTCATGTTTCCTAGTCACAGCCATAGTCCATGTCTGAGTTCATGTCAAGGCTAGTTAGCTTATAGCATAGCTTATAGCTTAGCCTGTAGCCTAGTAGCTTATAGCATAGCTTATAGCCTAGTAGCTTGTAGCATAGCTTATAGCCTAGTAGCTTGTAGCATAGCTTATAGCCTAG
Organism: Ameiurus melas; assembly: GCA_012411365.1. Classification (NCBI taxonomy): domain Eukaryota; kingdom Metazoa; phylum Chordata; class Actinopteri; order Siluriformes; family Ictaluridae; genus Ameiurus; species Ameiurus melas. Next base: position 25,248,206 of record CM022763.1, on the reverse strand, counting down.
TAGCTTGTAGCATAGCTTATAGCCTAGTAGCTTGTAGCATAGCTTATAACCTAGTAGCTTGTAGCATAGCTTATAGCCTAGTAGCAGATAGTATAGCTCGAGTTGTATAGACTTAGTTTAGAATATAGATGTAGAAGTGGTTTATAGAGTATAGGTATAGAGTCTTTGTTTCATGTCATAGTTAATGTTTAGGTTAGTTGGTTTAGTTAGCTTAGTTCATTGAGTTGGTCATGGTTCTTGTTTCTCTTGAGTCTGCTCTCCTCTGTTTCAATAAAAGCTCTCGTCCTAACTGCACTTGCATCCGTCCTGCTTCGTTTACGTCACGAACCGTGACAGTTACAACGTGGACACCTGCGGCTTATAGACAAGTATGTACAAAATTGTTTTTCTTTTTAAAGTTAGTGGGCGCGGCTTATATTCAGGTGCGCTCAATAGTCCGAAAATTACGGTAGTCGCTTTTCATTCTTAGCTATCTGGTAATGACTAATACACTGTTAAGGCTCAATAGACTCATGAGTAAAAGTGGAAATCATGCAGCATAGTGAGCAGAGAGGACGCACCTCTCACCTTTCCTCTGGCTGATAAGCGCTGTTCTCCTCTCCCTCATCACAGTGCTCAGGTTTTCCACCATGCGGTCGATGCAGTTGTCCAGCACCAGAGAGCGAGCCTGAGACACAATGGGCTGCCTGCAGATGGGACACTCGTCTCTGCGTCTCCGCCAGTCTGCGATACAGTGCTGACAGAAACTGTGAGCGCAGCTCAGCGTCACTGCCTGAGACAGGAGGAAAAACGTACAGTTCTTAACGTGAACCCAAACGCCCCACACCATCGAAAACATTTTTTGTGACTGACTCGCTACTACTAGATATTTTAAAGCGGTCTGGATGACCAAACACATTCACAGACATTCTATTCATGCATGGACATAACACTCACGTTTTTAAAAAGTTCAGTACCCCATCATGGCCATACCTCGATGAAGAGCTCAGAGCAAATGATGCACTGCAGTTCATTCTCCAGCACTTCCGTCATCTGCGTGACCACCTCTTCCTTCTGAGCTCTCGCCCGCTCTTTCTCCTCCTGCAGCAAACACAGTAGACGCTTATCAAACTCGATAAACTGCGTACAGCAGCCAGTGATGAGATCTTTAATGCAAATTCTTCAGAAATATTTATTTACGTCTGCAGTGTAACGACAGGTGGAAAAAGAGAGACGACAGAATAGAAAGACAGACAAATAACAGTCAATAAACATTTTTGCTGTGTTTGGGAAAACACTGCTAGCACCAGTTACAATGGCATTTAATCGGAAGAAGGAAAAAAACCCTGAAAAACTCAAGACACGTGAGAAAGATGTGATACCTGATCCTAAAAACAAAAAGAGCAAGAACTTCTCTTTTTGTCACTCACCATTTTTTAGGGATGTAAATTAATTATAAAACCGATATAGAGGTATTGAAGATGACGGAAGCTGAACTCCACTAAGACATAGTTGTGGGGCGTGGCAGGTAAACCAACTGATCTAGTTAGAGATCTAGGAGATGGCTTTTATCGTGGACATGGTCTGAAATGAGCTTTTTCCTCCACCTGCCACAGATTTTATTTCATATTTTTCCAAAGCCACTCAGAATGTTTACCAGTCACCTCACAAGAAAAAAAAAAAAAAGTTTTGCAAAGTTCCAGTAAAACACGAAGCAAATAACTTTTCACAAGCTGTTCGGTGGGACACATTTTATGAATGCAACAGGCATTTCCGGGTCTTCGCATTTTCTTCGCTTCTACATTCATAGTGATGTTTAATGTTTGTACAGCCGATGATAATCGTGAGGGAGGAATCATGGTGGGTGCTATTGTCATACAATGTTTGAATCCTATCTGTTTGAGCTAGAATGTACAGACGAGGAGTTGAAACTAAAGGGCTGTGTAGGTGTCAGGTGATGCCTGGACTAAATGTGTGAGCGAAATAAACGTGATTCTGTTCTACAGGGATGAGTACCTTGGTTACTTCCAGCTCCTTGTCTTTGGCCTGAAGAACCTCTTGAAATCCCTCCCTTTCATGTTTGAGCTCTTCTATTACTTTGCGGTGCTGAAGCAGCAGAATAGAGACAGACAGACGGACAAAACATTAAGAGAGAAACAAGAGCCTTAAAGTGAGCCGTCATTCATGTCGGAGTCAAAATTCCACCATTAAATTAAACAATAAAGTACAACAAACACACGGGTCTATCCAACTATTACTTTTTTCATGAAGAGGCTTTCAAACCCCCCATTTAAACACGAACCTCTTACCTCTTTTAGAGCCTCCTCTAGTTGTTTTTTCAGGCCATCTTCTTTCTGCTGGCTTCTCTCCATCTTTTAACATAGACATCACACAGTTCAAGAACACTGATTAAAATCTGCTCTTCTACACGTAGCCTTTATATCTATAGATACTGTAAATGAAGGGAGCCGTGTGGCCTCGAGGGGAGAAAAACAAGCAATGCTCCATCTAGTATACTGCCACTGACAACACAAGTGTGTCAGGCTCTAAAGAAACGTGACGCCAGTTTAGACCGATCGTCTCTTGGTTTTAATGTAGAAGGGAAATGGATTATTACACTCCTATCATCTGCAGACATGCAGCATGTTCTGGATATCTCGACCGACAAACCAAAATAAACAGTGGACTCGATACCCATAATGTTTCAAACTAGTTCATAATAATGTAATATGCTTGTAATTTATTGAGCACCGGCTCCATGTTCTCATGATCAGGTGTTGTTTGTGATTTCCACAAACAAGTGTTTGTTTACCTTTTTCCATCACCATATTTGTGGCCAATTAATAGAGGAACGTTATTGCGTATGTTTTCAGCCTAAACGAATGAACTTTGCTCTAACTCGAGCTCATGAACTGACCAGTGGGTGTAAAAGCATTCTCAATGACACACACTACCGGTCAAAAGTTTGTGGACACCCGAACCGCTTCTCATGATGTTAAAACGCTTTTGATCTGAAGGGGTGTGTGACTAAATGTTTGAAATCGGTGTGAAAATATAATGAAAATATATCACTAAAATATAATTGTGCCGACATATTTCTTTCGTTAGAAAACTAACATTTTATTTACAAAAAAAAAAATGTATTAAACGGACGACTCGGAGCGAAATATTCGGAAAAGCAGCCGATCAGAGTCCGGCGTCGGTGGGAACTCCTTTAATACTGTTTAAAAAGCCTCTCAGGGAAATTCCTCAAAAAATCGGGTGAGAAAACACCAAGAATACATTGCTGGAAATTCTTGACAAAAAGCGCGTCTACGTTGAAGATGCTAAAATACTAAATTATTTTTGATTTATTTAGAATTTATTATCACAACATAATTCCCACAGTTCCATTTGCTTTACTCCAGAGCTTTGATGACTTTATTATCACTATAAAATGTGTGAAAATAAAAATAAAGAATGAGTGTGTGTAAACTTTTGACCGGTAGTGTACGTTACATGAGTGTTACATGGATCCTGGATACATTTGCTGATGTTCATATTGCCATCACTGTCTAATTTTTGTTGGTTTTTTTGGCATGATACGTCACATTAATCAAACTATTTTTGGGGTTCTTCAAGTAATTAGACGAATCAAGTGCACTATCCAGTGAGCGCAGCAACAGTTACGCAACTAAATTAAGATCAGTATTTATTGACTCCATATTAATGTGTAAGCTGCACGACCAATCACAGCAAGGTTTCTTCATTTTTTATTTTTTTTTCACTTAAATTTTTTTCCTCTCTATAAATGGAATATGTATTATTATTAGCACAAACAACAAATATATAGGGATAAAATATGTTTTGTATGCAAATCAGTTATATATGAGACTTATATAGCCGAGTCCTGACACATGTACACATAGAATACGGATTAAAAGTCTGTAAAAACCCACCGCCAGTCGTCTCTCCTCCTCACACAAGTTCCTTTTCAGGATCTCCATGCTCTGCCGTGCCAGTTCCTGCCGCGAGTTTAACTCGCCTTGTAGCAGCTTCATCTGCTCCTGCAGAGCCTCCATTTCCTGCCGCTGCTCGAGACTTGACGCCTCCTGCCCCTCTAACTCGGTCGCTCGCTTCTGTGTGGCCCCCATGCGCTCCTTCAACGCTTTCAGGTTCTCATTGTAGCGTTTTAAGCTAGTCAGATGCTGGCTGCTGTCACTACACTGAGTGAAATGTCCAGACGGTTCACTAGGTCCAGCCTGATCGGGTAGTGTCGCTGGGTGACACGGCAGGCCGTCAAATTTGTCCGTGTTGGACATGCGATAGAGTTTCGCTTTGGAGTTGTTCGGCTCCGTCTCATCTGTGCCAAATTTTCGTTTGGACTTTTTTGGTCTGGAGGTCAAAGCTTTGACTTCTGCTCTAGCTGTTTTTGACAAGAAATCTTTGATTTTGTCAAGGCTGGAGTGGAGAAGAACATACTCGAACTCAACTGGGCTGCCATCCAACGGGACGCCGAATCGCACGAGGTCACCCTGCTGCAGAACGTGAGGTTTCCTGGAGGATATTCGAGTACCATTCACCCACACTCCATTTAGGCTCTGACGCAGAGAGAGCGGGGGAGGGGGGAGGGAGCAAATGATTATAAAAAAAATCAAATATTCCTTAAAGTTGTCTTGTAGTATAATCTATATGAGCATAGTTTCCTTATTTGTTCATTTAATCTTTGTCATATATGTACGATCAAACTTGTGTAAATTTGTGCGTTAACATTTTAACAACCTAAAAATGCTTGATTTGCAGTTAAATAATCGACATTACCAATAATTTGATAAATATAGCAAGCAAGTAGAGTTGCAAAAGTAATAATAATAAAAACAGTAAATAAGGTTTGAGGTTGTTACATAATTTGATATAAAAAATAAAAAAAGGCACCAAACCTGATTTGATCAATTTTGGTAGAAGATAAATTTCTTTCAGCATTTTGCTGCTATTTAAGTAAACTGCTTTTATATCCTCTCAGCATCTCTACATTCAGAGCAGTCTGGGAGTCTCAGTTTGCAAGGCGCGGTGCTACATTTTTAACGAAGATGTTTCTTTAACATTTTATTTTATGGAAGGAGTCTCCAGTGTGAGTGCACTGTAACCGTCAGTGGTAGAACTATAATTTTATCTTTTATTCACAGGAAAGGTTCAAGGACCGAGGAGTTTGTGTTTTGTGCTTTCACAGTAACATGATTCAACAAAATGAAAAACTAACAGTAAATGGATAAAGAGTTTGATATATTGTTCTTTAATAAATACAATTTTGCAATAATTGGCAAATTGCTGTGGTATAAGAGAAATAAAAGAATTGGAAAATCATCAGCTTTAGGATCACGTCACTGCAGCCTGGAGTTATTTTCCTATAACAGCATGTCTTGAAAATGTTTTATTCCTAATTTATAAAGGCTATGTTCCCAGGGTCCCAAGTTCCCCAGTTCAATATTCTGTTAACATACATTAAGGGCATGTCTCAACCAGCTTGCTAGTTCAGTAGTCAGCACACTGATCAGGGAGTCGGCCATTTTAAGGACTGTCTCGATCGCAAAATCCTTCCAGTCCACTGTAACGTTCGTGCCCTTAAAAAATAATCCCACAATGCACCACAAAACCCACGGAGCACCGATGCTCACTATGTTCCCTTACTGGAAATGATGTCATATTTTCTGAAGCCTCTCACTTCAGAAAAAATTAAAATAAACTGGGGACAAACTCTCAGCCAACTTCCAGCTATAAAAGCAAAAAGCTTGTTAGTGTAGCGCTCAAAAGATTACTCGTGCTAACGATTTTTAACTTTATTTGACATTATATATACAGTTTGTTTGAATCTAACAAAGTGTTTAATAATTGATTTATTTTTTGAAACCCACTAGCTTCCCTATGATCCTACTTCATATGGCAGAAATAAATTAAGCGATTAAGTGAACACACATTTATGACATAAAAAACTGAAATATTTTTGGTGATATTTTACAACGCGAGTACGTAGTCATGTCGCCAGAAATTCAGATATCCGAGCCCCAATGTGTACTGAGTCAGGGTCCTTACCAGTGTCCGAACTCGTGAACACTATATACTGATTCACCACCTCAGGGGGTAGTTAAGACATACCCAAAGGTTTAATGTAGACTCATTTTCCCAGGGCACTATTAACTTAATTACCCGTTTAAATAGATAACATATACATTATTTTTAAAATCCGTCTTTCATCCTCACTCGAAATTTATGAAAGATATGGAAAATGAACTAGGTTGCACATGCTGAACCTTCATTAGTGCTGCTCTAGAAGTAGCAGTTAGTCTACATTCATACAGTTCAACACCATGCATGAACAATAGTGAAATGTACATGTTAAAACTGAAGAGATGCCACACTGTAGCCTATAAAACAAACAGTCATAGAAGAAACAAAATGTTAAGTATGAACATGTCCCAGCGCTCACTTATGCTGAAGCCTAGCTTTAAATCACCATGTGTTCATTATGTGCCATAGGAACTCGGAAACCTGGGGCAACGTGTAAACCCGGGGAACGTGGAAACCCGGGGAACGTGGAAACCCGGGGAACGCGGAAACCCGGGGAACGCGGAAACCCGTGCGCATACCGAAACCCAGGGGAACGCGGAAACCCTCCCGGCACATTACAGTCCGAATCATAATAGTGCAACAGAATTCCACTGACAGTCACACAGCTATCTATTCCTGCCATGTACTTATTAAACCTTGTGTGTCCTTATGGACATTTTTGTCTATTTCGTTTTGGGTTTTTTTAAATAATTTTTTCTATTAGTGAAAACTGCATAAATTTTGCAAAAGGTGTGCAATTTTGCAATTTTTATTGGAATTTTAATATATTTCACCCACATTTGCTTTCATAAATCTATTTTAAACTAGATACACAAAATAGTTACACTCAGGACCTTAAGGACAAAAATGTCCCCATTGAAACCCATTCAAACTGCAATACTTAATCCCCATGACATTTAAGCATCAAATCACGCATTCTGTGTTAAGAGGCTTTTATTTTACTGACAAAGTTTCAAAACAGTCATTTATTTGCTGACGTGTGTAAAATTTTCTCAGGTTTAGCCTCTAGCCTCACGTGCTTTCCTTTTTTTTCGGATTCTGCTGTATCATAGAGCGCCGCAGACCAACCGAATAAATGATGCCGCTAGAATAGTGTGTGTGTGTGTGTTTGTATGGATCAGATATCATGGTTTGTATACGTGTACTGAAAATTGTGTGTGTGAACAGTCTGAAAGAAAGAAACAATATTGTACTGGAAATCACAAATCCCAGCACATGTATACAAATCAAAGAAGGTTCATGAGCATTATGTAAAGAACCCAGTGTTTAAAGCAGGGGTGTCAGACGTACGGCCCGCGGGACAAATCCGGAGGTTCATCCGCAGAATGAATTTTGAAAGTGAAGAAAAAACGATAAATATTAAAATAAAATGCTTTTCCTAAGCTATCCGCCAGGGGCGCACTGTTTTAGTCAGAGAAGAAGACGCTGGACTGAAAAACTCAGACAGAACAGCAGATGGCAGCAACGCACGTTCTCTTGTTTGTTATTACACAGTGACCAGTTGTAATGCACATATAAATGATCATCAGAAGCACATAAAACCTGAGGTTGTTCATGATATGTTTTGTAAAATGAGATTTTTGGACATGGAGATGTCTGTCCTTGTATTGTCCCGGAGTGTGGTACTGTACCTCATTGTCAGTCACCGTCCACTGGCCATGTTCTCTCTGCTTAAACATGCAGTGGTTTCTGGAGATCATCAGTGGACAGCTCACTGACAGAATCTGATGGGTGACATTCAGTCCACGTCCGATGGTAACCTTACACACAGCAGAGACCATTTTAAAGAAGAAGAAGAATCAAACTAACCACGAGTAACAGTCAGAAATGTGCCCAGATGACAACTTGCTCACTTCATGGTGCCAAGCAACTACCTAATACAGAGCTCCATTTATTTATGCATTTTCATATGATTCACTTCCATGTGATTCACTTCCATGTGATTCACTTCCATGTGATTCACTTCCATGTGATTCATGCTAACATGCTAGGTTTCAAGATCAGCTAGTTGATCGCTTAGCTCCGTTTTCGTTACTCACCCACAACTAGGTAACGTGTCTACAGATTCAAAATAGCGAATTGTAGCCCTTAAATAGTTAAGTGAAGTCCTTTTAAACTGGTCGCTACACAGCTGACCTCAAGTCCAGTTAGCGTGCTAGCTAGCTCAGTGCTTTACCTCGGTATTTTCGAAGAGTTGCAGCCAGCCGCTGTCTTTCCCAATTCGCTTCAAACACCATATTTCACCGTCATTCTGCTTGGAGGTTTCTTCTCCTTCCTCAGCCGATAAGGAAGATACTTCCTTTGCCAGCTCCTCCATAATTACCACGCCATAAAAGTCTCATTAAATGCCCATTTTGCTCCAATGTTTTCTCAAGGAGTAGTTGACATTTTGTTTTACATTCACGGTTGAAGATTAAACTCGGGCTCCGCCCTAGCGGAGGAGAGAGGGAAAACGACAAGCAGTGTGAAGGCAGCCACGACAGAGCACAGAGACTGCGAGCTGGGACACCATCGCTTAATTCTGGGGTTGCCAAACCTTTCCAGGGCAAAATCCCCCAAATGGCATTAACAATTGACCGAGGCACCCCTTTTGCAAGATGTCTTAAAAACACATTAAAAATACAGGCTTCTGAATATACCCCCCTTTATTTATTAATTTATTTAAAAAAAACATTTTATTAATAATTACATCTTACTTCTTTAAATTACATTAGGAATTGATTGATTGTGTGTGTGTGTGTGTGTGTGAGAGGAATTTATTCTTCACACCAAATTATTGAGGCCCCCGCGCGACCCCTGGTGGCCCCGACTTTTGAAAACCACTGCGCTAGTTTTTTTATTTATTTTATTTTTTAATTCTCCTGCTCACTCTCATTGGTCCTTTTCACCAAAGTGAACAACCAATCAGATCGCGTTTCTGAATTCCGTAGCCCATAGGACCTAGTTGTCCTTGATGACGAGTCCTCAATCCTACTTATGTCGTAGTAAAGTGCGACTGGAATGTTCGAGAATGTTTACCACCTGACCTTCCGCATCGTCTACATCAGTGTCTCCCAACCTTTTTTGAGCCAAGGCACATATTTTAGATGAGAAAAATCACATGGCACACCATGTCACAAAAAGTATATATAATGAAAATCTAGTATCAATTTACTTACTCGGTGTGAAACCTGGGCCTGTTTAGTTGAACACAAAGCTGATATTCTTGCAGGAATTGAAGAAAGACAAACACGAAGATCTTCCTCAACAGTTCTGAGTCGCTCTCTTTTCTTAGTCTTTATAGTAGTCATGCTTGAGAAGCCCAGCTCACATAGATAGGTTGTGGAGAACCGGAGAAGAGCTGAAATGGCTTTGTTTCCCAGAATGGGGAACTCCTTGGCAGCAGTCAGCCAAAAACTGTCCAACGGTAGATCAGCAAAGCTCAGCTTCAGACCACGATTTTGTCTCAGTTCAGTTATTAAGTCATGTCCCTTCCAACTGCAGTTGAGCTATATGGGTTCCTAACCCAGTCAAGGCAATTAGTGGAAAGTGAAGGGAAATAACATGACAACTTCTGCTCAAGACATTCCAGATGTTTACATATTGTCTCACACAGTGCAGCACTGTTGACTCTGCCATTTCTGGGTGTGAGGGAACATTTCAAGGTTGGCACTTTCCACATGCTTCCAGAGCAACACCTTTGAACAAAATCCCTGTATTTTATCTGTGCTTGTGAGCAGGTTTTCATTTCGGCCTTGCATTCGTGTGTTCAGGTCATTCAGATGTTGGAATATATCTGCCAGATATGTTAGTCTTGCACACCATTCATCATTTGAGAGCAACTTGGTGTCATCGTTCTTCTCATTTGCCAAAAACACTTTAAGTTCCTCCCGCAGCTCATACACACGAGCCAAAACTTTGCCACGGGATAGACCTCCGTGTGGAGCAATAAGACTTTATGCTCCGTTGCCATTTCCCCACACAATGACGCGAACATGCGGCTTTTCACAGGTCTCATCTTCACAAAGTTTATCATGCGCACAACATCTTGCAGTACAGGAGCTAGGTCTGCTGGCAATGTTTTGGCAACGAGTGCTTCCCGGTGCAGAAAACAATGTGTCGCAATGACATCTGGATTTTGCTCTTTCACTCTGTTCACAAATCCTTTGGTGCACCCCAGCATGGCAGCTGCTCCATCGGTGCAAACACTCACGCAGTCTTGCCACTTCAGACCTCCTTGTTTCAGGCACTCTGACACAACTTGAAAAATTTCTTCTCCTGTTGTTCTTTCTGGCAATTCCTTGCAAAACAGAAAGTTTTCTCTGATGGTGTCTCCGTCTACAAAGCGCACATTTGCCATAAGTTGCGCATGCTCACTGATATCCGTAGATTCATCGAGTTGCAATGCAAATTTACCATGGATGTGCAATTTTTCCAAAACGATCTCCTCAATGTCTGCAGACATGTCTTGAATACGTCTGGAAATTGTATTATTTGATACAGGAACTTGGGCTATTTCTCGAACGACGCCAGGGCCGAGCATCTCTTTTAAGATAATTTTGCAGGCAGGCATTATTAATGTCTCTGCCACGGTGTGTGGCTGTTTTGATTTGGCGATGAGTTCAGCAACTTGGTAGCTCGATTTAAGAGCTTTTTCACCCGTTTTGGTGGTTTTCCTCAATAACGCTGCCTGTTTCCCAGTATGTTCACGCAGATGAACAAAATAGTCTTTATCCTTGTTTTGAATTGACGGGTGTTTTGTCACTAAATGGCGTTTGAGTTTACTCGGAACCATGACACTGTTGGACAACTTTTCCCCACACACCAGGCAAAGCGGACTTGGCGCGCTTGGTTCCCCGGTGAAGGTAAATCCAAAGGTAAGATAACTTTCATTGTACTGTCTTTAGCTCACCCTTTTTGATTTCTTCTGACCAGTATTCATGCTAGGGCCTTCATCTGGGTCGGAATTTTCTTCAGGACCCAGGTCAGATTGAGTACTTTTTCCTTTTCAAATATTTATCCATTGTTATTACTTGCTCTGTCGCACTCGAACAGTACCGGAATGCATAGTCATGCTTCGCGCTCATACACTGCCCCCTGTCGGAAAAGCATTTCATTGTTTTGCCTGTCACTACATGTCGCTCACTTAGCGGCGTGTAGTGACAGGCAAAACAATCAGGTGAAGTTGTATAATCTTCCACGACACACCTGACGATTGCCCACGGCACATTTGAACAGCGGTTGGGAATCACTGGTCTACATCCCCGAGGGCCGAACAGACAAAGTGAATTAGTTTTAACGAGTGTGGAGTAAGTGAGTTGTGTTTAAGTCATTTTATCTTTTCATTGTGAACAAAGGAAAAGTGCCAAGCTACTGCTCAGGCCAGGCGACTGTAGGACAACTTCTAGATGAGCTAATTTAAGATAAACATTTAACCTAAACGGAAAGCTGAATGTATTTTGTAATATTTTACAGTTTATGAAAATATTTTGCGATGAAAGTCGAGGTGGCGACAGCTGTGAACTTTATTACCACGTTACTGAGAGTCAAAGGACTTCTGTCTGAAGAACAACTCCAACACTTCAGCCATTCTCTGGAAGAGGCTTTAGGAGGTGACATTTAGTCTTTGTTCAACCCACTTAACTGGTTTATTTTTCACATTCTGTGAAATGGACTAGTTACATCCTGGTTCAGGGATGAATCTCAGATGAACAATGTACTGTACACTGTGCAATGATTTCCCTTGCTATGAAATCAAAGGGAAAAGCTGTCAGTATGACACTAAATTAAATTATAAATGTCTTTATTAAACACATGTACATTACAGCACAGTGAAATAATTTTTTTGTCACATATCCCCTGTGATGTTAGGAGGGTGGGATCAGAGAGGGTTAAGGTTTTTGCTCAAGGGCCCAACAGTGGCAGCTTGGCAGTGCTGGGGCTTGAACCCCCGAACTGAAACCCTGATCAGTAACCCAGAGCCTGGCAATGTTGGGGCTTGAACCACAGAACTGAAACCCTGATCAGTAACCCAGAGCCTGGCAATGCTGGGGCTTGAACCACAGAACTGAATCCCTGATCAGTAACCCAGGGCCTGGCAGTGCTGGGGCTTGAACCCCTAGCCTTACGATCAGTAACACAGAGCCTGGCAGTGCTGGGGCTTGAACCACAGAACTGAAACCCTGATCAGTAACCCAGAGCCTGGCAATGCTGGGGCTTGAACCCCTGACCTTACGATCAGTAACCCAGAGCCTGGCAATGCTGGGGCTTGAACCCCTGACCTTACGATCAGTAACCTAGAGCCTGGTAACCTAGAGCCTTAACCGTCAGGCTTTAGAGTTTGAAAACAGACTTTAGAGTTTGAAGTCTCTGTGAAGTGCCTTGAAATACACAGCGTTATTCAATGTGTTGATGTTATAGCCAGTGAAACAGGAAGTTATGGTGGGACATATCGAGTGGCTTCTCACAGTCCGAGCTAAAGCTGGGTGCACACTGTGCGATTTTTAATAGTCCTTTGCAACTGTTGCTCGTCAGACTGTACGGACACATATACAGTAAGTGCACATTTTAGGTGTAACTGTAGCCCATTTGTTGCTATACACAATTTCTAACCCCTCTTTGCGACATTCATCAGTGGGAAAGGTCCGTCATAGGATCACACTGAACTACTCATAGCAGTGGCAGACTCACTACCACGTCAGTGTTGCTTCTGTGAAAATGATCAGCCACCCAAGTAATATCTGCTCAGATGTACCATATGGTGGTCTGAATTAATGTTCACTTGGTGATTAAGATATGAATTGAATAAGGTAAAATGTCTGCTATTCACAACACTACATGTTACACCTTACATATTACTAATGGTTATGGGATAAAAAATTTAGGTGTATGTGGAGATGTGAAGTTTATTTATCCTAAAATAAAGTACAGTCTCCTCTGAAAGTATTGGAACAGCAAGGCCATTTCTTTGGTTTTCGCTATACACACTGACGACATTTGGGTTTGAGACAAAAAGCTGAATATGAGACAATAAATCAGAATTTCAGCTTTCGGTTCCTCATATTTACATCTAGAACAAGAGAGAACATGGTATCTTTGGTTTGGACCCACCCATTTTTCAAGTGATCAAAAATATCCTAACAGATGATTGACAAGTGTGTCTTGTTGCCCAGGTGTGCCCTGTTAGATTGATACTTTAAACAATAACTCTGAATGTCTACTCTTAGTTTGAGACCTTTGTTTCACCTGTGAAGACTTGTTGTTTAAAAAGGATAAACCAACATGAAGACCAGTGAGCTGTCTTGAAGCTTAGAAAATAAAATCTATCAGAGAAAATCCATCAGAGTCGTTGCACAAGCATTGGGCATAGCCAGTGCAACAATCTGGAATGTCCTGAAAAAGAAACAAACCACTGGTGTGCTAAGAACCAAACATCAAACATGCTGACCGAGGAAAACAGCAGATGATGCTAAAAACACTGTGAGAGCTGTGAAGACAAACCCAAAAACAACAGTCAGTGACATCACCAACAACCCCCTCAGAGCAGGGGTGAAGTTATCGCAATCCAACATTTGAAGAAGACTTTGAGACCAAAAATTAAATAAAGTGACTGCAATCACAAATGTGCTGTCCACGACATGGAGGTTTTCTCAGTGCGGTAAAAGTAGAATACTGTTATGAAACAGGACTTGGACAGGAACTACGCGCAGGAGTAAAGACTTTATTTACACTTAAGCTTGAAACACTCGTATAACTAAGGCAGGAAACACTCGTTTAACTATTGCATGAACATTCTCAACTTGAGCATGAAACTAGGAACAGGAAACTAGACAGAGCATGGACACATTACCGCTTGGCGCCATTATACATTCCGTCTTCCCGCCATTAGTCTCTATTGTTCTCTACTACTGGGCGATGTGCACAGCAACGCGAGGGGTTTAAATAACCTGTCACCATTATCTTAATTACTGACAGCTTTCAACACTTAACACACCAAAAACAAGTGCATATATCCATTATAAACAAAGTCTTAGCTTCCATGCGCACTTCAAGCACGTGCACGTGTTCCCCAGCAGACTGTGCACGTCATCACCACAGCGCCATCTGCCGGCGAGATCGTGACAGAACCCCCCTCCAAAGGCACTCCTCTCGGAGCGCCAAAGAGCACCCCCCTCCAACGGCGCTTCTGGGCCCCTGTGTAATCTGTCCTTTGATGTATCAGGAAACAGAGCAGCAATGCGAGGGGTTTAAATAACCTGTCACCATTATCTTAACTGCTGACAGCTCACAACACTTAACACACCCTTGCACCTCCGCCAATCACTGAACTGGGTGGGGACAGAACAGGGTCTTACAGATTACATTCATTCCAAGCAACTAGCTCATTTTTTATATAATGTTTATGTGTCATAGAAGTCCAGTCCAGTTATGGTGACTGTAATGGTGATTTGATTTTAATGCAACTCCCAGGTCAGCAAATGAAGAGGCTATGGAAGGGTTAAATGAGAGAAAACTGATCGGTAGAGATGGGGCAATACCACTTTTTACTTTCCCATACTGATACTGTAACCTTGAGTCTTAGCCGATATTGATAAGTATCTGATATTTTTCTGTAAACGCTATCAAATTTTAAAATGATTTTTTAAAACTGAAGCACTTCAAAAAATACAGGGAAAGAGTTCATAGCTAAAATAAATCACTTACACTTCAAACCACTTACAAAAAAAATTTTCACTTAAAAAAAAAGATAAAAATTAATCCTAAGAAATAATAATTTAAAAAAAATTCCATACCCCATTTCCAAGGATACTGATAATCAATCGATCTTCTTACCCCCCCATACCCCCCACGATTGATTATCGATTGATAATCAATCGATCTTCCTACCCCCCCATACCCCCCCCCCCCGCCACGACCCACCGTCGAAATTGCATATACTAACCTGATATCAATCCTGGGTATCAGACTCGTGCCATCTTTTCTGAGAACTAGCACTAAACCACTAGATGGTGTCAGGGAGTTGATGCTGAAATTGTTGCCTCAGTGCCCTGTGTAAGCTTTTTCTTTTAATAACTCTATATTTAGTTATATACCGATCTCTCTATATGTTTGTATTTTGCTTTTTGGCTGGAGTACATGAACATGTTTTCTTCTGAATTCCAGAAAATGTTATTTTGTTGTGCATTTACCAGAGTAATACAGAATACAGTGGCTGAGTGTGGACTGAAGGTGCACCAGACAACCATTTTAAGAGCATAACTGAGGACTGTATGGGAGGGTGGTGAGAAAGAAACCACCCCTCAGCCTTATGAAAGCACGAGAGTGACCCAATGAAGATATGTTTTTTCTTTGGTGTAATGAACCCAGACTGAACCTGAAAAATCTAGAGCAATTCTGAAAGAAAGAAGGAGAAAGAAGAAAGAAAAATAACTCACGAATAGTGTGCAAAGCTGGCAGGAACTTAAAAGAAAGAAACGTTTTTTGGGTTATAAAGACAGATAATGATTTTTGACTTTGAAAATTAACTTTAAGAGCATATTGGTTTGCAATAACAAAAATACTGTCTGGAATACTGTGTGTAAGTGTCATTTGTAAATCCAGACGAATCTGATGACTCTTAAGTGGGTGGAATACTTTTGCAAAGCACTGTACAAGTTAATGGTTTTAGCACTTTAGCTACTCAACAGAAACTCGGTTCACTTTAGCCTTAGTGACATAGACATCATTAGTTCTTAGTTCCAGACCAGCAGGATTTTGGTCCCAAAACCAAACATTTTTGTGACTGAGAATTCATAGCAATCAATGTCTCTGAGATGCAGTCTTGAAGTTCTCTTGAACTGTAAGTTTTCCCTCAACTAAGCAACTAATTAGTGCCACAGCCTTCCAGGGTGCAGCATTCAAGAGCGCGCAATACTCTCTGCGTTGGAAGAATGGTCTTACACTTTCTCTCTTTCCTGTTCATTTGAATGACTCTCTTGAAAGACCGCCAATCATGGCTGTCTATATATGGAAGACCACAGTTAGAGATTTCCTCTGAGTGTGTTCAGCTGCCAAGATGTTGCATTAGCAGCAGTTCATAAAGATACCATCGTAGAGCTGTACATGTCTCGCAGGAAACATATAGCCCTCACCTTCCCCACTTGGTAGCTGTCATGTGATAGGAGAGATACAGTGGAAGACAATTTGCAATGATAAGGAAATGAAGGGTGGAAAAAAGCTTCTAAAAACTGGGCAGAACACTATTCTCAACGCAGTAACCGTGCAATGAGTAAATTTAACTCTATGTATTCAACGTTTTAATTTCACTGTTGAAATAGAAATAGTTGGCAGTGCCATCAGGAAGTGGTTTGGGGTTCACAATTTGAAAAAAACAAAACAAAAATAAAACAACTATACCCATAGTGACAGAGAACATTCAGGTCCCTCAAGATAAACATGTGAATCTGGAGTTGAGACCATTCCTTACTATTCACTCCCCCATACCTGATTTATTATCGTGTTGTTAACCCAAGGTTGCATGACATGAACAGTGCCTACATATTTTCGTGAGAGGTTTCACATCATGGGTGTCTTTGGGTTCATCCGAGAGTTTCAATTACCACTATTTTGAAATGCAAGGATTATTCAGTGCAGAGGTTGCATGTAAATGTTACGAAAGCCACAAAGTCTTTTGCTTTGACACCTGAAAAAGGCAGCAAAAGACTGAGAGAGGAAAAGCGACAACACAGGAAACACTGTGGAGGCGACTTGTTGGTGAAAAGGTGAAACATTCGAGCTTTGTAAAGTCTTTTTCAGTAGAGGATTGCATCAATACAAACATCCAGTCCGAAGATATATACACATTTCCTACACACCCATGTTTCTGTGTAGTCACATTCTCAAACATCCGACTTTCGCCTGTAATATACTTTGATTCTACGTGTATTTCTTTTGCAGATGTTTTTTTTACAAAGTATGACACAAGGCAATCCAAACAGAGCAGTTGAGAGTTAAGGACCTTCCCCGAGGGCCTGTTCAAAGTCTTGCGATGACTTTCTGTTTACCAGCACAGAACTTTAAGAACTAAGCCAAAATGTCTCTCATATAATGTGCCATGTTTTTATGTTCATGGTTAGTTCTTAAAAATATGCTATATTGTGATTTTAGCTATTTCTGGATTTCAGGAAATTAGTGATGTAACACAATGCCACTTTATGTATCTGTATCTGTATCTTTTTAATGCCTCAAAAATGATATCTATACCTGTATTTGGATTTAAACTCAGAGTGGGCATGGACTATACTAGAGGAAAAATAATGAACCTGGTCTGTATATTCTGTCTCTGAAAGTTTCTCAACCTCAGCGACATCGAGAGATATGCACAGGATTGGGATTTTTATAAATGTTTTTTGTTTGTTTGTTTGTTTTATTTTAGTTTGTTATTGTTTGCAGATTGCCCTATTTATTTATCTTTTAACAAATTGAGTTGGTTTCCAAAAAACTAGTAGCTTCATTTAAACTACTACGACTCTGACCAGGCAGCCACTAAGGATGAATGAATGCTGCATGCATCATGTTAATGAACATGGTGTTTTATATCTGACCATTTGCTCACATCTCCGAACTTCATACCCGACCACTTGAAAGGAAGAACCTCTTAGCAGTTTAGCAACAGCTACATAAACATAGCCTGCTCTAACAGACTTTATAACTGTTCATGTATATAGCTATCTCTATAATTATATGCTAGTTACTGTTGAGTATACTATTTTAGTTGTACAAGTTGCCAAATTTACTGGCAAGCAAGCAAACATTAGGGTATTATGCTCTGTAATCAAAACCAGTAGCAAAGTTGAGGTAGATTGTTGTTGTTTTTCCATTAGCGTATTATTGAAGTGCTTGTTTATGTGTTTATCCGATTTTTGACCAAAATCTTTCAGATAAGTTTGCACACGTAAACATATTATTTAGATCATCAGTCAACTCTGGACACTTCTTTTGACTGGCTCTGTTTCCAAAGTTTCAGTACTGTGAAAATACTCAGCTCTTACACAACAGTTAAGCAAACATGTCTACACGTGGTATAGACAACACAGGCCATTGAACACCTTCTAAAACTCTTTATTGTATTTTATTTAGGCTGTCCATGTCCATGACGGGCATTCACATGCAAAGACAGGACATTTGTTCCTATAGTTTTTCCCACTGAACTGTTTTGTTGCTCTGTCACCAGTCAAAGATCAATAATGGCCTCTGAAGGTGAAGCACGCACTGAAGCATTATTATATAATCAAGCAGCGTACAGATGGAAAATGTGCCGCAGCATTATGCAAGATGGAAGCGTTTTGTTCGCATGCATATTCACTGAGGAGACCAAGATATGTAGCATTTTCTAAATGGACTGAGACGTGGTATTAACAAACCATGCTCATTATATAGCTCAGTTCCTTGTGTGTGTTTGAATTAGTCTATTCAGAGAGGTGACACTTTTCACAGGAACATGACAGTATGCTCTCTGTAAATCACACTCTCACTGAACTAGCTACATGTCAAAACCATGTATAACATCAATGACCTCTGTATCAGTTAAACTATTTTCAGAAAGGTAGTTAAAAAAAAAAAAAGCTAACTGCATCTACACTTTACTGCTGTCTATAGGTAGCCGCGCTCTTAGCCGAGAAGGAGGAAATGGTAGCACATGTTCAACAAGCCGACTGAATTCAGAGAAAAACCAAATCAGCCCATGTGATCATCGCTGACTTCCTCTGTGCAGAGCACTTAAGCAGAACATGTTGTCCTCAATGAGGCTCTGTCTCTGTTACACAATTCCCTTATAAAAGTGGAACAGTGCATATATGAGCTTCAGAGCTTCAGGCTTCTGATTAAAAGTTTTAACATTACACATAATCAAGTTCTGATATAATACCAAAGGATGAGATGCTCTGAATATTCATAGAACACAAAGTTTATTGTAGTGAAGAAAAGTGGAATATTAACATATAAAATACACACATACACAAACACACATATCTATCTATCTCTCTATCTATCTATCCATTTATCTATATATATATATATATTTACAAGTGTCATCACGAAAGTGCCAGAGGTTGATGGAGAAAACTAAGAATAAACTCTATAGTATGGTTAAAACAAAAATATACACAACTTTGTGCAAATGTAGTCAATCAGCAAGGAATTGTTTGCTTCTTTAGTTTTGAACCTGAGCCACAAATCTATTTATATATTAATCTTTTTCCAAAAATGGGAAAAAAAATATTCCAAAATTTTTTTTCCAACTTTTTTTTTTTAAATAAATGGTTTAGTAAAACAGCAGGAATAGTCTGTGCCCATCTGCAAAAATTCCAGTTTCTGGTATAATTCCACTTGGAATTATTCCACTTTGGGAGGTGGGGTCTAGCGAACAGAAAATGAAGTTAAGGAAATAAGTGACTTGCCTTTCAAGATGGTTAGGCCCCATACTGTTGCAGTGTTCAGCAACACAGTGAGATTCTGTTCATGTTTATACATTATAGATTGTCCTAAACTACATTGGTAAGTCCGCATGACATTACTGAAGTCACTGACGTGATTTGAGGCAGCTATTTATTTCTGGTGAGATAGACTTCTCTTACTTGTTAGCATTATTAGGCATGGAGCTCCAGTGCAAAAGTAAATAATTGATTTTGCCTAACCATTCCATTAATAGGTTGCTCTATTTACAGATTGTTCTATTTACATAAACATAGCTTCAGACTGGTGATATTATATTTTATATTAGCATATTAAGTAGCTTTAAGAAACAGAAATGACACTGCCTTACAGGGAATGTCTTGGCCTAACAAGTGCATTGTGAAAACAACAAAAAGCTAAGCACTAATTTACACATACGACTCCTTTCCATACGAGATCTCCTCGAACACAGGCTGACTGCACCGACGATGGAGTTTTTCGATCCTGGTGCTGCCTATCGACTCAGACATGGCTCTTTGCCTAAATGAGCTCTGCTGAGGTGCAACTAAACCATCGTTCGAAAAGTTCAAATCGTCCAAAATTTGGCAAACAGGAGAAGAGTCCAGGATGTAATCATTCATAGAGATGGGACGAGATCTTTGGCCCAACCCTCTTGCATCATGGACAGTCATGGTATGGTATTCAGGAGGTGGCTGAAGGACTCCAGAATTCACAGCCTGTTGGTACGACGGTGGACTGCCAGGGTCACGTC
Source organism: Ameiurus melas (assembly GCA_012411365.1). NCBI lineage: Eukaryota > Metazoa > Chordata > Actinopteri > Siluriformes > Ictaluridae > Ameiurus > Ameiurus melas. Next base: position 25,227,940 of record CM022763.1, on the reverse strand, counting down.
TGTCCACATGCTCAAAGACCTCTATGGCAGAGAGTGGCCTTTGGCGCCTCACCGGCTCATCCAGAACTTCTGCCTCATTCTGAGAGTCCTCCTGCAACGTTCCACATGGAAAAGTGCCCTCTTTTTGTGCCTCTGTTTTCTTGATGCTTGCCTTGTTAATGGAGAAACTTCCTAGGCTTTTGGCTCGCTTAAATGGAAACGGACGCCTTGAAATCGTGTCCATTTTGCTTTTTACATTAAGAGACATGTGTCTCTCAGGTTGTATTTTCCGAGGGCTGGATGGAGAGGGCAAAGGAGAGTTTGCAAACACTGAATTCTCAGAGATGTTCGAGTTAGTGCTTTCCAGAGAACAAGATGAGGAGCAGGAGAAGTTTTTGGAGATGACTGGTACTTCAAGGTTTAGACTGCCAGTCGTTTTTCTCAGTAAAGCTTGCAACGGTCTCCTCTGTGCTTGTAGGAACGAGTCGTCAGAATTTTGCTTCTTCAGAGGCTGTTCTTCATACTCTTTAGCAGAAGAACAGTCATCGTGACTCCGTGCCAGAAACCGAAGGTCCTTCACCCCGACCGAAGAAAAGATGGCAGGCTCGGAGCTGCGCCGGTCGAAGGGTTTGGTGATAGTCTTGTAAATTTCTTCTGAGGAGTGGGAATGATCGACTGAACATTGGATTTGGATGTGAGGACATGCTTGCTGTGTTTGTCCAGTTGCCTCTCCGCTCTCTCCATCGGTGCTGTCATATGCGGAGTCGTGCTGGTGTGAAGACATCGTATCTGTGTAAAATCAAAGTTGCGTTATGACATAGGGGATACATTATGTATTCTTGAATAGCTTTCAAGTCGAATCACAGCAAGTCATTTAATGATTGGAACTGATTGACAGGGATTTTAATCTTATGAGTAAGTCCTTCAAGGATTTTGGTGTCTCTTACGCCTGTAGTGAGTTTATAAAGTGTTCTTTAAATGCAAAAAATAATAATAAAAGATTAAGCCTAAAATTAAGAACAGTTTGAGGATTGTAGCTGGGAACTCTCAGAATCTGGCGTTATATGATATATGATTTTTTTTTTTTTAAGTAAACTGATTCATGAGGTAAAAGCGTAAGGTTTATTAGCTTGGTTTTCGGTACCTGAGTTATGTCCTAGCTCTTCTTCAGGGTCTCCAAGCAGACTCAGGATCCTTTCTCCAAAGATTTCACAACAATTTTCAATCAGGAACTGGGTTAAGCTTGTCACCTAAAATGCAAAATGACAATAATGATGTTAAGGATAAAAAATATACACCTATCAGTGTAGCCTATTTAGTACATGGTTAGTGTTGGTGAAGCAGTGTTTTGGGGGGTTTCCCTGCAGATCTGAGATAAACATGATGCAAGCATGAAGAGGTTTTTTTTTGGTTTTGTTTTGTTTTAAAGTAAAACAGTTTTTAGATATTTACAGTACATAATATATCGTTGAAATTACTGATAATGTGACATCCCCGATCTTATCCACCAATTGAAATACTGTTTACCTACAGTATAAGGTAGCTGTGTCTCTCAAGTGTCCAGTAAAAAGTTTCACCACCCTGCATTAACAGTTTTGTCTAACTTTTATCAGTGGGATATAATATCGGAAATCATACATTACAAAAGTTTGATCTTTTATTTAAAATAATGTGGATCTAATTGGAAAAAATTTGTTCAACCACCCTAATCAAATAGAGAAACTACAGTGGATACTTTGAACTGGTATATCCACCTGTTTTAGAGCCCTATAAGGATCTGAGAGGTGTTTCCAAAACATTTGTCTAGAACATTTGTCTAGAAATGTATTGCAGCACTGTGCATATGTTTTCCTGTTTGTTTTTTGAAGCTGTTTTTGCACATACAATTCACACTCATACAAAAATATTTGTCTAGTAAAAACTAGAATGCTGCGGTTTGTCATGCTTCGACAAACCACACTTTATGTGCTTTATAAGTAAGAGTGAGAAGACAGGTGTCTAACCTTTTCGACCGTGCTCACGTCCAGAGGCTGGCTGCTGAGCTGTAGCAGAGTTGGTGCAATGCAGATAGCCAAGTTTTTGGGATCCATTTTGTTCTTCTCTGATCGCTGGATAATGTGGCGCAGCAAACAGAGCAGGTACTGCAGCAGGATCCTGTTGGCTTCGGGGAGTTTGGAAACAATCCTAAACATAGAGTGAAGGGACCAGACCAAAAAAGAGGAAGAACCATTAATCATTTTGATGTTTTTTTTTTCAATCGACTCCAAAAGCAGAAGTGGTGTCCTTCCATTTTTAACAAGTTGACATTTTGACATTCAGTTGTTCCCTATTTGAACGGGGAAAAGTCCACTGAAAGCCCCGTATTCTCTTCCTAATTTTGTTTCGAGCCGGTGAAGTTAGGTGCTTTCTTAAAATAAAAAAGAGCCGCTAACCGTGACCACATCTTGTTTTCTCTTTCTTTTTACTCCATGCTTACCTTCTCAATTCAGCATGTATCTCCTCTTTCTTCTCTTTCTCCAGTGCTTCTATCCACTCAGCATAGTGCTCGGCCACCAACAGACTTCCCGGAAGTTCCCTAAGGAAAGTCTGTCAATAGAGTGACATCAGTATTATTCATTTACTGACTTATATCTTCTTATATATGGACTTTTTGCTACTTTTGTCACTGTGCTGGAAATGAGTCATCAAATATCACTCTTCCAGGATCGACACACAAGAAAATACATACAATTAGTGTACTGAAAGATCCTGGAGACTTGACACTTTTCCCAAGTATATACTGGGATATGGACGGGATGATCGTAGCAATGCATATGGTTGATTAATGCATTAGTCGTATTGTATGCTGCAATAGGGACAGCATGTTTACCTTTAACAATCCGACCAGCAGAGTCACAGGCAGTGCTTCCAAGTCCACCGCAACCCCAGAGTTGAGTTGATCACGGACAGCACTCAGGTTCTTGCTGTTACACGCTGTTCGGAAAACTCCCTCTGTTTCGGGACCTTTCCTCCACAACAGCACAAGAAGATCCTGAATGGACACAGATGATGATTATTTAACATTAGAAGAAATCATATGGATTTTTAAGTGTGTATTGTTGTGCGTTGTTATTCCTTACATTTGTTGTTCTTATTTCTACAAAATGTTATACTTAAAAACCCCTCTATTATATTGTCAAATGGACTTGGCAGCTTATCAACTCTGATCTTTTTGAGATGTTTAAACTGAGATGTAGATGTTAACATGAGATATGTTACAGCTGAAAACACCACTGTCAGACTATCTGATTGAATATTTCCTATTGATTAGATCTTAGCTGAAGCGTGTGCACACATGTGGGAAGAGCAGCTTAGCTATGACAGTGGAGTTTTCTGCCTACTTTTATAAAGTCATTTCTGAGTACTGACTTACTTCCAGTGTAGGAGACATATCTTTAATGGTCCTGAGAATAGATTGCATTTCCTGTTCTTTGCCTCTGCCTTTGAGGATATGAATCTCCATGTATTTACAGTGTTATACAGGTGGAAATGTTATAAACCTACATGCAGCAAATACCTTGAAGTAAAAGTATCGGCGAAAGATATCTTAATAAACTAAGTACGTGAGAAAAGTTTATATATTAATGCTCGGGCAAAATGAGGAAAAACTTGTATGTATGCATGAATGAAAAGAGAGGAAGTAAAAGAGAGAAGAAACAAGTTCTTCATTGCCTGTGTGAGGCATGATGGCACGATTTTTAAGCAAAGAAATTCTGCAAGGCAAATCATGGGTAATTATTATCGTTTCTATAGGAAACTGTTGTAAGGTACGTGATGACAAGAATGGACTGGTTTGTCAATGTTCCACAGCATAAAAAAATAATTGTTGGTTAATCGCTGTTTTATAAAAGGAATAAACCATGTTGGGATATGGCATTATATGTAAGTAATTAATTCTAGGGTGGGAACTCATCACATTACCTTTTTTAATTAAAATTTACATATATACTGCTCAAAAATTAAGGGAACAATTAATTATTTGTATTTTAATGAGGGAAATAAGTATTTGACCCCTCTGCAAAGAGCTCCATTTTGGTCTCATCTGACCACAACACTTTCACCCAGTTGTCCTCTGGTGGTCAGATCAGACCAAAATGGAGCTCTTTGGCATCAACTCAACTCGCCGTGTTTGGAGGAGGAGGAATGCTGCCTATGACCCCAAGAACACCATCCCCACTGTCAAACATGGAGGTGGAAACATTATGCTTTGGGGGTGTTTTTCTGCTAAGGGGACAGTTTTTGCAGAGGGGTCAAATACTTATTTCCATCATTAAAATGCAAATCAATTTATAACATTTTTGACATGCGTTTTTCTAGATTTTTCTTGTTGTTATTCTGTCTCTCACTGTTCAAATAAACCTACCATTAAAATTATAGACTGATCATTTCTTTGTCAGTGGGCAAACGTACAAAATCAGCAGGGGATCAAATACTTTTTTCCCTCACTGTGTGTATATATATATATATATATATATATATATATATATACATATATATATATATATATATATATATATATATATATATATATATATATATATATATATATATATATATATATATATATATATATATATATATATATATATATATATATATATATATATATATATATATATATATATGGGTTAGTTACAGAAATAAATAAATAATGAAGTAAGATGCAGAAGAAGATGAAGAATTAAGAATAACAGTAATGTGTTTGCATATACCGTATATTTATCACAAAGAAAAAGAAGAGACGTACAGCAATGGGTCTGGGGATTTTAGAGTCTCCAGGGAGAGGCTGACCAAACAGCAGGCTCGTCTTGTGTCCTGGCCGTGTGGGCATGCCGGTGTGTGTGTCTCTTCTCTTAAGCTTGGAGAACAGGCTCCTCTTACCCCCTTCATGTTCTGCTAAAAAAAAAAAAAAAATTACCACATGATTGTGAGTCAGAGTGAAAGGGAGAAGTTGCTAAGAATATATTGGACTGACATAGAGCTGATACTTAAAGTGTGTACTTTAGTTGGCACACACAACAGTGGGCACACATGAAAAGCTTCAGGTATAAAGTCACAAAGGCATGTACTTTTATCTTTACTTCTCTCTCTCTTTCTCTCTCTCTAACTGGCTATCTCTCTGTCTTTCGCTCTTCTTCTTCTCTCACCCCTCATCTCTCTCCTTCTTTGATTCTCTCCCACTCAGTTTCACTGGCACTCTTTGGAGGGCCCCTAACCGCACTCATGGTCATAAACCGCCTTCTTGATATGAGTTTGAACTTACCAATCGCCAGCTCCGTCTTGCACTGCAGGGAGGAGCCGTTGCCATGGAGAGCCTGGGAAATAGCGAGACGTGAGTGTGTGGCAATATAGAGTACACAGTGTAACTGCATACACACCCTCATGACCACATCGATGTTGTACTACAAGCCCGCCACACCCACCAGACGGATTTTTGTTCAAATAAATAAACAAACCGACCGCCTTCATTAATGCTATATTTGAAAAATGTGTTTGGAAAGTCAATACTCACATTAACTTGCAGGTCAATGACACTGTCCTCCATTCCTCCTCCACTCAGAACTTTGTTCTGCAACACCCCACACAAAGCCAGAGCACACCGAATTAAACCCCAACACTTAACAGGGAACTTAAAAGCCAACAAGTCAAAATCTCTGTGCAAACATTTGTACATATAATAGGTAAATGAAGATAACGTCCATCAAGTACAAGTCAATAGATACAGAAAGCAAATTGACTTATAGGTGCACTTACTGAGGTGGTGCTGCTCAAGACCTTCATGAGGACACTTGGAGGTGGTGAAATCGTAACGGTCCTCTTCCTAGCCTCTGTAATTTTCCTGTTATGATATGCAGTGCGGTTAGTGGGTTTATATCAACGATCCCTTTCAACTTTCTACCAAACAAAACACGGGACCTTTACGATGTACCTGTTATCAAAGACTAAAGCGCTTTGTTGTAAAGCAAGTGATTCGACTTCATAGCCGATCACACAAAATCTATAATAACTCAACACGCTCTGTTTTACAATTTTACATAATAGTAAAACTGGGTTAAACGCTAACGGTAAAGTCCTAATGACGTATTGTACATGCGGTGATCTTTATCCTCAGTAACGTTGAAGCACGACTTTGGCATTAAAGGATATTATGTGTACTGTAGTTTCGATTTTATGTTACTAGCGTGCCACTGACCACAAACAGAAACATCTAAAATAATGATGAATAAAAAGTGAAAAGACAAGCAAAGCTATGCACCAGTATCTACTAGGAATTTACTAGCTAGCTAGTTTGTTTCAGGAAAACATTCAAAGTGATACTTCATACCATAAAATACCACAATAACAATATCACAAGAACCTCAATATTTGAAAATAAAATTGATCAGACAACAACGACTCATGGTGAACATGAAGTCGACCAGAAATCAGTTGTATTAATGGTCCATCATAAAAGTCTTCATAAGAGACAATTAATGGAATACATTTCTACCGTTATGAATTCTTAGTCAAACACTGATTTTGTTTTTCATGTTAATTTTAATTAATTTATACAAATTTGTATGCTTACTGATTAGTGTGCCACATTGCATTACCTACTGATTTTGTATAAGTAAATTTATGTATGATAATACATTTCTAATAAATATAATACTAATAAACAATTATAATATAGTATCAGAGAAAGGCACGTACCTGTGAACAGTATCTAACCAGCGTTCTTTAACTTCAGGTGAACTGCAGGTAAAATAACAGCATGGTTTGAGTTACTGATCCACAGAGCTCATACACGTTACACTGAAGCACAAATTGCACGCCCTGATGGACTGGCTGCTCACACGAGGCCTCTTTTTAACAAGCGGAAACTGCATCAAGTCATGAAGACAGGAAGCAGCGTCATGGTAACACCGCCACTTCCTCTATTTGCCCTGACACTGTGTCGACAAGTGGAAATTCTCCCTGTATGGTGGCCAAGCACCTGACTAGGTGTTAGAGCTTGATATGGGACCGCAGGAAGCGCATACACAAATCGAGAGGATGAGATGAGTGTAAATTGACGACTGTACTAGTTTGGAACATGAAATGAAGGGTTATGTGACATTAAATATGATCCACAAGCATATCAACCTACCATTTTCGTCTACGAACACGCCTACTCATCATACTAGTGGTGCTGTGTGTCTGTCTGTTTATATACAGTGCTGTGAAAAAGTATTTGCTTTCCGGATTTCTTCGGTTTTTGCGTATATTTCATACTAAATTTTTTCAGAGATTAAAACTAAATCAAAAGCAAAAAGCAAAGGCAACCTGATTAAACACAAAATACAGTTTTTAAATGATAATGTTATTTAATGAAGCAAAAAAAGTTATCCAATACCAACTGGGCTTGTGTGAAAATATATCTGCCCCCGTAGTTACTAATTCCCCAAATCTATGAAACTGCATTGATCATGGGTGGGGTTCTGCTGGACTAGACACAACCAGGCCTGATTACTGCAAACCCTGTTCAATCAAATCTACACTTACATAGAACTTTTTCAACAGCATGAAGTTGGTTAAAAGGTCTTATCCAGTACACACTAGGATAAAGTTGAAAGAAATTCCAGAATAGATGAGGAAGGTGATTTAAATACATCAGTCTGGGAAGGGTTACAAAGCTATTTCAAGGGTTCTGGGACTCCATGGAACCACAGTGAGAGCCATTATCTCCAAATGGATAAACTCAGCACAGTAGTGAACCTTCCCACAAGTGGTTTACCTTCCAAAATTCCTCCAAGAGCACAGCAATTACTCAACCAGCAAGTCAGAAAAGAGCCAAGGACATCATCAAAGGACCTACATCAATAAAGATCACTGTTCATGAGTCCACTATCAGAAAGACACTGGGCAAAAATGGCATCATGGAAGAGTGGTGAGGTGAAAACCACTGATAACCCAGAAGAACATTAAGGCTCATCTGAATTTTGCCAAAACACACCTTGATGATCCTCAAACCTTTTGGGTGAATGTTCTGTGGATTAATGAGTTGAAAGTGGAACTGTTTGGAAGACAGGGGTCACGTTACATATGGTGTAAAAAAAAAACCCACCAAATTCCATAAAAAGAACATCATAGCTACGGTCAAGCATGGTGGTGGAAGTGTGATGGTGTGGGGATGTTTTGCTGCTTCAGGGCCTGGGCAGCTTACAATAATTGAGAGAAACTGAGAGAAATTCTGTTCGCTACAAGAAAATCCTAAAGGAGAATGTCCAGTTTTCAGTCTGTAATTTGAAACTCAAGTGCAACTGGATTACGTAGAAAGACAATGATCCAAAACAAAGAGTAAGTCCACATGTGAATGGCTCAGAAAAAGTTAAATTAAAGTTTTGGAGCGGCCTAGTCAAAGTCCTGACTTGAATCAATTGAGATGCTAGGGCAGGAACTTAAACGTGCAGTTCATGCTTGAAAATACTCCAGTGTAGCTGAACTAAAGCAGTTCTGCAAAGAAGAGTGGGCCAATATTTCACCACAGCACTGTGAAAGACTGATCTCCATTTATTGGAAGCATTTAGTTGCAGTTATTACTGCTAAAGGTGGCACAACCAGATTTTAAGTTTAAGGGGGCAGTTAGTTTTTCACATGGATGATAGTACACTTTTTTGCTTCAGTAAAAAATTATAGGCTGTACTGGGTATTCAGGTTACCTTTGTTTTCTGTTGTATTTCGTTCGTAGATCTAAAATTATTTAGCATGAAATGCACACAAAAACAGTGAAATCAGGAATACTTTTCACAGCACTGTACCTATCTATCTATCTATCTATCTATCTATCTATCTATCTATCTATCTATCTGTCTGTCTGTCTGTCTGTCTGTCTGTCTGTCTGTCTGTCTATCTATCTATCTATCTATGTCTGTTTTTATCCATTGGTATAAATATGTTATTGGCATGTAGGTGTCTTGGTATGAAATATTAACACAAACTAAATTTATTATGAAAATGTCTGAGCTCTGAATCCTGGCTGTTGCATTCACACCCGTCACGTGATGGATTTCAGGAGGTGTTTCCATCACCAGAATGTGTGATATGTGTGTAAACTGTGTCTGTTTTTTTGAAAGTTGCAATAGTGGGTCATGTGGTATGTGTATATATCATGTGCTAGATGTGTACTGTGTTGTAAGTCCTAACTGAAAGTAAATTCCTTTGTGCAACTACAGTTTTTAATAAAGAAATTATATATATATATATATATATATATATATATATATATATATATATATATATATATATATATATATATATCTGTGTGTGTGTGTGTGTGTGTGTGTGTGTGTGTGTGTGTGTAATTAATTAATGACCAAAAGATCTAATTCTACCTGCTTAGTAGAAAGTTATTTTATGAATATATTCCAACTAATAAACCTTAGACTCATTATCCAAAAGTGTAGTAAAAAAACATTCTGACTATTTTTCATGTATAGCAATAGAGCTTTATACTCCTGAACTTTCCATTGACAGTTCAGAATTGGTTTGAACTTGATAGGTTTTTTTTTTAAATTACAGGTTTGAATGAGTTTAATTCAAATGATATGTGAAACAGGCTAATAACTATAGTATGATAACTCAAATAATAAATATAACTGGTTGTGATTTCCACCACTGTAACAAAATGTGAAATATTACAGTCCCCAAGGCTATGCTCTGGGGGTCCATGAAACATCGCCACGGGGTCTACGATTTTTTAAAACTCAACCGCATTATCAAAACAGTCACATATACTTTTCAGTTTTTCTAGAAATTAGCTTATTTGACTGGTCGCTTGAATTGTAGGGGTTTAATCCAGACCTCAATAATTCAAAAACAAAAGTCATCCTATATGTAACATCAATTTAGATGTAATGTGGAAATTTCTAAGAACACCAATATATAACAGTGCTTATTTGACATAGGGTGAGCTCTCAATTTTCTCATTGCAAATATATACAAAACAAAATCATAACAAGAAAGTTCACTGGTTTAGCAGAAATGTTCAGCAGAAATGTTCAGCAGAAATGTTTAGCAGAAATGGTCAGCAGAAATGTTCAGCAGAAATGTTTAGCAGAAATGGTCATTAGAAATGTTTAGCAGAAATGGTCATTAGAAATGTTTAGCAGAAATGGTCATTAGAAATGTTTAGCAGAAATGTTCAGCAGAAATGTTTAGCCGAAATGTTTAGCAGAAATGTTCAGCAGAAATGTTTAGCAGAAATGTTTAGCAGAAATGTTCAGCAGAAATGTTCAGCAGAAATGTTCATTAGAAATGTTTAGCAGAAATGTTCAGCAGAAATGTTCAGCAGAAATGTTCATTAGAAATGTTTAGCAGAAATGTTCAGCAGAAATGTTTATCAGAAATGTTCAGCAGAAATGTTCATTAGAAATGTTTAACAGAAATGTTCATTAGAAATGTTCATTAGAAATGTTTAGCAGAAATGGTCATTAGAAATGTTTAGCAGAAATGTTCAGCAGAAATGTTCATTAGAAATGTTCAGCAGAAATGTTCATCAGAAATGTTCAGCAGAAATGTTCATTAGAAATGTTTAGCAGAAATGTTCAGCAGAAATGTTCATTAGAAATGTTCAGCAGAAAAATTTATCAGAAATGTTCAGCAGAAATGTTCATTAGAAATGTTTAACAGAAATGTTTAGCAGAAATGGTCATTAGAAATGTTCAGCAGAAATGTTCAGCAGAAATGTTTAGCAGAAATGTTCAGCAGAAATGTTCAGCAGAAATGTTTAACAGAAATGTTCATTAGAAATGTTCATTAGAAATGTTTAGCAGAAATGGTCATTAGAAATGTTCATTAGAAATGTTTAGCAGAAATGTTCATTAGAAATGTTCAGCAGAAATGTTCAGCAGAAATGTTCATTAGAAATGTTTAGCAGAAATGTTCATTAGAAATGTTTAGCAGAAATGTTCATTAGAAATGTTTAGCAGAAATGTTCATTAGAAATGTTCAGCAGAAATGTTCAGCAGAAATGTTCATTAGAAATGTTCAGCAGAAATGTTCATTAGAAATGTTTAGCAGAAATGTTCATTAGAAATGTTCAGCAGAAATGTTCATTAGAAATGTTTAACAGAAATGTTCATTAGAAATATTCATTAGAAATGTTTAGCAGAAATGGTCATTCGAAATGTTCATTAGAAATGTTCAGCAGAAATGTTCATTAGAAATGTTTAACAGAAATGTTCATTAGAAATGTTCATTAGAAATGTTTAGCAGAAATGTTCAGCAGAAATGTTCATTAGAAATGTTCAGCAGAAATGTTCATCAGAAATGTTCAGCAGAAATGTTCATTAGAAATGTTTAGCAGAAATGTTCAGCAGAAATGTTCATTAGAAATGTTCAGCAGAAATGTTCATCAGAAATGTTCATCAGAAATGTTCATTAGAAATGTTTAGCAGAAATGTTCAGCAGAAATGTTCATTAGAAATGTTCAGCAGAAAAATTTATCAGAAATGTTCAGCAGAAATGTTCATTAGAAATGTTTAACAGAAATGTTTAGCAGAAATGGTCATTAGAAATGTTCAGCAGAAATGTTCAGCAGAAATGTTTAGCAGAAATGTTCAGCAGAAATGTTCATTAGAAATGTTTAACAGAAATGTTCATTAGAAATGTTCATTAGAAATGTTTAGCAGAAATGTTCATTAGAAATGTTCAGCAGAAATGTTCAGCAGAAATGTTCATTAGAAATGTTTAACAGAAATGTTTAGCAGAAATGGTCATTAGAAATGTTCAGCAGAAATGTTCAGCAGAAATGTTTAGCAGAAATGTTCAGCGGAAATGTTCATTAGAAATGTTTAACAGAAATGTTCATTAGAAATGTTCATTAGAAATGTTTAGCAGAAATGTTCATTAGAAATGTTTAGCAGAAATGTTCATTAGAAATGTTTAACAGAAATGTTCATTAGAAATATTCATTAGAAATGTTTAGCAGAAATGGTCATTCGAAATGTTCATTAGAAATGTTTAGCAGAAATGTTCATTAGAAATGTTCAGCAGAAATGTTCAGCAGAAATGTTCATTAGAAATGTTTAGCAGAAATGTTCATTAGAAATGTTTAACAGAAATGTTCAGCAGAAATGTTCAGCAGAAATGTTTAGCAGAAATGTTCAGCAGAAATGTTTAGCAGAAATGTTCAGCAGAAATGTTCATTAGAAATGTTTAGCAGAAATGTTTAGCAGAAATGTTCATTAGAAATGTTTAGCAGAAATGTTCAGCAGAAATGTTTAGCAGAAATGTTCACTAGAAATGTTTAGCAGAAATGGTCATTAGAAATGTTCAGCAGAAATGTTTATCAGAAATGTTCAGCAGAAATGGTCATTAGAAATGTTCATTAGAAATGTTTAGCAGAAATGTTTAGCAGAAATGTTCAGCAGAAATGTTCATTAGAAATGTTTAGCAGAAATGTTCATTAGAAATGGTCATTAGAAATGTTTAGCAGAAATGTTCAGCAGAAATGTTCAGCAGAAATGTTCATTAGAAATGTTTAGCAGAAATGTTCAGCAGAAATGGTCATTAGAAATGTTTATCAGAAATGTTCAGCAGAAATGTTCATTAGAAATGTTTAACAGAAATGTTCATTAGAAATGTTTAGCAGAAATGTTCAGCAGAAATGTTCAGCAGAAATGTTTAGCAGAAATGTTCAGCAGAAATGTTCATTAGAAATGTTTAACAGAAATGTTCATTAGAAATGTTCATTAGAAATGTTTAGCAGAAATGGTCATTAGAAATGTTTAGCAGAAATGTCTAGCAGAAATGTTCAGCAGAAATGTTCATTAGAAATGTTTAGCAGAAATGTTCATTAGAAATGTTCATTAGAAATGCTTAGCAGAAATGTTCAGTAGAAGTGTTCAGCAGAAATGTTCAATAAAAATGAAACTTAAAAAAAAAAAAAGTTCATTGGTGTAACTATTATCCGTGTCGTATAGACACAAAAAGTTTACTGAAATGTCAAAATTATGTACATTTGCAACGGTACTTTGTTGGTATCTACCAAAAGTCCCTCTTATATTTCCTACAGATGGCTGATTTTCCTCTATGAGTTTTTCTGTGACGTGGAATACCCCGTCATTGAGCATGTGAGCAGTCCAAAACGTAGCTTTGTGTTTTAAAACAGCTTTGTGGTGCTGGAGGAAATTTAGCTTCCCTGAATTTACTTCCCTTTTTATTGGTAACAGATCTCACACACTATAAAGAGGCAGTTGGTCAAAAAAAAAAAAAAAAAAGACACTATTTTCATCAATACAAATGATAAGGACCAAAAACACATATTCCCACTTATGAACATTGTACACACATGATGCCTTGAGTACTAATTTATACTGAGCAAGCTGACAAACCAACAGGGCCATTCACTTCCTGTGTACATTCATAGCATTGATTGTGACCGTGCTAAGTGACATGGATAATTTAAAAAAGACATTTGAATAGAGATTAGTTTGATGCAAATTGGTTTTAATGTAAAGTAACAAATACTGCTGACTGACTATAACTAAGTCCTCAGATCAGTACTCCCCCACCAAGCTCTTTCTTCTCCCAGCTTCGGTTCCCATTCAGATATTTTTTAACTTCCTATTCTGTGTTTACTATCCGTTCAACAACACACACATGGACAGTTGGCAGAAATTCATGTGACAGAAACACATAAAAAAATATGGACTCAATAATCTCAAATAAGAAATCACAAACAGGGTTGCAATAAGTGTGATAATTTGGCTAACTATGATTTGTTGGTGGAGATGGTGACAGTGGTGGAGGAACCAAGTATATTTAACTAATGTGCATGTTGAAGACAGAAACAGATTGAAGAAGCTGTATGGCCAAAAGTATGTGGAAACCTGACCATCACATGCATATGTGGTTCTTCCCCAAACTGTTGCCCAAAGTTCAGAAGCAAACAATTGCATAGAATGTATTTTAATGCTGTTATATTACACTTTCCCTTTAATGGAACTAAGAGGCCCAAACATGCTCCAGAATAGTGCTGTCCCTGTGCAAAAAACGAGCTCCATGAAGTAAGTAAGTAAGTAAGTAAGTAAGTAAAATTTATTTATATAGCACATTTCATACAGCAACGCTGACCAAAGTGCTGAACAGAGTACAGAAAGTAAAATAGAAACTGAATTAAACCACATAAAAACACACAATAGACAATAGAAAATATCAATAAAAAATTTGTTTAAACAATTAAAAATTAGATCAACAAGCCTGGTAGAAAAGATATGTTTTAAGCCTATTTTTAAAAGTAGTAATAGAAGGTGCAAGGCGGATGTCCAGCGGCAGTTGATTCCATAGACAGGGGGCAACAACAGCAAAAGCTCTATCCCCCTTTGTTTTTAACCGAGAACGAGGGACATGCGAAAGAAACATATCTGAAGATCTTAGACATCGGTTTGATCAATGTGGATTAAGAAGATCCACAAGATACGAAGGAGCTTGATGATTAAGAGTTTTAAAAACAAACATCAGAACCTTAAACTGAATCCTAAAACGGACTGGGAGCCAGTGAAGCGATGCTAAAATTGGGGTGACACGATCAAACTTCTTTGCCCTGGTCAACAGCCTTGCAGCTGCCTTCTGAACCATCTGAAGATGAGCCAGAGATGACTGAGGAAGTATAATGATTTACAGTAATCTAAGCGAGAAGTAATAAAAGCATGAATAACCTTCTCCAAATCCTGGAAAGACAAAAATGTTTTAAGTTTTGAAATAATTGATAGTATGATAAAAAACTGGTCTTAACGACCAAATTTTTCTGCTTGGTTAAGCATAATTCTGAGTCCAGAATGAAGCCAAGATTCCTAACCTGGGAAGAAATTGAGGGAAAGTGTTTATGGGCGTGGTTAAGGCATGGTTTGCCAAGGTTGGAGTGGAAGAACTCAAGTGTTCTGAACAGAGCCCTGACCTCAACGCCACTGAACACCTTTAGGGATGAACTGGACCACTGACTGCAGCCCAGTCCTCACCTGACATCAGTGCCTGACCTCACTAATGCTCTTGTGACTGAATGAGCACAAATCCCCACAGCCATGCTCCACAATCTAGTGGTAAGAGGTTATTATAAAAGCAGAGAGGGGACTAAATTTGGAATGAGATGTTAAAAAAAAATGATATAATATGTCATATTCAACGTATATGAAAATGTTGATATTGAAGTTCTCACTACAGTTATACGTTCTGTTAAACATTCTGTATGTCTTTATCTCTCTACAGGAAGCCAGAGTGCCTAGCAAGATTAAATTATAGCCATTGTATCATCTTTTTATGGATTTGTATAATTGTATTAAAATACAGTTTAAACAAGTAAACAAAAGTAAGGAAACTGATTTTGAGGCACATTTCAGCAAAAATTCCCCAAATATGGTAGCATTCACTTAAAAACAACAACAAAAAAATTAAGTTATTAAATGATTCCATACAGAATTTCCCTTTTACAGACCTGAAAAAACAACAACTTTAAATTTGGCTGGTTTGGTTTACATTAAGTAGGTTATGAATTTCTGAGTATAACAGTGATGTTACTTATGGTGTTTGCTTCTCAAGGTGTACTGCATGTAAAAAGGGATTTGACAAACTTAGGGTTAGGGTTAGGGTTAGGGTTAGGGTTAGGGTTAAAAAAATGTTAATCTGGCAGTGGGCATACGGGGATATGTGAGGTTGTGTATATTTGTGAAGAATAAGGAGTATGAATAGAAGTAGTAGTAGTAGTATGAGTATTAGTAGTAGTATGAGAGGAGTAGAGACTAATCGGGGGAGGAAGAGGAGGAGAATAAGGAGTAGGAACGGAAGTAATAGGAGTAGTAGTATTAGAAGGAGGCTCAGGGGTAAGCACTGTAGTAGAAGGAATAGGAATAGTAGTAGTAGTAGTATGCTAGTAGTATAGAGACTAGTAGTAGGAGGAAGAGGCGTTGTAGTAGGATGAGTATTAGGACTAGGAATAGAAGTAGTAGGAGCAGTAGTAGTAAAATTGGTAGTAGTATTAGTAGTAGTGGATGATAGGAATGTGATAGGATATGATATGTGTATAGAGACTAGGTGGAGGAGGAGTTGTAGTAGGAGTGGTAGTAGTAGTAGTAGTAGTAGAAGTAGTATTAGGAATAGTAGTAGTAGTAGAAGACATGTTAGTAATAGGAGTAGTAGAAGGAGCAGCAGCAGTAATAGCAGTAGAAGTAGTATTAGGAGTAGAAATAGCAGTAGGAACAGTAATAGAAGGAGTAGGAGTAGCAAACTCCTGGAAACCTGGCAAATTACTGTTTTTTTGTTTGTTTGTTTTTTATTTAAGTTCTCTAAAAGGATTTATCATAAAAACATGTACAACATATAGGATGACTTTAATAAAACTCTGTTTATGGACAGATTGCTTTCTTTTCTTCTTATTACTATTTTAAAAATAATTTTCTTCTTTTGTAGAACTGAATAACGTGAAATTTTATTTCTGACACTGGATTGTTGTTGGTCTTCTAAATGTAATGGCAAATATAATGATTTTTTTGATGACGTGTGTGTGTGTATGTGTGTGTGTGTGTGTGTGTGTGTGTGTGTCTATTTTTGACTCTCGAACAGCTTGTTTCAGTGCACACAGCCTGCCAAACTTCAATTAAACCCTGAGTCAGTTGTGAAGTGTGTAGGCGGAAGTGGATTTTTGAGGTACGCTTCTGTGAAATTGTCCCCCAAAATGACGTCATTCGTTACAAAACAATCAAATCGAACTTCAAAGAAACGGAAACTGTTTTTATTGAAACGGCACGAAATATTCCCATTTAGAAAATTCAATAAAAGTTCAAAGACTTCAACGTTCAACTCAAACATTACTGAATACAATCATGATCTTAATGCTATTGATGACGCTGTTTTCGTCTCTGTGTGAATGTGGACACGTTTTATTTTCTCTCTCGAAACGGGCTTCATCCAGCTGACACCTTTACATTCTGTTTTTAATATCCACGTTTCATCAACTCACCTGAATGTCAGCAGACAGAGAGAGACAGACCAGGCCAGAACGATCGTCTTCTTCAGGTGGACATGTCCGTCTTCATCCTCACATCCTTCATCGTCCTCACTTTTAAAGTCACAAACCCAAAGCTGCTCCAGGTTTACTCTGTGTTTTAGAACGTAGCTGCCTCTGGGTCTGAAGAAGAAGAAGCAATGAAGAGGGGCAATAATCTTTATTAATAATATGTAAAGAAGAAAACACTTTGGGATGTGCTATAGGAAAACAACTGAGTCAGGGTGTTGTAATGTTACAACCCTGACGTTGATTATTTCCCAATAGCAAGGTGATTTATTCCTATTTTATTTATTTTTAAATTCCACTTTTTCCACTTATAAGTGAACAAGATGACACGTTTTATCTATTTATAATTACATTTAATGTGGTGGAATGTCCACGAAACAAGTTGCCATGAACCAACTTCTCTTTTTTTTCTCTCTCTCTCTTGAAAATATTAATAGAGTGAAAGAGAGAAACAGGAATGCACAGTCCTCTGTCCTGAAGACTTCCCAGTGTCAGAAAAGTGTCAGTGTCAGATTTTTACACTGTAAGCACTGGCACGCTAAATGTCTCTTTACAGAGAGCTTCACCATATCAATAATGAATCTGCGGAGTGTCGGCCCTACAAGTCCCTCTGTAAGTTATACTAGAACTTTGTACTAGAACTAGACTTTGATTTTGTCATCGACATTAATACTGTGCATTGTCCTTGAAAGTGTCCTGGAGAGGCTTCTCGGATAAAGACAAGATGAAGGAGACACAAATGATAACTTTTTTGACATATTTGGACAAGCAAACATTTGATGCTCTTTGAAACAGTGCGTATTAGTAAAGGGGATACACTCTATCAAATGACATGTAAAATTTTCATTTGGAAGATTGAAGTACACCAATACATTTATCACACATTTAAATCCATAAAATTAGAATCAGATGTTGAAGATCGGATGCCAGTGATTAGAACATGTTTAGGGAGTGCAGGTGGAACCGGTCTTATTTATCTATCTGCTCTCATATCTAGTGTCTGGTGTTTCCTTTGTTATTGAGGTGTGTCATGTCAAGATGTAAAGAGTTCTGTAAGGCCTTCAGAAAAAAGGTTGTGGATGCCTATGCGTCTGGCAGGGATTTAAAAAGATCTCCAAATTATTTGAAATACATCATTCCACTTTAAGGAAAATCATCTACAAGTATGATGCAAAAAGAAGTCTCCAACAACCCCAAAATTTGATCACAGGATCTGCTAGTAAGGTTTGCAACTGTTGGTTTCACAGTGCATGGTTTTGCAATCAGAATGAGATTGCGCAAATTTGCATGGCAGACCTGCATGGCAGGCGTACCAGGAAAAAGCCTTTGCAAGACTACAGTTCGGCAATGAGCACATAGGCAAAGACCAGGCCTTTTGGAATAATGCGCACCTCATACCAACTGTGAAGCAGGGTAGTGGAAATGTTATGTTTGGATCTGCTTCGCTGCCTCAGGGACTGGACAGCTTGCCTTTATTGATTCAAATATGAATTCTGCATCATATCAACGAGTGCTTGAAGATAATGTGAGGCCATCTGTCTGAAAGTTGAAGTTGAACCGAAAGTTGACCTTAAAACAGGATAATGATCCTAAGCACACTAGTAAATCCACCAAGGAATGGCTCATAAAGATGAAATGGAGGGCTATAGAATGGCCTGGTCAAAGCCGATTCGAAATGTTGTGTAGGGACTTGAAACATACAGTATATGCAAAAAAATCCTCACACTTCTTGCAACCGAATAAATATTTCATGGAAGAGTGGTCAAAAATTCCAGCAAGTTGATTGTCAATTATGCAAAAAACCGGCAAGGAGTTATTTCCGCAAAAGCAGGCAATACTAGCTTCTGAGGACAAGGGTGCACTTACTTTTTCCACAAAAGAATAACACGTCTATTGATATTTCTGTTGAATAAATTATTTAAAAATGTAATTTACATCAACTTTATTAATAGGCGCTGTTTCAAAGATGATCAAATATTTGCTTGTCCAAATATGTCAAAAAAGCAACAATTTCCATGGGGTGTACTTATTTTATTTTATTTTTTTTCACATGACTGGATTAGTCATGCTGAATTTTACAGTGTTAGGTTTCACATTCATTTATTTATCTCAATTCAAATGGCCAAACAGTGCATGTTAAGCTATAGCTTTTTTCTGGTTCTTTTACTTTTGTTTCTTTTGCTTGTTCTTATGATTTACGCTGATGTCTTGGTCTGGGACATGAGAACATTTCATATTAACTTCTCAAGATTTTAGATACAATCTTCTACACCTGATTGTGTAATTACTGATAAGACAAGCTATAATAATAAAGCACTGCTATCCATTGCAAAGCATGCACTTATGTCATTTTAGCAAATCGTTTCTCAGTTTTAATTTAGTGTAAAAAGATATATATATTTTTTTAGAGATATCTTTAAACAAGCTGTGAGTATATCCAGACATCTGTAACACTAAACCGAAACTGTGAAATTATCATATTGTAAAATCAGCTGCAATAGAACTGATGAGCAAAACCACAGTGGGCTGAAGCCGGTGCACTGTTAGAGCTGAAAATGCCACACAGATCAGCAAAATAAAAAAATAATTAAAAACGGTTAATACAAGAGACAAAATACACGTTGTTGCCAGAGCCATATCTCCCTGCTTTCTCACCTGGTCTCCCACGGAAGCCAAGCAGGGTTGAGCCTGGACAGTACCTGTATGGGAGACCTCCATGGGGAAAATCAAGGTTGCTGCAGTATTAGTGAGGCCAGAAGGGGGTGCTCCCCCTGTTGTCTGTGTTGCCTAATTCCCCAGCTTAGTGATGGGGACACTATACTGTAAAAACCCTCATCTTTCAGATGAGACCTTAAACAGAGGTCCTGACTCTCTGTGGACGTTTAAAATCCCAGGGCACTTATAAAAGAGTAGGGGTATAACCTTGGGGTCCGGATGAAATCCCCCCATTGTCCCTTCTCTGTTATGGCTCCGTAATAATTCCCATCTCTGAATTGGCTACATCAGCGGTCCCCAACCTTTTTTGCGCCACGGACCGGTTCAGACAATATTTTCACGGACCGGCCTTTAAGGTATGGCGGATAAATGCAACAAAATAAAATGATAGGACCGGCATAAAAAACTGGGGTATTTTTAAAATCTAATAATAAACGTGAATCCAATGTGAAATCGCAGCTTTATTAGCAGCGTCCTCGTAACATCCTCTTTCCCCCCTAACACTCTCTGGTCTCTATGGTAAGGTTTCAATGTATCACGTGACCGAGACAAGCGTCTTGAGTCGTAGAAGGATGTAACGGAGAGAATCCGCTCATTTTTCAGATCCAGATAGTAAATAAAACGGAAATAATGTAAGTTATTTATTCTTTCTGTGCGGCCCGGTACCAAATGACCCACGGACCGGTACCAGTCCGCGGACCGGGGGTTGGGGACTGCTGGGCTACATCACTCTCTCCTCTTGACTAATAGCTGGTGTGTGGTTGGCGTTCTGGCATAGTATGGCTGCCGTCACATCATCCAGGTGGATGTTACACACTAGTGGTGGTTGATGAGATTCCCACCACCATACTATGTAAAGTGCTTCGAGTTCCTAGGGAAAAAAAGCGCTAGGAAATATTAATAATAAAGGAATTATTATTATTATTGGTAGTAATCTGAATCAGGTGTGCAACTACATGCATAGAACAAGTGCATGTACATACATATGGAGGAGTTTTAAGAGAGGTGTGTATAGATTTGCATGGGAATGAATTAAAGAAGCCTTGAATCCATCAAGTCTGGAAGAAGTTTGGGACTTGCAGTCACTTTTAATGGACTCTATCGCTACGTGTGTATCTGTGCTGCGGTCTTACTTGAGCTTAGCGATGACCAACACATCACTGAAGAGGAATACATGTCTCTCGCTCGTCTTCAGTCCCTCGGTGAGCTGCACTGTGTCATCCAGGATGAGCTCCGAGTCCTCACTGGTCAGACCGAGCACAAACGGACACTGATCGATCACGATCGCAGGCACACACTCCTCCCTGTAGGACACAGCAGCACACACATCACACTCGTGTCCTGTTCATGGGCCAAGAGGAGCTTGTGACCATAGATTCTAGTGGGACAGAACAATATTAATAATGACATAGCCTCAAAGTAAATTAGGTCAAGAGCTTATAACACTGCTGTATTTCACTATCGAATGAATTTTATTTTTACGTAACTATGTAATAGGCAATTTAGAGTTGATGACACATAGTCTAGCAGCTTGTTTTGAGCACTTCTGACATATATTTCTTCAACTGAGTTTAATAAAGCAGGTGTTTTCCCTGAAGAGCTTAAGTCAATAAACAGGGTTGCCAGATTTCAATCTAATTTCCAACGAACGATTTCTCAACAAAAAAAAAACCCACACAAAAGTCTTGAAAGCAGTCCAGAAAATATTTCGTGCATCGGAAAAGGAAGACGGTTTCTTCTTCTTTTTCACAGTCTTTAAGTGTCAAAGTGCACACATACACTCCATAATCCCTCTTTCCCTCTCCCAATCTTTGCAATATATATTACAATAGAAATGGTTCTGTACTTCATAGACACAGTCTGCACTTTAAGTATTATTATTTGTGGAAAATTTATACATTTAATTCAGATTATTTTCTATAAAGCTAGATCTTGGCAGCCATGGAGGATTTTTAAAGTAGCCCACCCTGGCAATCATATCATTAACTGTCCTGTTCTCTTTTCCTCCCCAAAGGATGGGGCATCGTGATGCTTTCCCCAAACGGGCCTCTATTAGTGCTTGTTGTAGCTCCCATTTGTGACCACTAGGTGTAATAACTCTATGGCTCACGCTGCCCGATGATTACACAACATCTATAAAGGTGAATAAATGGAACATCGGTTTATATCTGTCAAAAACAACATAATGATTGTCAGAAGGATATCAAAGTGATTGGTCACTCAAAATAGATCATTAGTATTTCAATTTTTTTTTTTTTAATGTTTGGAGTTATGAATGAGGACCTTATGATAATTAATATTGTCTAAAGGCTATGGAGGTCTTGGATGGAGTGTATTTTCTAATCTACATGATGTATGAGTGGAGGCCTTAACTATGTCATGTGGTCACTGCCATACCTGCAAATTAAAACAATATTAATGAAACTGCAGACCATCCACAATACAGCTTAAAATCCTATTCATTCTACATAAACATTTACATTTACATTTATTCATTTAGCAGACTTTTCTTCATTTCCAAAGCAATTTACAAATGAGGAAATAGAAGCAGATAAACACTTTTAAATGTCATGTTAATGTGAAACTGTACAGTTACTTGCTTAGATGCACCCACAGTGGGGGAAAAAAGGATTTGATCCCCTGCTGATTTTGTACGTTTGCCCACTGATAAAGAAATGATCAGTCTATAATTTTAATGGTAGGTTTATTTGAACAGTGAGAGACAGAATAACAACAAAAAAATCCAGAAAAATGCATGTCAAAAATGTTATAAATGGATTTGCATTTTAATGAGGGAAATAAGTATTTGACCCCTCTGCAAAACATGACTTAGTACTTGATGGCAAAACCCTTGTTGGCAATCACAGAGGTCAGACGTTTCTTGTAGTTGGCCACCAGGTTTGCACACATCTCAGGAGCGATTTTGTCCCACTCCTCTTTGCAGATCTTCTCCAAGTCATTAAGGTTTCGAGGCTGACGTTTGGCAACCCGAACCTTCAGCTCCCTCCACAGATTTTCTGTGCCGATTAAGGTCTGGAGACTGGCTAGGTCACTCCAGGACCTTAATGTGCTTCTTCTTGAGCCACTACTTTGTTGACTTGGCGCGTGTGTTTTTTGGGTCATCGTCATGCTGGAATACCCATCCACGACCCATTTTCAATGCCCTGGCTGAGGGAAGGAGGTTCTCACCCAAGATTTGACAGTACATGGCCCCGTCCATCGTCCCTTTGATGCGGTGAAGTTGTCTGCCTGCCCCATACACCACGAAAAATACCACCACAAACAGTTTCCGTTTGGCGGGGGGGGTGGTGTTTTTTTTTCCTTTTTTTTTTGGGGGTGGGGTGGTGTTCTTGGATATTTGGGGTGATAGGCAGCATTCCTCCTCCTCCTCCAAACACGGCGAGTTGAGTTGATGCCAAAGAGCTCCATTTTGGTCTCATCTGACCACAACACTTTCACCCAGTTGTCCTCTGAATCATTCAGATGTTCATTGGTAAACTTCAGACAGTCATGTATATGTGTTTTCTTGAGCAGGGGGACCTTGCGGGCGCTGCAGGATTTCAGTCCTTCACGGCGTAGTGTGTTACCAATTGTTTTCTTGGTGACTATGGTCCCAGCTGACTTGAGATCATTGACAAGATCCTCCCGTGTAGTTCTGGGCTGATTCCTCACTGTTCTCATGATCATTGCAACTCCACGAGGTGAGATCTTGCATGGAGCCCCAGGCCGAGGGAGATTGACAGTTCTTTTGTGTTTCTTCCATTTGCGAATAATCGCACCAACTGTTGTCACCTTCTCACCAAGCTGTTTGGCGATGGTCTTGTAGCCCATTCCAGACTTGTGTAGGTCTACAATCTTGTCCCTGACATCCTTGGAGAGCTCTTTGGTCTTGTCCATGGTGGAGAGTTTGGAATCTGATTGATTGATTGCTTCTGTGTACAGGTGTCTATTATACAGGTAACAAACTGAAATTAGGAGCACTCCCTTTAAGAGTGTGTGTGCTCCTAATCTCAGCTCGTTACCTGTATAAAAGACACCTGGGAGCCAGAAATCTTTCTGATTGAGAGGGGGTCAAATACTTATTTCCCTCATTAAAATGCAAATCAATTTATAACATTTTTGACATGTGGTTTTCTGGATTTTTTTGTTGTTATTCTGTCTCTCACTGTTCAAATAAATCTACCATTAAAATTATAGACTGATCATTTCTTTGTCAGTCAGCAAACGTACAAAATCAGCAGGGGATCAAATACTTTTTTCCCTCATTGTACGTGATTTATAATAACACACACTCTCTCTTAGAGAAAGCTGTCAGTACATGTGATCACTGTGTTGCATGTCTCACCGTGATTCGCTGGTGTAACAAACAAACAATTTTTATGCATTTGGTTAAATCTCGAAAATATGCATATAATATATTTAAGAGAAATACATCCATCCATCTTCTATACCACTTATCCTTTTCAGGGTCACGGGGAACCTGGAGCCTATCTCAGGGACAAGGGCACAAGGTGGGGTACACCCTGGACAGGGTGCCAATCCATCACAGGGTACAATCACATACACACACTCACACACCCATTCATACACTACGGACACTTTAGACACGCCAATCAGCCTACCATGCATGTGTTTGGACTGGGGGAGGAAACCGGAGTACCCGGAGGAAACCCCCGCAGCACTGGGAGAACATGCAAACTCTGCACACACACACAGGGCCACGTTGGGAATCAAACTCCCGACCCTGGAGGTGTGAGGCGAACGTGCTAACCACTATTTCAGAGAAATTTTCCATATAAATTCTCTAAAAAAAAGAAAAACGCGGCTTTACTTCTTTAGAAAACATGCTGATAACAAATAGTTAAAAGTTTTTTTTTTTTAATAGTATATAGCTAATTTGAATTAAAGCTAAAGATTCAGCATTCAGACTTGGAGGGAATTGTTCCAACCTGATGGAGGGCCAAGACATTCCCAGAGCCTTTCCAAACACCACGCTTGGTGCTGATCGTCTTCTCTGGGCCAGACTGCGCAAGTGCTGGGGGAAACAATGAAAAAGCACAACAGAACTGTTACTGTTCATTCTAAATAATACTACAGTACTATAACATGTATCGTAACACGGCGCTTCCCGTCTTCAACGCATCAGGCTGTAACAATTCAAACGATTTGCTGTGACTTTTATCACACTTCTCAATGCATTTGTTTTCCTACTGACCAAGTGAACTACTGTAGCTTGTAAGGTATTTGTATTCTGATACCCGAATGCACAATTACACACGCTCTCACACTGGTTGCATGTATATGTGAGAAGTAGATCTTTAGGGATGTCTACCACATTACTGCCCACTTCTGTCTAAAGGACTGATTTATTGTCACTTCCTGTTGTTGTTCCTGTTTGTTTTATATAGGACGAGGCCGATCATTAAACGGAGCTGCTGAATACAGTGGGTCCCTGATGAGGACTTTTCATGCGCACCAGTGCATTCTGGGGCAGCCATTCATATTGAAACAACAGCCACTTGTTCAAATAACAATACTCTGTCGTTCAGAGTGCTACGGGTTAACATGTGCAGACAACAAAAATATATCATTTAAAACGCTACAGCGCTTAACTTGCTTCCTTGCTGATACTTCTCATAGTTGCTACTTTTAAAAAAATGTTCTTTTAAAGTGAGCGTGTTCTGTTTTAGCCAGACTTCATACCAACCTGCTTTCATTTCTTATCTCGTTTAGCTTGTAGAAATATGGTGCTTGGTATAGTTCCCCAAAACGAGCAAGGACACAAAACAAGCAGGTCCTGAATCAGACAGAGTGCATGACTCATTCAGTACAATAATTATCGAGTAACATCTTTAACACAAACAACTTCAGATGCTTTAAACATGTAAAATACCATTTGCTGACTGGTTTATAGAATTTAGCTCGACAGGTTTTTAGCGAATTAAAAAAACAAAACATCGACTAAGTGTTAACAAAGACACGATGAATAACTTCAACACTTTGACGCGTTTGTGTATTTATTCCTACACGATCAACAGATTCTGAACACACACTCACAACCGATACTAAACTCCTTAATGTTCCATAAATAAATCAAAACCCTCAACAGCAAAAAGGTCATGAAGCATTTGAAATGATGTTGGAAAAGCTGAAATCCTGAAGCAGAAACGCAGACAGCACTCTGCTTTAACGACTTCAACAGAGGACTTGGTAAAACTCTGTGGCGTGGTATGAGTTAGGGATTTTGGTTGTAATTACGTCAGCAGGGGAAGTGGGTCAAGTAACAAAAACACAGTAGACGGCAATTAACACCAGCATATTGGCGCTAAACATTACCCAGAAGCCTAGTGGGAGGTAGAGGAAATAACAGCGACTTCATAAACACGACTGTTGTTTTTGTTACCAGTAACTTGGTGTTATCGTGCAGCATGTGAAGTTCTCGAGGACGAAAAAACAGGTTAGAATGAGATGATGGTCTGGTTGACGGTTAGATATACGGGTTATCAGACCCTGTTTCAGTCTATACACAATTTCACACACCCTCACTTGCTGTCTCATTCTGTGTACACATGGTAGAATTCCCACCGTACTGTTAGTGTAGAGATAGTGATGTTCACGCTGAGTTTTTTTTTTCTATTCTTGTATTTGTGTTTGCATCGTTTTTATTTCATATATATTTATTCATACCGAAGCACTCTTGATTTCTGAAAACACACTGCTCTGAATGTGTTGATTAGTTTTCAGACATTCGTTCCAACAGCAAAGAAAATCGCAGGTTTATTTTAATGCGCTCATTCTAATACATAATTGTTTCCGTAGTAACGGTTCATTCATAAGGATTTGTAAGGGACAGAATCTAGGACTAGTAATGAACTGATTAAAAACAAACACTGGTTGATAAATGAAAAAAAATCGTATCTCGGATCTGGTGAAGTTTTCTGTAAGGTGCTGTTTATTTAGCTCTTTTTACCTGAGGCCAGAAGAACTTCGTTTCCACCCGTTTTTGGGCGTCCAGCATTGAATTTATGTGTGATGTCACACTCCACGGTAGTAGTTCATGTCTCTTCTACCACAGCGCTGTTTAATACTTGATTCTGATTGGATGACAGATGTTTTTATGGCATGTAGTTATTTTTCAGTTAATACACAGTTAACATAATTCCTCTCAGGTCTTTATCAGGTTCCGTATCACAAAGTTAGCCTACTGTCCACCACAGCACACACATTTAACAACAAACACAACGTGTATGTGATTGTGCCCTGTGATGGATTGGGACCCTTGTGCCCCATGCTCCCTGGGATAGGCTCCAGGTTCCCCGTGACCCTGAAGGATTAGTGGTATAGAAAATGGATGAAAATGTTAACATTTGGGTGACAGCTGTATGGGGCAGTCCAGATGGAAAACGATATAAACGAAATTCGAAAATCAAAGGTAACCAGCAAGAGTAAATGACTTAAAGCAAAGAAAAACATGAAGAAAACACCAAAAATACAACAGCTTGAGCAGTAAACGTGTTTAACGTTTGGCTTCAAGCCAAAAATACTCCGCTTCACGTCGCGGCCGCATTTCCACCTCGGGTGTGCATTATTTTTCTAATAATCATACTCAATTATTCCTTACATATGAAGTAGACACTCAAGGCTTTAAGGATTTGAAGTCTTTCATAAGTATTCCTTCTTTTTTTTTAATATATATATATATATATACCTAGCCTACTATGGGTAAATGTTATCATTTTATTGTGACAGTTGAATACTATGTTCATAGTATCAAAAAAACTTTAGTGCTGTCTGTTTTATCTCTATAACCCCTCCCGAATCAGCCTGCTTGCCACACTCAGACTAGCAGTGATAAAATAATTCATTTGTTCTTACTGATTGAAAATGTCCAATAAGTCAGAGGTGAAGCTGTTCTTTAGTGTCTTCTGCTAGAAAAAAAAAAAACAACTAAAACTAACGACAGTGGAAGTGTCCCTTTTAGATTTCTCGTAAATAAATTGCTTTTTCAGTCCAAGGACAAAGAAAGTACAAAGTATTATTCTCTATTTTTTCTTACTGTATTGCTGTACAATTAGAGGAATAATCAACTTCGGGGAGTGCTGTTATTGGAAAATAACCAACGTCCGGGTGGTAACAGTAATCCGTTGATCGACCCGTCTGTTGTAAATTGTTTTCCAATTGTGTTTTATTTCCTTAGATATGAAACTTATAATGTTAAAATTCTTATTCTCTCAAGAATAAGAAACGTTAGAAAATGTTCATAAGAATGGCGCTCCAGCTGTGGAATCATTTTCATCATTAAAAATACACCACTGCGCTCATATTGTTCATCGTGATCACGGATATTTATTATTGGAACGTGTCTCATTTGGAAAACTGCCCTTTCAGAAGAAGCTGGAACACAATTATGTAGAAATACTAGTCACAGACTGATCTTAGGGCCACACTGACCATCATCACTATTACCATCAAGATGATTCAGATGTTCTGTAGTATATTCTGTTATACTGTTATTAATATTCTGATATACTGTAGTAAGAAAGGAAATGCTATTTTAAACAGCAGGCCCACATGTTGAAACTGAAATTTCTGATCTGAACAGTCAGCTTTGTGCTGTGAAATCTGCAGATAAATCACTAACCGGTTGCATTTCTGCAGTAACTTCATCGTAGCTTCTCCTCCTCATAGCAGCAAGCAGGTCAGTACAGAGAGCTCCTTCACTCTTCAGTCCGAATGTGACTACGCGCCTAAGCTCCCTTCCTCGCCTTATAAAGAGAACACTAATGAGGCTGGAAACAATGAAGGGCTCCTAACACTAATCCCCGGGCGGTGAGACAGGACGAGGACGAGACTCGTTTCCAGCTCTGTGGTGATGTAAGTTAATGAGGACAATGTTAATGACGCAGCAGAGAAAGAGCAGCCATGAGGGGAATGACTGAGACAGAGTCCACCCACAAACCCTCTGCTTTATGTGTAGTGAGGTCTTCAACACATGGAAATCTAAAAATAAGTATTATAAGTGATTAATTATTATAATCATTTCATTGCAAGATACACCAGTCCAATAAATGAGGACATGAGGTGGGGAAGCTGGTGAAGGATTTGGGATTGTTTTCCTATAGCAGTTTTATTCCTTAAATACAGGATTATTAATTCGGAAAATAGTTTTAATAATAATGATGAATATTATTGCCCCTCTTCATTGCTTCTTCTTCTTCAGACCCAGAGGCAGCTACGTTCTAAAACACAGAGTAAACCTGGAGCAGCTTTGGGTTTGTGAGTATAAAAGTGAGGACGATGAAGGAAGTGAGGATGAAGACGGACATGTCCACCTGAAGAAGACGATCGTTCTGGCCTGGTCTGTCTCTCTCTGTCTGCTGACATTCAGGTGAGTTGATGAAACGTGGATATTAAAAACAGAATGTAAAGGTGTCAGCTGGATGAAGCCCGTTTCGAGAGAGAAAATAAAACGTGTCCACATTCACACAGAGACGAAAACAGCGTCATCAATAGCATTAAGATCATGATTGTATTCAGTAATGTTTGAGTTGAACGTTGAAGTCTTTGAACTTTTATTGAATTTTCTAAATGGGAATATTTCGTGCCGTTTCAATAAAAACAGTTTCCGTTTCTTTGAAGTTCGATTTGATTGTTTTGTAACGAATGACGTCATTTTGGGGGACAATTTCACAGAAGCGTACCTCAAAAATCCACTTCCGCCTACACACTTCACAACTGACTCAGGGTTTAATTGAAGTTTGGCAGGCTGTGTGCACTGAAACAAGCTGTTTGAGAGTCAAAAATAGACACACACACACACGTCATCATCATCATTATCAACATCATTATATTTGGCGTTACATTTAGAAGACCAACAACAATCCAGTGTCAGAAATAAAATTTCACTTTATTCAGTAAAAAAAAGAAAAAAGAGCTAGCAGAGTGGATCCATGAACCGAGCTTTATTAAAGCTGTTTTTATGATGAATCCTTTTATAGAACTTAAACCAAAAACTTTAAAACTCTTTTACCCCTATAGTGCATGTCAGTATTCATGTCAGGATTCAAAACACATATAGAGTTCTACAAATATTTCTCCCCCTCCTCCTCCTCCTATTACTACTACTATTATTACTACATTTACATTTCATTAATTCACTTGGGAGACGCTTTTATCCAAAGCGACTTACAAATAAGCAAAGCGATATATCAGGCAGAGAACAATACAAGTAGTGCTACTGTACAAGATCCATTAATTGAATACCAGAGGAAGCAAAGTGCACAGAGTAGAGGTGTAAGTGCGTTGTGTTTTTTTTTTTTTCCTCTAGGAGTTGGTTAGGTGTTCACGGAAGAGGTGGGTCTTTAGCTGTTTTTTGAAGATAGTGAGAGATTCTGCAGTCCGGATTGAGATTGGAAATGCATTCCACCACTGGGGAACGGTAAGCGTGAAGGTTCTGGAAAGGGACCTTACGCCACGCTGAGTGGGAACTACTAAACGTCGGTCCTCGAGAGATGAGGTAGGAGAGTTGAGGTAGGAGGGTGCTGTTCCTGACAAGGTCTTGTAGGTGAGCATCAAGGCCTTGAACTTGATGCGGGCAGCTACAGGAAGCCAGTGGAGGGAGATGAAGAGGGGTGTGACATGGGTTGTCTTGGGCTGGTTGAAGACGAGGCGCGCTGCAGCATTCTGAATCATCTGAAGGGGTTTGATGGAGCTGGCTGAGAGGCCTGAAAGAAGTGAGTTGCAGTAGTCCAGTTTAGAGATAACAAGAGTCTGGACTATTATCTGTGTAGCCTGTTTGGTGAGGTATGGCGCGGATTTTCTTGATGTTGTACAGGATGAACCTACAGGACCTTGCAGTTGCTGAGATGTGTTCTGTAAAGGTCAAGCTGTCATCAAGAATCACCCCAAGGTTCCTGGCCGTCCTGGTTGGCATGAGTGTAAGTGAACTGAGCTGTACAGTGAGGTTGTGGTTGATTGAGGGATAGGCTGGGATGATGAGAAGATCCGATTTTCCCAGGTTAAGCTTAAGATGGTGCTCCTTCATCCAGACCGAGATGTCCGACAGGCAAGAAAAGATGCGTGCTATTACTCCTCCTCCTCCTCCTCCTATTATTGCTACTAATTTCCGGACTATAAGCGCTATTTTTTTCACACGCTTTGAACACTGAGGCTTAAACAATGACGCGGCTAATTTATGTATTTTTACGGGCTAACAAGTTTCATGCTGCCAAAACATTTAGCCTCGTTACATCGGACAAATTAAATGACCCAACAGGTCACAGTGGACCAATGAAACTGTTCGAATTAAATCTAACGCGCTCACACTACATTCTTCAGATCAGTCGTTTAGCGCTTCATGCACACCCCCTCATCAGGGAAAACACACGAAGAAATGCAGATTGGTGACGTCATGTCTCCGCCCTGTCTTGTCATGTCTTGTCGAGTCACGTGTTGTTTTTCTTTTTAAAATTAGCAGGTGCGGCTTATATTCAGGTGCACTCAATAGTCCGAGAATTACGGTATTACTCCTCCTATTATTACTACTATTACTCCTCCTCCTCCTTTTACTACTTCAGTAGGATATTGCACATGTATATATACAAATAAATCTCTAGCATATGTACATACACACGGATCTATATTATTTGTTCTGTTATTATTTCTATTTATCTTCTATCATTTTTTGCAAGTTTTCCTCATACCTCCTGGGTTGTTGGTTTGATTCCCGCCAGTGCCCTCTGTGTGTGTGTGTGTGTGTGTGTGTGTGTGTGTGTGTGTGGAGTTTGCATGTTCTCCCCGTGCATTCCTCCGGGTACTCCGGTTTCCTCCCCCAGTCCAAAGACATGCATGGTATGGACATGATTGGCATGTCCAAATTGTCCGTAGTGTATGAATGGGCATGTGATTGTGCCCTGTGATGGATTGGCACCCTGTCCAGGGTGTACCCCACCTTGTGCCCCATGCTCCCTGGGAATGAAGGATAAGCAGTATAGAAAATGGATGAATGGATGGAATTTTTACTTTATGCTTCTTCTGATGTTTAGGTCATTCTGGAAATTCTTGATGTTACTCCTCCTACTTCTGCTGCTGTGTGAATTTCCCGTATGGGGGATCTATAACGGTGCATCTTATAATATCTTATCTTTCAATGGTCCTACAGGGGGAACAATTATTTTCATAGAAGATTTACATAAAACCCGACGAAGTACTTAAAGTACTCTACAAAGTACATAAATAAACTTTTGTAGGAAGCTAATAACTTTTAACTGCCTTCAAAATGATTTCAGCGGAGTACTTTCTAGTGATTGAATCAGTGCGTGTCAGTTTCATTTTCTTCATGGGTGCCAATAATTCTAGAGTTGAGTATAATTTTAAGAATCTCTCTGTAAACGTTGTGGCCTAGCTGTGATCAATACTGCAACATTTACACTCTACTCAACGAACAGCATCGCTCAGTTGAAGGAACACGCTCTGTGGTGATAGAAAAGCTTTCAAAGGTTTCGTAAAAGAAAAGCCGTCGCTATGAGCAGCAAACCTTGACCTTCACACTGCTCCGTATGAGGACGAGAAAGTCCCCGCTAGTACTGGCTGTAGAAACATAACGTTGAGTTGATTTACGTTCTCCACATGGTTCACAGTGACAGGAACGCTGTTCCGATGGAGACGTGTTAGAGGCATACAACAAATCAGAGAAGCCCCAATACAGACCAGGAGTCCAATCAACCTGGAATGAATGAACAAGAATTCTATGTGAAAATACACAGCTCTGCTTTTACAGCGTTTGATTTATTTAAATATTTATTACACACGTGTGCCGTGTTCCATTACTACGTTCAACACTCTTTTATCAGCTTTATCTCATGAAGTGTGTATAACACTGGAGTCAATTTGATATGCTTATATGTGTGTGTTTATATGCGTGTGAGGAGGGCACACGGGGGCTTAGTGGTTAGCACGTATGACTCACTCCTCCAGGGTCGGAGATTCGACTCCTGCCTCTGCCCTGTGTGTGTGGAGTGTACATGTTCTCCCCGTGCTGCGGGGGTTTCCTCCAGGTACTCCGGTTTCCTCCCCCAGTCCAAAGACACACATGGTAGACTGATTGGCGTGTCTAAAGTGTCCGTAGTGTATGAATGGGTGTGTGAGTGTGTATGTGATTGTGCCCTGCGATGGACTGGCACCCTGTCCAGGGTGTACCCCGCCTTGTGCCCCATGCTCCCTGGGATACACTCCAGGTTCCCCGCGACCCTGAAAAGGATAAGTGGTATAGAAGATGGATGGCTGGATGGTCTCCGGTTTCCTCTTCCAGTCCAAAAACATGCGTTGTAGACCGATTGGCATCTCTTAAGTGTCCGTAGTGTGTGAATGCATGTGTGTGCAGGGTGTCCCCTGCCTTGTGTGCACCCGAGTCCACTGGAATAGGCTCCAGGCTCCCTGCGACCCTGTGTAGGATAAGCGGTACAGAAAATGGATGGATGGATAGTGTTTGAGGACAGTGAACATAGACACTGCGTCATGAAGAAGAGTCTCTAATAAATAGAACATTATAATGTTAAGATGATGAAGAGTACTCAGTAGCTGGATAACAGTCTGCTACCTAATCGGCGGTTTTGTGATGAGCCTATGAGCTAGTACTTTACATTATATCATGGTAGTGTCTATGGGCGCTGAACTACACTACCCATCAGCCCCCGCATGTCACCCGTCACTAATCACTCTCACCTGTGTCTTCTTATACTTGTCAGCACCACTATTTTATTACGTTCTAACTTTTCTATGGCTCACTGTCAAGCCTTCGTTGTTGTCGTGTGCGTCACAGTATATAATCTGCATGTTTTATTTGCCTTGTATCCACAGCTCATGTTTACGCTTCTTGTTTTTACAGTTTTAG
Source organism: Ameiurus melas (assembly GCA_012411365.1). Lineage (NCBI taxonomy): Eukaryota > Metazoa > Chordata > Actinopteri > Siluriformes > Ictaluridae > Ameiurus > Ameiurus melas. The sequence goes on along the minus strand of CM022763.1, from coordinate 25,194,287 downwards.
TCGTTTTGTTTGTACTTAATTTTAACCCCAATTCTGAAAGTATAAAATCCTAGGTTTATATTAATGCACTTCTTCTAACACAGGGACTTGTATGGTGGACGCTTAACATGGGAAGTCTTCTGTGAGGAGACGTTTGTGTAACATTTACAGAAGGAGTCTCCAGTGCCAGCACTTTGTAATACTTAAGGTTTCTGACATGGCCTTTTATCATGGGAGGGATTTGAGGATTCTCCGTAACATGATAAGCTGTTTCTTTTTTGTCTTCTTCTTTTTTCTTTTTAACATCCGGATTCAGAAAGAAGAGCGGCTGGTGAGGGAACAACCCTTTTGTTTTATTTTTAGCCGCTATGACATAAGCGATAACAGGAACGAAAGTGTCGCAGACATTCCACAACATTAAATGTATTAGAAAAATAAACATGCCGTATATTAATTCAGCCTAGCACTGGATGGGACTCTAAATATAGCTTATATATTAAAGCTAATGTACCTAACGTTCTGCTTTATTTCATCACAGTATCATTTAAATGTTACAGCTGTGAATTCACTTGCCACTTGTTTGCAGTGCATTATGGGTAATACAGACAATCCCACCATATTTGTTCTCATAATAAACGAGCGGATTTGGTGCGTTAACGTTTGGGAAGTTTTCTTAAAATGGCCGATGTTCCAAAATGGCTGACGTGAATTCTAGCATTTTGGATGGAATAGATTTCCTACACAGAGCCGCTTCAGCTTTCGCATACAGTTTCAGAGTAATAAAACCCTAAACACAGCCAAAGGTCATAACGAAGCAGTATTAGTGCTCCTCTCACACCCACAAAAAGATCACAATGCATTCTGGGCGGTGTGTGTGTGTATGTGTGTGTTTGTGTGCTCCTGAAGTCTACAAGAATGCTGACTCAAACCAACAAACAAACCTCACTCAAGGCTGTGAAAATGGTTGTGAACTGATGGGAAGCAGACCGAGGAAGTTCACACGGGCGTTTTCAAAACAGTATTGAAACACACCCTTTTTATGTGAAGGGAAAAGAAATGACTCACTAACGCACGCTGTGGTCTTCAAGTGTGTGTGTTACAAGTGGGGCGGCTGTGGCGCAGGTGGTAGAGCGGGTTGTCCACTAATCGTAGGGTTGGAGGATCGATTCCCGGCCCGGGTGACTCCACATGCCAAAGTGTCCTTGGGCAAGACACTGAACCCCAAGTTGCTCCTGATGGCAAGCTAGCACCTTGCTCTGCTCTGCTACCATTGGTGTGTGAATGGGTGAATGAGACACAGTGTAAAGCGCTTTGGATAAAATGTCCTTCCGTTAATGGCTGGATTGACATATTCCTAGTACAAAAGCATGTTCGTAAATTGCGTCCACACTAAATGCCCTTGCCTGAAGAGAGGAGCGGAGAGAAATCAATGTGATGTGCTCTCTAAAACACTGAAACGTGCCTAGGGTTTGTTTTCTTTTGAATTCTTTTCACGTCACACAGCTATACTCAATCACCCCAGTGAGGTTTCTGTTTCTTCACGCGATCATTCACTACTACTGTAATCGAATGAAAATATGGCCTAACACGATTACTAACACGATGAACATCATATTAAATATACAGAAGAGCTGTTACTTTGGGGGAGATTACGCTTTAGTCCAAAACCAAGTGGAAGGATTTTTGGTATTTTAACAACTAAACCATGTAGAACCATGTTTCTAATCGATAAATAAACTAAAATATGATAACGGTCCAAACCCAAAAGAGGTGTTTTTACATCATACATCACAGCATGTGCTTACAGCTTCCAAATGTCCAAAGTCCAACTGCATAGAACGGTGTGTGGGTTCAGTGACGATTCAAAAACCACTCCAACGATTGTTAGAAATGTACTAATTAATAGCCGTTTATCAGGAAACGGTGGATATACTGATGTGTTTTTATTTAAACCTTTACAAAGCAGGCCACCCTGTTTTAAACACTTCAGCAGTGCTGGATTCGACGGGTTTTGTGAGATGACCGATCCGTGGACATGATGTAACGTCATTTCTGATTTCAGATGAACCGCAACAACTCCTAATAGCGCTCATTCGTGACTCTTTGTTGATACTCAACTACTAATTGTGAAGGAGTTCCAGACAAATCTTAATTAAAATTGGTTCAGTTTAAAGCTATATACAGAGTATACACTATATACACACAGTACCAGTCCAATATGCTGACACACCTGAGGGTGTGTTTTCATGGTCTTAAAGTCATTTGGATCTGAACCTTTTTAATGTCCGTGTTCCAAATATAAGTGATAAAGCTACCGCCCAAGTTTAATATGGAATTTAAACAAGGTTTCATTTTAAAACGTGGGAAAAGCTGCCACCAATTACTCAGCACGTGACTTACAGAACGAGTGTTGGAAACGTGAAACTGTCTGAAAGAATACCACGTTTTTATACGTTTATAAATATATGACATTTACTCATTCATCTTGGTCAGGGCCGAAGTCCATCCAGAGCTCACCGAGCGTGAGGTGGGAATACACCCTGGATGAGACGCCAGTCCATCACAGGATTCCACACAAGTTCACTCCTACATTAGGGGCAGTTTGTTACATCAACCTACTGGCATGTGTTTTGGTGGGAAGTGGGAGGAAACCGGAGACCCTGGAGGAAACCCACGGGGAACTCGACCTCAGGATGCTGCAGCACGACCCGCTACAAAACAATACGACGTGACGGTGCAATAACTTTTTTTGGCAAATTGCTGTAGTATAAGAGGAATAAAACACTTTGAGATGTCCTTGTCCTTCGGTGTGCTAAAAGTAACTCCCTTTCACGTCAGGCTGCATCGCTCCACCCTGCCGTTGATCATTTTCATACCACAGCACGCCATCAAGTGTTTTATTCCTTAATTAATCATCAATACACAGCTGACAGAAAGCAGGACTGGCTAGTGTCACTCTGATAGAGCGGGAAAAATAATTCTAGACCTGTAATCATATTTTTCAGATCATTTACTAAAACTATGAGTGCAAAATTAGAATATAAGGATTTTGCTAGATTCTTCATTTCAGGCTTTTATTGCAATTTTTCCAGGAAGAAAATTAGCTTTGTCCCTACCCTTAACCCCCCACCCCCCAAAAAACAACCCAACCGATAATACATATGTAGTAGTGTCAACAGATGAATGGGGTTAACGGAGAATTGTTTGTTTTATTTAGGTTTTCTTTGCAATTCAGAGAGGACTCTTAAAAACGACACACTGCTCCCTTACACTTCCTGGTCCTCAGTGAACACCGGTCCTCAGTATTATGCGAAGGGTCAATTTACAACAAACAACAATATGAAGGGACATCGTGAATCCGCTCTCCTTGGTCAAAACCATATCGTAACTACACAGTAGCAGAGCGTAACAATTGCTAGGACGTGTGTTTAGAGCTTTTTATTTATTTATTTTTAAATTGACTGGAGAAATCGATTCTAATTGGTAATACCGCCGATTTGTTTTCTCACTTTTAGGCCCACGTGTCCATACCAGCATGCAGGCTCCTCAGAAATCTAGTGTGCCGTTAAGAACATGCTCTTGCACACGTTGAACTCGGAGTCAGACCGTGTGATTCCAGATTAGATTCATCTGGAATAAAACAGGATTTCTCTCAGAGCGAGAACACCGCTCATTACCGCCTCTATCAGAACGGAACGGGGTAACGTCCGCGATAACGCTGTATGACGGCACACGTCTATCTGTGAATGAAGTTTTAATATACGAAATAACGTGACTGCACTTAACATCCAAAAATAGACTTACATAACTAAAATATTTCATTTCTCATAGATAAAGTTGGCCTATGTAGATCTATAGAGTGCATTTTCATTCGAAACGTCCACGTGTCTGTGATCGAGTGCTGCTGGTTTCAATCCCATAGCTGGTCCTGTGTCATTTGGCGCAGTGGTCAGTGGTGTGTGTGTTAACGCTGTCTGTAGCGCTGATGACCGAGCTGTTCTGCTCCTCTGATTGGTTGTTGTTGTTGTTGTTGCTGTTCTCCGAGTTCACAATGCCGTGGCTATTGCTCTGGCTCTTGGAGATGTTCAGCTCATCCAGCCTCTTCCACAGCTCCTCCCTCTCCTGCTCCTTCTTCTTCTCTCTGAGGATGTAAGAGCGAGGACGTTAACACAGCGGCAGACCGCCCGACCCGTAAATTAGTCCGCATTTACGTTAGGAGAAGGTGCGGACGTCACTGCCGGGATTTCGGAGTCATATGCCTTGTAACTCTACTTAAGCGTTATTGAGCGTATTAAAAATCGATTTTCATTTCACTTGCGTTTTTTTAATTGTATTCCTCCCCTTTTATCCGAGAACATTTCGAAACCTTATCTATACTATGACTCAAGTAGAACTCCTCCGGACTTTTCCCACCCCTGGCGTAACTCTTATGCAGTAGCCCAGACTAGACCCCGAGTAGAGTTTCAATCGGCGAATAATTTCTCACCGTTGCCTGTCGGCTTTGTACGAGGCTGTGAGCTCGTCAAACAGTGTGTTGTTCATCTCCATCAGCGATTTCAACACGTTGTACACCAGCGCTACGATCGTCCTGAAGGATACGGACGGGAAAGAATACGACGTTCAAGCGTTAGTGCTACTTCCACTTTAAAAAAAAAACCTTCAGATTCTGAAAGCTGAAACAAAAACAGAGATGATATGAAAGCACAGGATAGAGATCATGCGAGCAGCAGAACAGGGCTGTTAAAGGAAAACAAAATAAAACGAATTCGGCGAACAGTAATTCACGTTTGAATGTTTTCCTTCGGTTAGGGTTGTAGCAAGATATATTTTAAACTTTTCAAGGATTTTGGGAGTTCTGTAAAAGAGGTGACCAACAAGAAGTACACAAACACCTGGTAAGCATAAAACAGTGTAATTAGACTCTTTTACAATCAGATTACTTTCGCAATCGATTTTGTCAATATTGGATGCTTTACTTTTATTCAGAGCGCCCTCTTGGGGATATATGTGGAATGACACCGGCTTTCCTGCCGTCATGGAACTCACTCAATTTCGGTACCTGCGCTTTATTCTGATCAGGTTTGCCGTGGATCTGGAGCCTATGCCAGGAACACTGGGAGTAGTCGGGAATACACCCCAGATCGGACACCAGGTGTGCACGCACACACACATACATACATACACCTAGGAACAATTTATCATAGCCCCTACACCTACTGGCATGTTTTTGGGAAGTAGGAGTAAACTGGAAATCTGGAAAAACCCACCCACACGCACGCACAGACAGGACCGGAGCTCAGGACTGAACCCGGGATGTTGGAGTAGTGAAGCGGCAACGCTAACCGCTGCGCATGCGTAAAGTAAAGTATCTAGGTCTCCACCTAATATTCAACACTTCTGCTAGCATGTTGTAGGTACTCTAGACAGAACTTACTGGTTCCAGTGCTCTTTCGAGACGCGGTACAGGCTGTTGAACATGATGGGCAGGATCTTGTCTATATTCTCCTCGATCAGACTCAAAATGTACTCGTTGTTCCAGAAGTACAGCGACCTTTCTGCTACCTGCACGACACAGAATTCTTTTTCTTTACCACATTGCGAGCGGTTGGAGGTCCCTACAACTCAGGATGCAACGTCAGAGTCAAGTTACAGTCGCAACACGGCAGACATTTCTACCCTGCAGAAAGATTCACATGAGAAACTGACAACCGTTGGAATCGTTTCGTTTTTGTACCTGAAAATGAGGACTAGCTACACACTTGGAGATCTGTTTAAACAGCAGCTCCTGAATCTTCTTGAACTGGGTCGGCTCAATGACGTCCAGGATCTCCTCGATTTCGCCCAGGAACATGACCTACACACACACACGAGCAGAGCAAACAGCACATTTTGTTTACAAGGCTTAGAAAATCTGATATGACCTATTTATTACATGAAATTCTGAGAACTGCAGGATTTCCTGATTGAAAAGCCATCATGTGTTTAAAGTGAAAAGATCACTGCGTATAAAGATTCACGCCCCACTGAGAAACACCAGAACTCTGGAAGTGTGAAAGCAAACAAAATATAATAAAAATAAAACCAAAGCCTGATTGGTTGTTTGCTTTTACTCGGCTACAGAGACATCGGATTCAATTATTAAATAGATTAAAGTAAACTGGAGTTGTTTTTTCCCTCTCTACACACTTCCTATTACATTTATGCCAAATCGAGGTAATCGAGGACCAGTTTTACCTCTTTCTGGCTGCAGGTCTTGGGCCAGAATTTCAGAAGTCCCCGGATCACCTGCAGGGACACAAACAAACCTAAATGCAGTGATGGGCCCAGAGTGATACCGAATATGAACTGTGTGAATGCATGGGGAAGATGTGCGTGTCCTCAGAATCGAAGGTTCTCTCTTCATGCGGTACAATACCACAAACTGTGACAAACTCTAGCGGCGTCTCAAATCACACACTTGTCTACGCTTCTAGAAGATTTCAGAGTACATATACAACCCCGATTCCAAAAAAAAAAAACGTTGTGTGAAATGTAAATAAAAACAGAATGCAGTGATGTGCAAATCTCACAAACCCGTACGTTGTTCACAATAGAACATAGAAAACATATCAAATGGTTAAACTGAGGAAATGTACTATTTTAAGGAAGAAAAAAAAAAAAGAAGTAATTTTGAATTCGATGGCCCTAACACGTCTCAAAAAAGTTGGGACGGGGCCAACAAAACGATGGAAAAGTAAGTGTTACTAAAAAGAAACCGCTGAAGGTTGATCGGGAACGGGTCAGTAAGATGATTTGGTATAAAAAGAGGATCTTAGGAGAGGCGGAGCCTTTCAGAAGAAAAGATGAGTGGAGGTTCATCAATCTGCGTCTAAAATTCGTGGAACAATGAATATTAATTTACATAAAATATTCATGTTAATATTAAAGTGGCTAAAATGTGTGTATAGAATGCAGGAGCAGCAGTGAGAAACACCGTCACAGAGGAAACATAGGATGTCGTGTCGTACCGGCTCTGTGAGCGAGGCGTCCTTCTCCAAGAACTGGACAACGCAGTACGCCAACTGGAACAGAAAAAGATCGGACCACAACATGAGGAGATTTGATTTTTTTCTTCTCTCCCACACACGAGCTCAAAGATGGTCTCTACGGTCGCGCTGATTGACAGGACAGAGAGTAATGCTATGTGTTTTCTTGGATTCCTCGAGTCACCGAGGGCTGGGAAACACACGATCTTGTAACGATACGGCCAACGCTTTTTTTGCTGCACCACTCAGGAACCCGACATGAGGACATTTTAAATTAGAACAACCAAATATTTTCATAAGAGTATCGAGTGGTGGGCAGTGGTAGTGGCAGCAGTGGTGGCTTGGTGGTTAAGGGCTCCGGGTTCCTGAATGTCAGAAGTTCAAGCCCCAGCGCTGCCAAGTTGGGAAAGGGCCTTAACCCTGAATTGCACAGATGTATAAATGTGATAAATGTAAGTCGCTCTGGATAAGAGCATCTGCCAAAATGCCATAAATGTAATGTAAATGAGTTAGGAATTGTTTGATTTTTCAGCTGTAAATCTACATCTGATTACATCACATCTGATCATATTGTCTAGGCCTTTTTTAAAGGTTTTTAAAATACTGATTTTAGGATGTTGAATCCAACCTGAATCCAATCATCTGATGAAATATTTTAATAAAAATACCACTGGGTGGTGCTGTTGTCCAATTTTAAAACCTTGTCCGTATTGTAAACTTGAGAGAAAAGAAACAGGGCTAAAGATAGAACAATCCAAATCAGTACTCAGTATTTATCATTCAGAACAGCATGCATCGGGGGAAAAAAAACGGTCCAGTGACAGTGACTCCGTGGATCCAGGAGTCTGCTGATGCTTTTCTGAATATGTAGTCGAACCACAACATGAAGACACTGTCCAAATGGTGATGGAGTTAATGAGGTGACTCGACAGCAACTACTTTAATTATCCTTACAATAATTCACTTTGTTTATGCTGTGTGTAGATATCGTTTTCTGCATACACACGGTTAATAAATGTTCCTGTTGAGTGTACCTGTGCGTGGAAGAGCGCCAGGGCTTTGGCAGTGTGCATCGGAATGAGCACCTTCGTCAGGAACTGCTTGTGTTCAGCCTTCAGCGGCAACGCAAATCCATTGATGATGCTGTGAGAGCAGAAAGAGTGATTAAACATGCGTTCACAGAGAAATGGGTCACTTTTCATTGGGGCTTTGAAGCATCTTTGTTGAGGCTGCTGTAGTTCCTCTCAAGGTACAGGTTTCTCACGAAGCCGTCACATGGATGTTTTTAAGGTCACAATATGGTGGCCTGTTTAGACTTCACAATCTCTGTGCAAGTTTTTTTTATCCTGTCAGCTAAACAAACAGACAGATCCATTGGATAGATACATGAGAAGTGCTTCTATGAAGCTGGTATACTGTATATTGACAGTTTTTATTATTTTTTACAGGAGAAGCGCTAGCCTCAGAGCCTTTTGGGCTCATGTGCTGCGCTCTAACCAGTTCTAGCTAGTATAGGCTTAAGTAACTAGTCTAGCTCGCAAGTTAGATGTGATTTATTATTATCGGTTAATTACGACGAAATAAAGATGTTCATCTCTGGTGGTGACCAGGTTTGCCTTCGCTGCAGCTTTGGTAGTAGAAGAGGTGCAGGCGTGACCTGTTCCGAAATTAGCCAAGTTGTTATTTTAGTTCCAGTTTAATTTCCTGAATCGTGTAAATTTCCTTAAATCCGTCCACTAACAGGACCGTTTCTCGGGTTTCCATTTCGTTTTTTTCTCTCGCCCCCAAATCATACAGGACTTGTCTGAAAAATGTAACATTTTCCAACCTTGGAAGCTCTGCAGTGAGAAAAACCAACCAACCAGCGAAAAATAAACGCCAAGGCGTTTCAAAAGACAATCCCATTTCAGAAACGCACAACGAACGAACAAAAGGAAAGACATATCGCTGATCTTGCTAGCCACATTCTTCCTGCCATAGGGTTAAATGTAAAAACAAATAAAAAAAACAAAACATATAAATAAATAAACAAATAAATAAACGTGCACTAGACAAACTGTTTGTTTTCTTCTAAGAGTATAACTAAAAGCTATGTGTACTTAATAAAGTGGCCACTGAGTGCAGATGTTATGTCAATATATAATTTGAAAAGAAAAGAAGAAAAAAAATAATAAGCCACTGCTTTAATAACTAATCACATGAAAAGATTTCTTGGTGGTGGACTCAGATGTTTGGTCTAGACTGTAAAAAAAAACCCCATAAGACTATGATCTTAAATCAATAAGCACCAATGACACTGGGGTACACTGGATTTAGTACTGTACTCCCCATGGCTGCCATTTCAAAATAAATTAAACACATTAATTATTTAAAAAAAAACAAAAAACACCTCATTCATATTTAATGAAAGCTGAAACCATTAATGATTAATCAGTGAAATCTATTGATGCATCCGGTACGGTTATGTCCCTTAGAACGGTGACGAGGATTCAACATATAAAGCGCGTGATAAAATCTACTGAAAGGCAACCTGGGAGGAGATCTGGTCTGAAATGTCTCTTTTGCAGAAGTGATGCACACATAATAGACATGTAGAGTAGAGACACATGAATGAGTTTGGATCATCTGAGAGGTACTGGGGTTCAAAAATAACAATAAAGCATTCCAGCCAGGATTTACTGAAAACTGGAAAAGGTCAGAGGTCGACGGGTTTACAAAGCTACCCATGATCCTTGATGTCGTGATGGTATATGATGTACAGTGTTGTTGGTACCGTACCAAAACAAAAATAGCAAGATCAATATACAGATATTATAATTATAGTACGTATAGAAACGTTTCTACCATAAATATCAATACCTCAAGTGAACTTCTACAAATATTTTAGAGCCCTGTACAGCACGAGTGCAGGGGAGCACTTTTCATGAATCACAGCCGGAATTTGAAGAGTCGTTTGACGAGCGATTTTCCCACTGATTTAGTTTCTCGGCCATGTTCACGGTCATGGAACTGCTTACAGCTAAAGCTAACGTTACACCTCAACCTAACCCTGGCTTATATTCATTTAATCATGAATATGTTGTTATGAGGAACATTTTTACATCCTCGTCCATGAATTTGAGGATAAGAATTATAGAATGAGAATTTTTTTAATGATATATATATATATATATATATATATATATATACACACACACACGGACTATAATAAGTAATCCAACACAAAAATCCCATAATACCAATATTGTGTGTTGAATGCTGTATATTCAGGTATATTGTAATCATACTTCAACAAAACATGCCTTAAAAAAAAAAAAAAAAAAAAAAAAGGTGTTTACTCGTGCTGAAAGTTCTCTGCATGAACTGACCTGCCCAGGATCTCCAGAAGTTCAGCTACTCCATTGAAATGCTCGGTCTCATAGATGAACCTGAGTAGAGAACACATATCAGTTTCTACATTTACTCACACTCGGCACTGGGATTTGTTCCAGCAGTGCTTCCCTGACCGCTGTATTCGCTCACTCGTGCTGCTTCAAATAATGGACTTGGCCTACTTTAAGTGAATATGTTCACTCATATAACATCTACATGACATGCTACAACAGTTATAATGTGAAGGGTGGAACACCAGACACTTCTTACACTCCGTGCTCACATCTGTTACATGAAGAGGTTAAAAGAATCAAGTATGCAGTAATACTGTAAAGTATCAAGTATTAAAGTATGCAGAGCTCTACACGTTCAGTGAAGGTAAACGAGCATCAGCATGGTGGAAACCCTAAATAAATAAACAGGGCTTTGTCAGTCTGGTGATCTATTTTGGTCTGAGGGGTGAATGAGTGTACCTTACTGAGCCCACTTTTAATGCTGGAACGCTCCAACTGCAGGGCACAGTGTAGGATACGCACATCACACACAGGCACACACACACAGAGCGAGAGAGAGAGAGAGAGGGGAAAAGAAATAGACAGTCACCTGATCTCTGTGCCTGTGAGTCCTAATGAAGGATATGTGGCCTCTGTGCTCCTCACTCCTAATGATAATGGCACGGCCTCTGTGCCTGTTAGTCCTAATAATGGGGTCGTGGCCTCTGGTCCTGTCATTCCTAATGAAGTGCCTGTCAGTCCTAATGAAAGAGGTGTGGCCTCTGAGCCGGTCAGTCTTAATCAAGTAGCTGTCAGTCCTAATGAAAGAGGCATGGCTCGGTGCCTGTCAGTCCTAATGAAAGATGTATGGCCTCTGTGCCTGTCAGGCCTAATGAAGGAGGCGGGGCCTCTGGGCCTGTCAGTCTTAATCAAGTAGCTGTCAGTCCTAATGAAAGAGACGTGGCTCAGTGCCTGTTAGGCCTAATGAAGGAGGCGGGGCCTCTGGGCCTGTCAGTCTTAATGAAGGGGCGTGGCCTAAGTCTCTGCTCGTCCCAGTTTAAAAGGCTTCTGACAATTTGTTTAGAATCTATAAAATAAAACCCAACACCATATAAGCCGATCCTAAGAGAACCACACTGGGTTTTAGTGAGAAAAGAAACCCCCTTTAACGTTAACCCCGTTGTGTTCGAGAAACAGATGCTGCACCTGTTGAGGTCAGTACATGTCGGTAACGGAGTGGCCATGCTTGTGTTTTCCCAGTGCATTGCTTTACCGTAAGAAAATGTTGTTGATTTGTTTGCGGATGAAAGCGCGCAGGCCCAAGAATTTTCCATAGATGCGATGCAGGATGGTTTTCAAGAAGTCTCGCTCCCGGGGGTCTTCGGTGTCAAACAGCTCCAACAGCTGAGGCAGAGAAGGGGGTAACGGGGTGGGGGACAGGTTAAAAGAGTAAGAAGGATAGAGGAGAGAGAGACACACCGATACAGAGAGAAGGAGAGACATTAAAAGGAGCAGGGGGAAATGTGGGAGAAAATAAGAATAAACGAATATAAATAAGAGGCAGAAATACAGAGCGAGAACGAGACAGGAGGACAGAAGGGAATATTGGGGAGAAGAAGAAAAGGAAAGAGAAACGGGAGAGAGCAAGAGAGACGAAGTGTAGATAAAATGAGACGTGACCAGGAGGGAGAAGGAGGAATGACAGATGATTCGATCTCCTGTACCAGAGTTTGGATGTGGAACACAGCAAAAGCAGTGACCTTGTGATATTCAGTGGAAAGATGGGAGAAATTTGTGAATTAACTCATACTTGGGGAATCGACTCGAGCAAAACTGAAAGGAACATGCTGAAACAAAAAGTAGTGTACTGAACAAATGACCAAAGAAATTGATGTGAGCAGGCATTTTAGAAGGGTCACTTGCAGGGAATATACTGCGAAATAATTAATTAATAAATAAATAAATAGAAAAGTCTGTATGACACCAAACCTGAGCGTTTCAGATTACATAACCGGCAAACTTCAAATTAACCAGGAGTGCACAGAGCTCTGTGGGAGGGATGAGTGACATCAGTGTTCAGATTAGTCCCACTCAAAAGTTTCCATGACGTACTTATAGAGTTCTTATGAACTGTGGAGGTTATCGCAGGTTGTGAAAACAAGACCAGCATCAACCTGATTAGAAAGCAATCACGGATTTACAGCAAGTTCCCTAGGGCTTTGACCACGAATGAAACATGATCAAGGCAAGTTCGTGTTCAAAAATCCTTTTAAATAATACAAGCCTAAAGTCACAGCATACACTAATAATAATAATAATAATAATAATAATAATAATAATTATAATTGAGGCAGTTATGCAGAACGTTGTGCTTTAAAGACTTTCCCCATTCCACACTCACTGTCATCACTAATCTTCCAAAACCAGTCTCTCTCTCTCTCTCTCTCTCTCCTCTTCCTGCAGAGTAAACAGTGTGCTATTTAAAGCTCTGGCGGGAAGCTCTCACATCATGGAAACTCCTTCGTCACGTTCAGCTTTCGGCCCTGTCCGAGCCAGGCCTGCATTCTCACAGGGGAACCGTAGGGTTTTCAGACGAGCAGAGGGAATCCCTCCCGAAACACGTCTGGGTGCAGAGTTACTTTACTGTGTGTATATATACACACACACACACACACACACACACACACACACACACACACACACACACACAACTATGCAGCGGCGCTGGAGGAGTCCCACTGCATACCGAATGTAAAAACTTGGTTAACTACAGTGTTGGTTATTGATCCAGGGGTCAAAAACTTTTTTTTTCCCCTTTGGTACGAGGTGTGAAAACGAAAAAACATGAATGCACAGTATACCGGTACTACGGTAGTATCGCGATACTAAAGCTTCACAGTCCCGTCGATGGCACTGTATCATTTAAACGCTAATATTGTGATAATATTACGGCAGAACTGTAAGTAACGCTGTATGTGTGGCAGTTAATATTATTAAGACACTCCTCACTGCTTTTGCGGAATAGAGAATAAAAGGTTAGTGACACTTCATTTAACCTCAATTCTTTACCCTAATCTTTAAGGATTTCCTGTTTGATAGTAAGGGAGCTAACGTTATGCTAACCGCTGTGTGCGTGAATCTTGAAATTAGCCGTGTATGATAGTAAGGGAGCGAACGTTCCAGATTGTATGATTTTTTTATTGGAGTTATTTATTCCTAACGTTGTGTTCATGCTTAGTTCTCTGAGGACAATTCCCATTTGCATGATTTCATTGCTCGGGGGAACAACAGATGAAATGTGGGGCACACTGAATTACTTGCTTGCCAACTGTATGATTTTTCCAACAGCCAGTTATTCATTCTCTTTAATAAAGTGCGTCTCTTTTCATTTATACCCATGTATTTCTGTAAATCTGGTTCGTTTTGTAGATTTGAATGATGAATTAACACAATATTGCGTCGCATCGAGATACTACTTGGTAATGTGATCCTTCAGCTGGTATAGTACCGTAAGATTTATATCGGAAGGTTTATGGGATTTACTTTGTTATTTAATATTAAATTATATGTCGAGTGCCCCGCCCCACCCAACCCCCTCATCATTAAGTCCTACTACGAATCTGAAATGAACAGGCATTTAGTCACGGTAATGATTTACATCATATAATTCTCACTCGCTAAACTTTGCCACATTACCAGTCCTGGAGCATCCAGGTATACACCAAGCCATCGTATCTCAAATTACTACTAGTGCTGTGTCATAGTATTCGGATTGTACCCTAATCTGCATACATGGACCTTGAGACACCCGTGATGGATCATACATGGCAGGACAGGTATGCTCTACACGGGCTGTGGCATCAATGGGATCTGAACTTGCGATCTCCCAGCTGCTCTACGGTTCCACCCCGATGCACTATATCCTAACCAGACAGGAACCTCATATGGGATTCATTCTCTGTCAAAAGTATTGCGGTCACGGATTCAAAATATAACGAGTGAATGAAACATTTAAAAACGCATGTAAAAATATATATCGTACAAAACAAACAGGAATTCACTGTTTTCTGGATCGCACACAGAATTAAGTTTCCTTGGTTACATTACACTGTTTTTTCTGCTCTCGGACATTTTCGCTCATGGTTTCTTTTTCTGAAATGCGTATGCCGTTTTTCCCTTCGCGCTTCTTTCCACGTTCTCCACTGGCTTTTCCAAATGTTGCAGTTCGAGTTACATGTAAATCAGCGAGGTTTTAGTGTCCCCATTGGCCGACTACAGCTCCTCCTCTAGCCAATCAATCGAAGAGGGGAGTTGACATCACTCCACTGTGACTCACGGCTGTTGTGTTCTTCATTGCATATTTTACCCAAGAAGGTGCGTGTGGTTTACCTTTCAGGTACACCAGTGGTCCTTAAGGTCTAATTCTATGTACATTTTCGAGGGGAAAGATGCATACTGAAGGCACAACACATGTAGCCTTGGTGGTACCACCCCAGTGACAAGTATCGTTTGGTACTTTTACTTCCGTGTGTGATCATTTGCATTATTTTTTTTTTCCAGTAACCTCAAGAGACCGTAAAAAAAAAAAAAAAAAAAGGAAAAAGGGGGTTGTGCCAGTGAGGTAACAACTGTTTATAGCAGTATGTTATAACGTTCTGTAAATGAGAACAAGAATCAACCTGTTTTGCGAATGCTCCACAAAATTAAACGTTCCAAAACCATAAACAGGTTAAATGTGCCATTCTTTAATAAAAAAAACAAAACTTTTTTTAAGAATTATTTTTGACAAATTACTGTGGTACAAGTGGAATAAAGACACTTCAGGATGTGCGCTTATTGGATATAATAACTTAGTAAAAGCCAACACGCTGCTTTTTATACACACAAGACACACACCTGCAGTACAAACTTCTGGTCGATGTAGCGTTTGGCCGTGCTCGCCTGAAAATCCGGGTTTTCTATGAAACGCAGGAAAAACTCGAACACCAGCTGTGAGAATAGAAAGCACAGGGAGAACAATAACTGTAAACACAAGTCATAAATACAGGAGTCAGGAAGTGACATCATTAGTGTCCATGGTTTTATTCAAAATTGAGTTGTTGCTAATTCCAACATGCTTGAGCATGACGTGTGGCGATTCAGGCAGGGTAGCTGAAGGCATTTATACGACAGTGCCCTGGGATGTATAAATATATAAACTGCTAGTAACACGCATCTTGCTCGTGCTATAAAAAAAAAAAATAATTTAAGTCATTTTAATGCATCATGTTAAGAATGCTAAGTCCTTCCTGGTTTACTCGGTCTGACAAAACCGTTACTGATGCAACCCGGACATGTTTACAGTGCTGCTGTACCTGCATGTGTGGCCACGAGGCCTCCAGTGTGGGCTCGTCTTCTTCAGGGTCGAAATCAGGGTTGTCGCTCGGAGGCAGAGTTCTGAACAAGTTGGTGCTGATCTAAGAAGAAACAAGGCAAGTCTTGTTAGTGATCCCGATAATGCTCAGTGGGTCATGAAAATATTTCACAACTCAAGCCAAGGGTGTAATTCTGTACTGCTTCTCCTACAAAGGGTTGAGGGGAGTCTGGAGCCTACCCTATGGGACTCGGGGCACAAGGTGGGGACATCCTGGACGGGGTGCCAGTCCATCACATTTACAAACTTCTGACAATTTGGACGTGCCAATCGGCCTACGACACGTGTGTTTGGATTGGGGGAGTTAACCGGAGAAAACCCCCGAATCACAGGTAGAGCATGCAAATGCCGTGCACACAGAGCTGAGGTGGGATTCAAACCCCAAACCCCTGGAGGTGAGAGGCATAAGTGCTAACCACCAAGCCACAGTGTACATGTTGAAGGATACAATCTGCTCGTGTATACAGTTTATACCTAGACTATTTCTATACCTAGAAATACGCCACCATGGGACCATATCAGTTAAATGAAGGTGTTTAGAAACCGCTAGTTTCCCCCAGGCCCCCCCCCATTCAATAAAGCCATAATTCTTCTCTCCATGAGGCCATTAGTACATGCCTACTGAACAAACGTACTGGAACCAAACCGGTTCTCGTGTTACTCGTTCAGATTCTCATGCTAAAGGAAGATGGTTATCACCATGACAACCATGCCATATTTTTAGCACCTGGAAATTACAGGAGAGCTACACCTGAAAGATCTGTACACACAACTGGACAACAAAAACTGACATGAAACATTCAAATAAGCCACTCTGTGTGTGTGTGTGTGTGTGTGTGTGTGTGTAACAGTAGCAAAAGAAAAAGACAAGACAGACAAATATTGAAAGAGAGAGAAAAAAAAAAAAGTCAAACAGGAAGAAATTGAGAAAGTCAGGCCGAGAGAGAGAGAGAGAGAGAGAGAGAGAGAGATACAATAACACTAGACAGAAAGAAAGATAGACAGACGGATGTCCAGCTTAAAAGCAAGCACGTTCCAATTCACTTCCCATAAATCCTCATCCGCTTTTCCCGCAATAAGTCCACTTTGGTGGTGTAATTTGGGTCCTGACACGTGTCCGAGATCTTATTTTACAATCTGATCTTAAGTATTATATATTTGGCATATTTATATTTTACTTCAGTATTATTAGAATAGAATGTTTGTACTCTTAATTACATTTCCAATAAAAAATGACTTTGTACTCTTTACTTTTATATTTAGACCTCGAAAGTACTAAATCTTGAAGGCCTCCTCATCTTCTCTCACTCAGCCAATGACTCTATGCTTCATATCACTCAAATAGCTCGGTTTAGCATCCAATCATCTCGGTTTAGCATCCAACCAGGGTCATCAGTGTAGAAAAAACTATCCAGTATCTTGTGAAATTTGTCATCTGAAGGATGAGTGCCCCTGGTCCTACCTCAGCTCGGTGTTTAAGTGAGTGTGAGTAAACCAATACGCATAAAATTAGGTGTTGTCTTTGCCCCCCTAGAAGACACATCTAATTTGAGAACACATGAGGTAAGTTCTAACAAATGAGGTAATGCTGTAATGAGGTAATGCTAACAAATTCACTAATTTGTTAGCATTAACTGGATATATTCAACTAAGCCTGTGTTTGTTTTTTGCTAACGCCAGGTTAGACTAGCACTGATTCCAGTAGCGAATATAAAATGGCCAGGCATCACGTCTAATTCTAACTAATGGTAAATATTAATACACAATAAAACTTAATACTTCTGATTAATTCAATATCACACTGTGTAGCATTAGTCAAGCATATGACCAAAAAGGCATCCATCCATCCATCCATTTTCTATACCACTAATCCTTCAGGGTCACGGGGAACCTGGAGCCTATCCCAGGGAGCATGGGGCACAAGGCGGGGTACACCCTGGACAGGGTGCCAGTCCATCACAGGACACAATCACACACACACTCACATTCATACACTACGGACACTTTAGACACACCAATCAGCCTACCATGCGTGTCTTTAGACTGGAGGAGGAAACCGGAGTACCCAGAGGAAACCCCGCAGCACGGGGAGAACATGCAAACTCCGCACACCCACCACATGGCGGGAATCGAACCCCCAACTCGGGCGCGAACTAAACACTAAGCCACGAACCACAAAGCCACTGTGCGTTCACCAAAAAAGTGAGAAGGTGAAAAAAATAATAATAATAATTCTCATGGTTAAATTGTTGGAGTTGAATAAGATTTGAACAATTTCTTTACTCAGTGAGCTCATCCCATTTCCACTCATGAGCACAAAGCCACACCCCTAAAACATATGGAGGTTTAACTAGAGTTAGCCTGCTAACCAGAGTTACCATTAGATCATGCCATGACCTCACTTTCAAGCACACTTGGACATTCAACTGCTTGAAAGCCAAGTTACAACTCTATAAAACACAAACTTCTCCTCATAATGATTTAAGCAATGTGTGTGTGTGTGTTTCAGACAAGTACCTTACCCTTCACATGGAAATATGACACTAACTTAATTTCGTCAATTAAAACATTCCCGTTTTAACACATTTAAAAGGTAGCAAAACTCTTTTACTTTCACATCAGACATTTCCTACTCAAGTGTCACTTCAACAACTTTCTTGGGGTGATTCAAGTTCATGGATTAGCATCTGAGCTACGCTGGCGAGGCTGAACGCTCATACCTATTAGGAACGGACCTTCTGATATGCTGAGCTGTAATTATTCCAAAGAAATGGTGGCAATGCCCACGGAGATTTAACAGTATGTAGAGCTCACTACTGCAATCGCCCCAGAGTCTTCTCTTTAGATTAGACACCAATACAACTGTAGCACTCGGCAAAAGGAGTCGGTGAAGAAGCTGCAAACCGAATAAGTCAGACTTACGGCGGAGATCTGGATAATACACAACAGGTACCTCTGTAATCGGATCACGGAAATGAAATTCACCGACTTTGGTGTCAAAGTTTTGGAAAGTACGAGTTCGGTCGTTGCTTGGAACACACAGCAAACCCATCAGTATTCGAGCAATACCGGTCTAAACGATTGCATCCATGTCAAAGATATTTTCCATTCTAATCCAATAACGTTATAAAAACCTATACCATTAATGTGATATGGACTTAATGCTTTTTACGCAAAGTCGGGTATCTCAGTTTTTTTTTTTTTTTAATCTTAAAATCATCATCAGTTGAAAGAAGAAAGAAAAACACCATCCAATTTCTCGTGCATGGTCAGTACATCCTAATATTTCTGCAATAAATACTGCAATACATTTTTGGACACAGTTGAGCTGGCATGAATTGTCTCTGTTGTTAACATAATGGATAGTCTTGCAAAATAGACCTCGTTTATAGCGTTTGCAAGAAACTTTATACTAAACTACTATAACCTTTGTAGCATAAAAACTGGTACGTTCGGTCAATAAATGTGGCCAAATTAGAGTCACGTGTACATGCCAGTACAGCATTAAACAAAACTCCTAATAAATTAAACAACCTCAATTTTAAGACAAAAACGCCACAAATGAACTTTACATCCAGTTCCAATACCTAGCTTTGAAAAGGTTAAGGAGTTCGAAGTTTTTCCCCTGTATGAAACTGGTGCACATGCTACGTGGATATAGGGAGCAGATTTGCTTTCAACTTTCAAGATTCTGAAGGTTGTGGCAAGAATAGTGTACATAATGTGTGGTGTCGGCCTGGTTTTTGTATATTTTTGGCACCGGTTGCTGAAACAATAGCCAATCAGAGTGCACGGACCGATGTTTCCTATAATCGTAGTTTCGCAATAGATCAGCGGTTAAGGTTCTGTCCTGGTGGTTCTGCCAGAGAGCGCCTGTTGGCTCTGTAAACCTTTCAGTCTCCAAGCGTACAGCTCTGTAGCTGGTTTGTCTCTGCCAAATAAACGAATGCAAATTTGCGAATACAGTTTTATAGGACTATATGAATCTTCTGTTCTAGTTGTGGACCTGCACTGTCTAGGTACTGTATGCGTATGTTGATCCGCCACCAATACCGTTCACCCTGGGACAATCCATCACTGACTGACAGACCGGTTTAATACTACAACGACAAACTCAACACTAAACCTAAAATACCGCACGCTAAAGCACTGCAATGCTGTAGACTAAAACAGAACCTGAACATTCAAACAAACCCTAAACGACACTAATCATAAACAGCTAAACACACACACACACAACTGCTGAAATGAATTTAAAAGCCTACAGACGAAACCGAAACCACGGCTCAGTAATACAACACATGAACTATGAGAAATGCACAGAAAATCAAACAGGGTATAAATATAGAGGACACAACAGGTATGACTAATTAAAGTGCCGTAAAAACAGAACATATAAGGAAAGGACACAGAATGAAAACAGAACAGGTTATGAAGCTTGAATGAGGACAAAATCAGGTCATATGCCTTACATGTCTATGAATTATATTTATTTATTGATTTATTTTTAATCCCATCGAGCATTCTGAAAAGTCAAGCAGTTCTGAACGGAGGCCAGTGGACGTGAGAACGTGTGCGAACAAGTCCTAAGACAAACGGCACCCAGATGACAGTTTATCTCCTTACAGCTTCCTGTTTTCAAACATGACACCTCGGTGTATTCCACTCCACAGAACAGTGCAGCTGCAGTGCGAGTTTTCAGTTACTCGGTTCGGGAAAATGCTAGAATACGGTCTCGAGTGGACTTCGCGGGAGTAGAACATTTAGCCTTTGAAAGATTATCACAACAACGCGAAAGCCCGTGGAAAAACCGTGTCCGAACGTCTGTGGAAGAAATGTACATTTTATTTGTTCCATCATCGTATTAACAGTAAAAACAGCAGATTTCCAGATCACAGTATCTTGCCGCACTGATCTATCGTCCCACACGTAACGTAAGGCCCGTATCTAATGTATTATTTGGGGAGAGACTCTAACAGTGTTGCAGTGGGGGTGTTACAATACATACTTCCGCGAATGTGCAAGATCAGAAACCAGGTGACTTTCCAGTGTCCAGATGTGGTTTAACTTATCAGAAGGTTTTGATGTTAGGCGGTTGTGGCTGCTCTTCAGAAAAGCTCTGGATTCAGTTACCACGTACGAGAACGTTTTTTGCTCGTCCCGCACTTTATTCAAGACTATGAACGAACTAAGAAGCGAGCAAAAGCGAACAAGCAAGTGAAAACTAACAAGAGAGAGCTAATGCAATGGAGCAGTGTCTACTGCAGTGGTCCAAAACTGCTGGACCACAACCTTCATCTTATTGGACCAGAATAAATAACATATTGAAAGCAGGGCATTTAAATGTGGCTGTAGTTCAAGGACTCCAGATTTCGAAAGGAACCAGCGTGGCTTCTCTAGCACATTCCTCTTGAGGTGGTGCAAGCATTTATGCTAATTATTCCGCTAAAGGTAGCGTATCAGACCAGAGACTATCCTCAGGGCTAGCTACACTAGGTCAGAAAGAAAGAAATTCTCACAGATTTTTATTTGATTTTATTTACACTCCCTGGTCTGATTACTATAGTGACTACATGGATTGTACAAAAAATAATAATCATCATTTTTTTAAATATATATTGTTGGGCATCAAGCAATTTTTTTAGCATATTAAGCCACACCCAATTACCCAAACAGCCTTCAGATCAGTACAGCTGTGTTTTTCTACACTTTTTTTCTTCAACATAATACACAACTTCGGTATCACGTAAAGCAATTTCGTATGTATATATATTTGCCAGAACATTTCCTTTAACGGACAGTAAAAAGAAGTTTCAAAGACAAGTTTGCGTTACTCGCACACACAGACACACGTGTAATACCTGTTGTACATCTCCCGTCACTCCAACTATATCAACACTGTGTGATTAATGCATACCAAGACAAATGTTTGCATATTAGGTGTGGATTAGATCTGAACGCTTCTTAATTATGGAGCTTATCCAAACAGACTTCACATTAGGTTCAATAAACAAGTGCGTTGCACTGTACGCACTGGTTTTCCTGGATCTTTACAAACCCACGCTCTATACTGCCCCAGATGAAAGAAAACCTCGCACCTGACGCTGCACTATGAACATGACCGTGAGCACTTCTCTTTGATCTCGGCCGTGTTAAGTGCGACTCTGCATAAAAACACGACTACGCCAATTTCAATTTCAAATGAAGATGAAGGTCGACTATTTAGGAATCTATCTTCTGTGTTTCTGTTGTACTTCTAAAGCGTCTAAGGCAAAATTTTATATACACAACATTTCATTACGTTATATTCTTCTTTACTGCTAAGGCAAAAGGAAACGGAAGAAGAAGAAAAATCAACTATTTTAAGGGCGAGTTAAGCATAGAAATATCACATTATACAGTACTGTGAGAAACGGTTCCTGATTTCTTCTGTTTTTGTGTAAATCGCATACTAAATAGTTTTAGATCTTCAAACGAAATACAACATCAAGCAAAGGCAACCTGAATAACACAGTTTTTATAGTAAACACGTTATACAGTATTTTTTTTTAACTAACGAAATAAAAAAAACTAAAAAAAAAAAAACACAAGTTACCCATCACCCATGTGAAAAACTTAATGCCCCCTTAAACTTAAAATCTGGTTGTGCCACCTTTAACAGCAATAACTGCAACTAAATGCTTCTGATAACTGGAGATCAGTCTTTCACTTACTTCTAGGACTAGGATTTACTCCTATGCTTTGAATCATTGTCTTGTTGCATAATCCAGTTGCACTTGAGTTTCATCTTACAGACTGAAGACCGGACATTCTCCTTTAGGATTTTCAGGTACAGAGCAGAATTAATTTTTCTCTCAATTATTGCAAGTTGCCCAGGCCCTGAAGCAGTAAAGCATCCCCACACCATTACACTTCCTCCACCATGCTTGACTGTAGGTATGATGTTCTTTTTGTGGAATTCCGTGTTTGGTTTACTCCAGATGTAACTTGACCGCTGTCTTCCAAACAGTTCCACTTTCGACTCATCAATCCACGGAACATTCGCCGAAATGGTTTGAGGATCATTAAGGTGTGTTTTGGCAAAAATTCAGACGAGCCTGAACATTCTTCTGGGTTATCAGTGGTTCTCACCTCACCACTCTTCCATGGATGCCATTTTTGCCCAGTGTCTTTCTGATAGTGGAGTCATGAACAGTGATCTTTATTGATACAAGAGAGGTCTGTAGTTCCTTTGATGATGTCCTTGGCTCTTTTGTGACTTCCTGGATGAGTAGTTGCTGTGCTCTTGGAGGAATTTTGGAAGGTCGGGCACTTCTGGAAAGTTTCACTACTGTGCTGAGCTTATCCATTTGGAGAGAATGGTTCTCGTTATAGTGCTTTGCGTTCCCAGAGCCTCTGAAATAGCTTTGTTCTATTGTTTGTTCTGGGAAGGGTTCTTCCCAGACTGATGTATGTCAATCACCTTCTTCCTCATCATTTCTGGAATTCCTTTCAATTTTGGCATAGTGTGTTACTGGGTAAGACCTTTTACACAACTTCATATTGTTGAGAAAGTTCTATGTAAGTGTTGATGTGATTGAACAGGGTTTGCAGTAATCAGGTCTGGTTGTGTCTAGTCCAGCTGAACCCCATTATGAATGCAGTTTCATAGATTTGGGGAATTAGTAACTACGGGGGCAAATATTTTCACACAGGCTCAGTTAGAATTGGATAACTTTTTTTCTTCAATAAATAACATCATTATTTAAAAATTGTATTGTGTATTTACTCGGGTTACCTTCGTTTTTGAGTTCATTTCTGAAACAATTTCGTATGAAATATACACAAGAACAGAAGAAATCAGTACATACACTCTACTTTTTCACAGCACTGTTTTACGAATTAGTAAATGGCTGTTTATATTTATTTATTTCTCTCTGAATTAATTGCTTACCATTAAAAAAACATGCACATCTCTCTGTTGTGTACACATGACAGATTAATCACGGAATTAGCGACAGAAAAAAAAAGGATGTGTGCTGACCATGTTAATGATGTCAGGGTAGGCGGACTCCACCAGTACGCCCCTGCTGGTCGACACATACTCCACCAGTTCGTTGAGAGTGGCCCTCTTCACCTCTTTACTCTTCAGATCAGTGACCGAGTCGAAGAAGTCAAAGAGGACACAGCACTGCTGGAGCTTCTGCACAAACAGCTCCTGCTGCTCTGTAGACGGAGTATCTGAAACACAAACACCACACGAAGACTTTCATTTGCCAGACACATCTCCGCTCTCAAAAGGAAGAAAAGACACTGCAACTGTTAAGCAGTGCTTTCCTACAACAGCCATGTCACTTCAGTGTCTCCCACTAGGTCGGTGCGAATCCTACAGATCCACCACAAAAACCATTCGTACCTCATCCATCACTACAGCAAACACCAGACATTACCACATTAATCTTCTCAGGCTGAAGTCCATTACTTGTTCGTTACAATGCTTGTGGACTATTTGCAAATGGATTTGTTTTTTTCTACCTTTCCTCCTCACTTTTTAGCCCAGTCCCGAATGTCACCCTGAACCCGAGGTCCTCCATCAAGTCTGCGCTCTGATGATGTCGACAAAACGTGGATCTCTGTCGCACGAGTGCATCATAAACCTGATAAGAAATTCTGCCATTTTGAATTCAAGCATGAATGACATTTAGAGTCGTCTGGTCAGCTCCTTAATGGAAAAAAAGAAATGGCGCAAGACCATACTGACAAATAAAAATGTGAGAGTACTGCTGTACAAATTAGCTTCAGTCCCCTCCAGGTCCCTTTCAGGAAAATCTAAACGAGTAACACGTGCAATCATTCAAACTTTTTTTTTTTTTTTGGAACTAATTTTCCTTCAAAACTCTTCCTACCTGGTGAAGTGTCTCCTGAACAGAATAACAGCTCAGTCATTTCCTCTAATGGCAAGCTCTAACTTCGAGGAATCTTATCCACGCCTCCATGCAAAACATTTTCTAAATGCAAAACATTAGATCTAAATGAACATCTGTGTTCATTTAGATCTAAATTTGGAACAAAATCATATTGACGCCTCGATGTATTACATCTACTTTTATCTAAACCTCCTAGCAGAAACAAGTAGCTTTCGGGCTGAAATGTCGTACAGAATTATTGATCCCAAGGAAGTCCAGAACATCTAAATCTAATATTCTTTTCAATATTGATATATTTTTTAAAAATTATTATAATATTAATAATAATTTTCTGTTCAAACAATGGTAAATATGCTTCCTGGACAAGTAGCAGTAAGTTACTTTACAATGTCAATAGGTTGTGCCCATGGACCAAATATAATTTATAAATAACTTGTAGCATTAACAGTTATGCTCATGGGTTTAAAAATCAGAAATATTTTATCTGAAATCTACTGATCTTTCTTTTAAAAAATTTTTAAAAATAAACTTCCGTGAGCAATGGCTCAAACAGCCCTTATGGTTAATCCATTGTTGGTTCCTGAGTGATGTCTAACCGGGTCAAACTGAATGGGTTCAATACATTCAAGCCTGTGGAAGCTCATCGATCACACTGATCAATGTCGTTATTCATAATCCTGTTTGGTCCAGCTGCAAGACAAACCTTTTTTTTTTTTTTAAACCCTATTTCCCCGCAATTTGTTCTTTCCAATCCTCACATGAAATGCTTCAAGAGCAACTCGTGCCAATTTCATGAAAATTTGAACAAAATATGAATTTACACTGTTTTATGTTTATTTATTTTCTTGGAATAAATTGACAAATGAAAAGCTTTTTCAGTGCGAGATTAAGCCCTACTTTTAACCCATCTTCACCAAGGGTGCCAATAATTCTGCAGTTGACTGTTGCATATACAGGCTTATTTGCTGTGTCAGTCAACAGTTTAACAATATTTAATCAATATTACTCTTCTAATCCTACCTCTTCTGTAAGGCCATGCTAGCTGCAACTTTGTGGTGTGTAACCAGTCCTTAAGGGCACAATCAGATAGGACTGTGTGTGATGCAGAGTGGGGGTTAGTGAGTTCAACAAAATCAACTATATTAGTCTGTACACTGTGGGACATGTTACCCACACTGTATCAATGAGACACAGCACGATGGGGATAGAAAAAAGTATTGGGTCAGACACACTGAAAGAGGCGTGGCCTCTGTATCTGTCAGACACAGTGAAGGAGGCATGTCCCACACTGAAGGAGGCATGGCCTCTGAATATGTGAGGCACAGTGAAGGAGACATGTCCCACACTGAAGGAGGCGTGGCCTCTTTATCTGTCAGACACACTGAAGGAGGCATGGCCTCTGAATATGTGAGGCACAGTGAAGGAGACATGTCCCACACTGAAGGAGGCGTGGCCTCTTTATCTGTCAGACACACAAGGAGGCGTGGCCTCTCTATCTGTCAGACACACTGAAGGAGGCGTGGCCTCTGTATCTGTCAGACACACTGAAGGAGGCGTGGCCTCTGTATCTGTCAGACACACTGAAGGAGGCGTGGCCCCTGCGCGTGTCTGTCCCAGTGAAGGAGGCGTGGCCCTTACAATGTTCTCGTGTAGCATATGTGATTGAACATGGACACAAAGGCCTAGTACACAGTAATTCAGTTTAAAAACACGTTTTTTTTTACATGTTAACAAAAACAGCATTTTCAGTCCATTTCCCAAAGCGTTCCTGTCCACAACCAACCCCGTGTGGCGTATTTGCTCGTTTTAATTTATTTGATTATGTTCACTCATTCATTTTACCAAAATCAATGTGATCATGATGACTTGTGTACTGTTACTACTGTAACACGTTATTCTGAGAATACAGCGACGGAGAATGGCATGACGGCCACGCCCGCCGGACCGGGTGTCTAATCCGTTGACATTTCTATCAGTTTGTTTTGCCAACACACTTTGTTGAAAGCCCAATGTTATCTGTACACTGTCCAACACAAAATGAAAACACCAAACAGTCTCGAATTATAGAGAACACTTCAACAATCATACATCAGCATTTCATTATCCACTTTGGATTTAAAAGAGACTCATTTTCTGTGGTTGAAAATGCTGCTTTAGTGTGGCCTGGTCTACCTCCTCCCAGCCTCTCCGACAATAACAAACCATTATTATACATACGTGCCATTAACGGCTTCAGCAACCCGAGACAGCACTGCTAACGGAGCAGGGCAATACCCGAGTGCGTGCTACCATTTACAGTTCTGCACTTGTTAAACAATATAAACGCAGATGGGATCCATTCTTCTTACGTATACAGCTGCAGTGAGGTAAAAGGATCAACTAGTCAAGAACGACAGAGAAGAGAATTTCATCAGTCTGCCAAGTCCTGGAGAGGTTTTGGATCAAATGTACCGTACATCCTTCACGGATTCTAGCTTCATCGATGAATTTAACAATCAACTGTGATGTTTGTAAGTTTTCAGTTGTCAGATTTCAGTGTTTATTGACACTGGTGCGTTCATTCAAAATCTCTCTGACCAATCGCAGCAGTCTGTTTACACCTTTCCCAGGTTGAAGAAAATTGGATTGATCGACCTGCTATTGTTTTTTTTTTTTATTGGGCTTGTTTTTAGGCTGGGATAGAGGGATTTTAGAGGGATAGAGCAGGGGAAACCTGAGGCTACATGCCCAATGATGCTTGCTATAGGAAAGAGCAGAAAGTCTGGAAACTTCGACATCCAGCTCATATTTACTAGAAAAGCTTGTTCTTGCTGTACTTTAGATCATACTAGCAATCCGCTAGACATTCTTGTACATTTCTTGTGTTAATATTTATACAACTGTGTATACATACAAGGGCGTGTAAACAGAAGTGTGTATAAAGGAAAGTGCATATATAGAGAAGGGTGTAAACGCAAAAGTGATATAACTAGTCTTTATTGATCACATATACATATGCACAGTGAAATTCTGTTCTTCGCTTACCCTAGCATGTGAGGAAGCTGGGGTCAGAGCACAGGGTTAGCCATGATACGGCGCCCCCTGGAGCAGAGAGAGTTAAGGACCTTGCTCAGGGGCCCAACAGTGACAGCTTGGCAGTGCTGAGGCTTGAACCCCGACCTTCCGATCAGTGACCCAGAGCCTTAACCGGCAGGCCCCACTGCCCCGTGTGTATAGCGGAAGTGCGTGTACATGAAAGTGTGTATAAACAGAAATGCATATAAACAGAAGTGTGTAAACATCATTTTTAAATAGACTGTTTGAAATGGTAAATAAGAACTGTGGTAACAAATTTGAACCAAATAAAGATTTCCTGACTTCTTGATACATTTGATCGCTGATTAAATTCGATTTCTTATGCCGTAGATGGGGTTCATCTGCACAATGTAGGCTGCGAGTAAACACGTGTCTAAATGGAGGGCCTTTTGACATGAAAGACAACTCGGGGTCTTTGATCATATCAAACATACTCGATGATTCTCTTTCACACAAATGCACACACACACACAGCCTGTCAGTCTGGTTGCCATGGTAACGGAGCGAATGTTGCTCATGGTGAGTCATGATGTCGGTATCTATGTCACGTCTGTGGAAGTAAACACACGGCTTTCCACTACGGGAGGAGATTCACTTCCGAAACACGACTGGGATTAAGACCCGTAGTGTCATTAGAGTGTGTGTGTGTGTGTGTGTGTGTGTGTGTTCCCTGAACCAGTGTTTACCAAATGTAAGAACTAAATCCACCAACACTGAACAGTATAAGCATATTAAATAATCAGCCTGTGTTTTATAGACTGAAATGCACTCTCTGGCTGATGTCCAGCTCCAGTAAAACCCGTCTACATACAGACTCTCAAACCTGCTTCAACACTGCATTTAGATTAGAATTAATGAGGAGATTTGGTATTTGTATGTACACTATATAAATATTATGGATCATGTCAATTTTGTCCTGCCAGAGACAAACTTTAGTAGTAGTGCTGCACTGTAGGTTTGTATCCCGAATCACAAACTGAATCAGAAATCCTAAAATGCTCCGTCCGATTTATTAGGAACACCTGTACATTCACCGCAGCTTATCTAATCAGTCAGTCATGTGGCAGCAGTGCAATGGAAAAAAAAAAAACTAAACAAAACAAAAAATCATGCAGATACAGGTCAAGAACTTCAAATCAGACACCAAAATGAAGAAAAAGTGTGATCTCTGTGACTTTACCCGTACAGTGGATGGTGCTACCAGATGGGCTGGTTTGAGCACTTCAGAAACGGCTGATGAACTCCTGGGAACGTCACACACGACATTCTCTAGAGTTTACACAGAATGGTGCGGAAAAATACGAAACCGGTTCGAGCAGCCCGGAAATATATCCTCATATAATCACTCTTTACAGCCGTGGTGAGCAGAAAAGCATCTCAGAATGCACGACGCATCAAAGCTTGAGGTGGATGGGCTACAACAGCAGAAGACCACGTCGGTTTTCACAACGCGAGGTCTGATTGTTGTGCATGATGAGATGCTTTTCTGCTCACCACAGTTGCAAAGAGTGATTATTTGAGTTACTGTAGACTTCCTGTCAGCTCACAGAGTTTAACGTTTCTGAATTGGTTTTACTTATTTACCCATAGGAAATGTTTTGTCACTGATCTTTAGGTAAATTACACATCAGAGATCATCAAGGATGACTAGTCATCATAGATTAGTGATCGGTCATTTTCAGTACAGAATAAACACCAAAAGGTTTAACATACACTACACATGCTCACTACAAAGGGTATGGCTTTATAGATATAGACATATACCTTATATACACACTTTACGGTTCTTTACTGACTTGAAATTTCCAAAAAGGGAACTTTGGGACATAAGGACATTGTAGGACCTACCTAGTGCACTAGGACTGGTAAAATGGTGACAGGTTGATATGGTGACATTTCGATTAGGAGATACATTTGTTTAAAGTGCACCGACTATGCCTTTTCAAAAATTCCCTTTCATGTGATGTGTTACGTCGCTGTTTGTGAATGTAAAAAAAAAAAAAAACAACAACTTTTAAATCAAAGCGCACGACAAACGGAGTTATCGACTCCCGAAAGAAGGAATCGATTCTGAACAGCTGAATCGAGTCGTTAGTGATTCCAGACTTTACCTCCTGTACTGACCTACGTAGGTTCGTAACAAAAAGCCCCGCCTCTGGTCTTCATCGGCTGCTCGCTGACAGACGGAGCCGAAACTCGTTACGGTAGTGGGCGTTTCCTTTTCGAAACACGCGGACAGTGGTAGACCAATTACAACAGACTGGGACGTCTGACCAATCAGAGCAAAGTATGCTCTCGGGAAGGAGGAGTTTAGAACGAATCATTGAAGGAGTCGTCTGTGACTCTGGGGGGGAAAAAGTTAATGCTTCATCAACAGAGGACTTCTTGTTGTTAAAATAAACTGCACTTTCTTGTTTTATAAACTTAAAGACAGAGAAGAAAAGAAAGACTGCTGAGAGAATGACTGTTTATAGCTGCTATAACGTAAGTGATAGCAGGAACTAACTTGATGTTGACTAAATGTAAATATAAATGGTTAATACATTTTTAAAAAATGGTCATCGTTGGCAAATCCCTGTGGTATAACACACTCCAGGGTGTACTCTTCAAAGAAAGTTATTCATTTTGGGTTGGTAATGGCTGCGTCACACGATCGCACGTCCTGTGTTATTTTCCGAGAACAGCACGACTGGTTGTGTTTTAGTCCTTACTTAATATCAGCACGTCCATTTTTAGCTCGGAGGGAGTTGGAGCCAGATGGCAGAGATATGTTATTTAATGATTGACTCAAAGGCTGCAGAACCCAACCAAAGTCCATCATGGTTCCTTGTTCTTAAAATGCCACTCACAAACATCCTGTTTTTTTAGCTACAGAGTCTGAACAGGATTTACAAACTCATTCGTCAATACAACGAGGTCAACTAGGAACATATTTTATACACGTTTATCATTTATGCCATTAATCGTGGGTTATGATACTATCACAATGGGTTTTCTTTTTTTTACAAAATTACTATCAGCGTTAAAGAGTAACCAACTTTACTAATTTAAAAAACATATTTAAAAAATAACCATACCATATGACTTTTTAATAAATGGCACAAAGACACTAGCTTTGTTCAAAAACAACTAGACACAAGATTTAGACTCTTAAAGACTGCACACGGACTGGCTCGCCACATTTGTGTGTATACGTGTTCAGAGAGCAAGATATAGTGACTGGACTTATGGAACCAAATATAATGGAAGTCAGTCTTTAAAAAGATAAAGAGTTTTGTTTGGTGTACGTGAGATTATCTCATGTTTGCTGATGGGTTACAGGATATGGTCGGAGCTTGGTAATGTCAGTCAAATGGCCATGGTCTTGACGTGTTCATGTCAAAAGATATAAAACACTCTTCTCGTTCTGCCGTGAGATTATACACACATACAAGGATATTTTGACAACACAAAAATGGTTATTTTTCGCTGGTTGGCGAACAGTATTGCGGGTGGACATTGATGTTTCTCGTGACAAGAAAGGGATTTACATCGCTAGGAATCTCATTCAAACAATGACGCTCGGTTCCAGAAATTTCAGATTATCATAGCTATCATTTACGACTGGCTGAGGCATGATTACGGCAAATACATTCCGTCAGCAGATAAACTCTGGTGACCTCTTTAAATGGAGAATGAATGTTTTTTTTAGAAGTCTTGTTTTGGTGTCGGTTGTCCATTAACACACCTGCATGTCGTCAGTTGAAATGCAATGTACTGGTCACAGCTGTGTGGGACACGCTGGAATCCTGCCTCCGCCCTGTGTGCACGGAGTTTGCATGTTCTCCCTGTGCTTTTGGGGGTTTCCTGTGGGTACTCCGGTTTCCTCCCTCAGTCCAAAGGATGCGTTTTTCAAATTGTCCGTAGTGTATGAATGGGAGTGCAATTGTACCCGTCCAGGCTGTCCCTGGCCCCGTGTCCCAATCGACCCAGTGTAGGATAAGCAGTACGAAAAATGGATGGATGGATGGTGACAACTGTAGCTAATCAAACCTGGATAGTAGTCCCCCCACCCACCCCCATAGAAGAGTGCCACATGATCATACACAGTCATGAAGAGCCAGGAAAACACACTCCCTGAGGCACTGGCTATTATAAAAATATGATATATATATATATATATATTTTTTTTCTTATTTCCTCACAGCTTACTTATGTTGACTCAAAATCTCAGTGAAAACAGTTGGATGGACACAACACCTCCTTTTCAACAGGCGCATACACAATCTGTGCTGAATTTATGACTAACTACATTACTACCGCAACATTAATGAGTAATAAAAGGTAATAACAGGCTCAGGCGGAGGCAACTGTGATCACATCCCTTCTTCACACAGAATAACAAACAGACAAATGTTATACTGTTTGATATTTGGATTTTTTTCTTGCAAGACAACTTGTTGCTTTTAAAACACACTCTTACTGTCATCTATCATGACAAAAACTAGGCCTAATGCATTTCCTCTGAAGTGGTCAGTAAACCATGCTTGAATGTACGTATGTGGTTCAACTCTGTGCAAGTCACCAGAAGGCTATGGGTTCAAATCACTACTGATACTGTTATCAGGCCAATACTGTGCTCATATAGCTACTCGTAAAAGATGTCCTGACACCAACATCCAATACCATGTGATACTGTGTGACGTAAGCCTAGCGTGCACTGTCCCGCTAATTTACTCAAAATTACAACGATCTCTATTTTTCACTATTAATGGTGGCAATCAAACAGTAGCTGGTCATCCGTAGGGGCATTATATAGTACATCGACCATTTAACAAATGTAAAAGGTCTTCCATCACAACTCAAACATTTTAAGTGATGCTACTAAGCTCTGTGAGCAACCAACAAATTTAAAAATGTTACTATTTGACAGACATGAGCCGACATTCCATTATTCACTGCCCTTTGTTGGATGTTGTGCAATACTGGGACAGCATTCTCACAACCAATTTATCTCCTGATTGTTATTATTGCACCTAGTGGTCAATAATGTGAACTGCAACAAGCACTAATAGAGGTCCATTGGGGAAGGAATCGAGCTGCCCCATGCTCAGGGAGAAGCAGTTAATGACAGGGTTAAGGTTGCCAAATTGAGCTAGTTTAAAATATGCTTGTTTCAAAGCAAATAATCACAATGAAGTCTAATATTTCTGCAACCAATGTTTAATTGCATACAGTTTGTTTTTTTTTTTTTTTTTTTTTTTTTTTTATATTTTATAAGATTTGAGAGAGAAATGTTTTTTTTTAAAAAAATTAAAATTTAGAGAGAGAAAATTATTTTTGGAGTTGGATATGTCCGTAGATCGTCCTTGGTTGA
Source organism: Ameiurus melas (assembly GCA_012411365.1). NCBI lineage: Eukaryota > Metazoa > Chordata > Actinopteri > Siluriformes > Ictaluridae > Ameiurus > Ameiurus melas. Next base: position 25,161,168 of record CM022763.1, on the reverse strand, counting down.
TCTATGGACATTATGGACAAAGACAGAGATAAAAGAACAAAAAGAGTGTCTCCAATGCCGAATTGTTTGAGTTAAGTTTCAGGTCTTTCCAGAACGGCAGCATCGAGCTACAGATAGATTACAATCGAAATGCGCTGTTGCTCGTTCTCCTGCCAGAAGCGCAGACAGAATCTCAGCCGAGGCATGCCGAGTATTATTATCAGCGAGTACCAAAAGACACGTACTCAAACTCGCTCTGAAAAAAACCTGTTTCAACGCATCCCTAGTCGTAAAGGAAAAACCCATCGGCATATTAATGATTTGAATCGACGCGTGATCTGTGACGGCAGAGCTGCAGACGACCAGGAACTTCCCGAGGCCAAAACAATTAGCACCAGGATCACCAAGCGTGCCACAAATATTTCAATATAAGCATAAAATCGGGTGTTTCGGGGTGGTTTCCTTTAACCCTGGATGGCTCGGCTCTCTACTTGGGTTGGATTCTGCCTCACATCTGAGTAGCTTTGGAATGATAAATAAAACGTCATGTGTGCGGCAGTGATTACATGGTAAGACCCTGCACTACTGAGGATTGAGTGTTTAATCCAAATGATATCAAAAACAAAGCCTTCGCTTGATTCAAACACTCACCCAAGGAAAAAGACACAAGAAATCAGGTTTAACTAAGGTGCATTCGGCCCTATAGGGGCCTGCCCTATTTTAGTTTTACCTTCACTGATAGGCTTCTAACTTTAACTCCAGAAGCAGCCATATATTTTCAGAATATTCGAAGATACTTTGTTATATAATCATATCCTGAGTAACTGCTCCATCGGTTATATACGCACCCTGCTATTTTGAACAGCAACAGACTTTTTTTATTATTATATATTAAATATTTTATATTAAATATATTTTTTTTAATTTTTTTCTTTATATATTAAAATTTTTTTATTAAAAAAAAAATTTTTTTTAAAAAAAAAATATTTATTATTTTTTTTTTTTTTTTTTTTTTTTATATTTTGATTTGATATTAAGCCTATCGACGCATAATTTTCTTTTTAAAATTTTAAAAAAAAAATTCTTTTTTTTTTAAAAAAATCTCACACTGAATGAGGCGTTAAACAACACCTCACGTGAAGTACAAAACTAGTACGGAAAAAAATATACTTTAATGTTTTTTTCCCCTTCTTCCAGCGTTGAAGGAAATGTTTGTTCTCACATTAAATGGCACACTACTGGGGTGGACAATGGATTAATTTATTACCTAGCGCACCAGGGAAGTACAAAATGTGCTTGCCTAATTCTGTCTACTGTAAAGCGACCTTTGGTTTGAGAAAGGTGCTATATAAATGAAACATTTTTATTATACCATCGCCATCGTCGTGTCGTGCTATCAGCCAGAACGTGTTGGCCGATCTGCGTCGTGACGCAAGAGGTAGGATACGGAATGAGTAGCAAGCACTATAGTTACAGTGTCGAGGTGTGTCACATCACTGTAGTGCACTACAAGTTATCACGCAGTGATTAAAAGTGCACTAGGTTTAAAGTGCAATTAATCACACACGCAAAAATGAGAAGGCAATAGGAAGTAGGGTTTATTTCTTTCTTTTTACTTTTTTGAACAGGTAACTACCAACAAACAAAAACCATACCAAAACCAACTAAAAAACAGCCTGAAATTTGCTAGTGAGGTGCTCATGCACGCAGTAGTGAGTGAGAGAGTGCGAAAGGAACAGATGACTATTTGTCAGTTATTGAAATTGTGCCGATGGCAACAAGCGGTGTATCAAACAGACTTTGTCAGCTTTCTGCAAAAGACTCATCACATGCTGCTGGAACAAATCCCTACAAAGGACATGGATTGTTTGTTTGACATCTACCAAGTTTTTTCTCTCCTTTAGTTTTTTCGTTTCGTTATTTTGTGAATATTATAAAAACCTTCTTTTCTTCTGACTTTTGGCACATGTTTGGAGAGAACTGTAGAGAAGGTAAAAGACTTTATACGTATTTGGTACACTGGAACTCCCCGACCTTTAGCCATGCCTACTCAATGCGCATTGACACTTCACTCAACACACACAGTATTGTACAATAACCTTCTTTCTTTTCAGGACCACACCAAACCCAGGTGGTGCAGATCACACGAGACCCCAGTAACGGCGGTGATGCAAACACACCAAAGTGGGTTCAGTGTCAGGGACATCGCATTCTGATATGATGCAAGACAAAGAAGAGGAATATGTATTTTTAGGATACATGCAAAAATAAATAAATATCGGAAAAACTGGGCAAACAATTTGGACACAGCAGGTTACGTTGCAACCTAAGGGCTTCAATCTTCAAGTTTTCCTCCCTTCACAGCTCTAATTTACTCCTAGTATGTTGATCCCATTCAGAGTGTATTCCCACCTGCAATTCACCACAACCCTGAGTGAGTGAATGAATTCATTAGTGACTAACATTTGAAAATATATTTATATGCATCCATACATCTTCTATACAGCTTATCCTTCCTTCAGGGACGTGAGGAACCTGGAGCCTATCCCAGGGAGCATCGGGCACAAGGCGGGGTACACCCTGGACAGGGTTCCAGTCCATCACAGGGCACAATCACATACACACTCACACACCCATTCATACACTACGGACACTTGGGACACGCCAATCAGCCTACCATGTGTGTCTTTGGACTGGGGGAGGAAACCGGAGTACCCTGGTGTGTGTGGTGTGTATATTTGACATATTTAATTATATTATATATTTATAAGAGTAGAACCCAAGATAAATAATATATCTATGATAAATATATCGCCATGAATATTGACATTTTACTATGAAGAATTATTAATTCACAAACAAAACACGTCATTTATAATGCAGCATGTTCTGAAGCACATGTTCTCTTCATTTCAATAAAAATAACGTGTCAGTTTCAAACGTTCGCGTATCATCGAAATTTCAAAATGGCGGCGTGCCATTAACACAGAAACTAACCACCGAACTACGAGCCGAAGTTAAACACCACACAGAACTCAAAGTTATGATTGGCCCAATCCTGCCACGTGATCAGAGCCTGCGCGTCGATTGGTTGATTTGACGACCAATCCACAGCAAGATTTTCCTATAATAAGTTAAGAGGTGTAACGGCAGGCCTCCGAGCTGCGATCATTACTCGTTAGAGAATAGGAAGAATTCCAATGTTATGGTGCAGATTAGAATTTGGAAAAAAAGAAAAAGGAAATCAATCTTACACGATCATTATTTGTCAGCTAGAACCGAGCGGGCGCTCCGTTAGGAGATGTAGCGCTGTGGAGTTCAAATAAAGGCGGACATCTTTCGAAGTGATCAGCATTAACGTCCGCTTTAACGCGGTGATCCTCTTACCGTGAACGTTGGCTCTGAGCTGCGGCAGGGCTGACAGCTCCCCGGAGAAGCTCTGGCTCCGGAAGCATGACGAGCTGGGCGATTTCCGCTGCTTCTGCGCCTTCTTCACGGATCTCCGAGTGAAGCCGTCCACTTTCTCGGTGGCCGAGACCGCCGACATGTTCGCCCAGCTGCAGCTAGCGATCGCTAACCTAAAGTCTGATGTAACCTAGCAACAAAGAAGTTTCCTTCCGCCAGTCGCACATCGGAATACTGCTGACCTCTTCGCAGGGTTCACAGTTCAACACACGCAACTGTCGTGGACAAATAAAAAAAAGTTTCCCCGTACGATACGGCCTAACACTCGGCTTTCCGAACCGTTTACTGCCTCGCGGACGAGGAAAAGTGTAGTGTACAAACAGCCCGCCGTCCTCGTGCCTCGTGCCGACTCATCATTCCCACACATCACATGTTTCGGAGCTTTTCAAACGCACTTGGTGGAAACATTGCCGAGTATTTACACACACTTAAATAATAAAAAAAAACTCCCGCAGAGTAGAGTCCGACCTACCGCAATATCAGAGCCATGCGGCGCTGTTTAACCGAGAACTGAACGTACAGGAGGAAAACTGTAGATCGGAACTGACAGCTACAGAGGCATTTTAGCCTCCTGCTGGAGCCACTGCGCGGCTGCCATTTGACGGACACTTCGTCCAGCCAATGACGTGCGAGGGTCGGAATGGCATTGACCAATCAGATTCCGACATGGTCGCGTTCTACAAGCCAGCGGTTGTTTCCCAAATGTTGAACGTAGAGAGAGACGCGAACCCTGCTCGCTTGTACGGGATTATATAATAGGGCACTTTTGTAGGGCACAGGCAACGATTTGGGATACAACCACAACCTTATGTCTGGGAGATGATGTCGAAAAAACATAGTTGTACTCTGTATGACCAACCAGCTGTCACACACACACACACACACACACACACACACACACAACACATATACATATATATATATATATATATATATATATATATATATATATATATATATATATATATATATATATATATATATATATAGAGAGAGAGAGAGAGAGAGAGATAGGTAGGTATATCCTCTCTCCTATATATATAGATATATATATACCTTTTTTCTCTCTCTCTCCTCTCTCTCTCTCTCTCTCTATATATATATATATATATATATATATAGATAGAGAGAGAGAGAGAGAGAGAGAGAGAGAGAGAGAAATATATACTGCTCAAAAAAATAAAGGGAACACTTAAACAGCACAATGTAACTCCAAGTGTTCCCTTTATTTTGAACACTATATATAGAGAGAGACAGATATATATATATATATATATATATATATATATATATATATATATATATATATTCATTCATATATGAATATTTATTTGATGTCCCTTTTTTGTTGTTGTTCATCACTTCTATTTTAAAACTGAGTTTAAATTAAGAGTGCTCAATGTTCAGTGTGCTGTGTGTTGGTGGGAATCAGTGAATTAACAAGTTAATAAATGACCCTTAAAGTAAATGTGGCCCATTCCTGCACACACATGTATACACTGCTGCAACTTACATGCTTGAGCATGTGTACCTATAAAACAAAGAACCAGTTCAGCTTGCTGCCTTTATACATACTGAGGATAGCTCTGCTCAGTGACCTGCATTTATTTGCCATAAAGCCCTGAGGACAGCAGACACTGGCTTCCATCAGTCAGGACTGGTTTAACTCGACTTTCCTCTCTGAAACCTTACTTCGCACAGAACTGCTGTATATTATACACTGCACTGTGTAATAGTGTAACTAAAAGCCATAAACAGAAGTCATGAAAATGCTGGAGGAACTGCATGTGAGCCATTAAATGTGTTTTTTTGTCCTCAGGAAGGTTCTTCCTTATACCGTGAAACTGTGTGTGAAATGCTTTAGTTAGACAAACTCTATTATACCAGATCTTTAAAGAGTTTTTTATGGTAGGCAAGCCACTCAATCAATTACAGTCATCTGTGGTAAATTAACACTACATTGTAAAACATTTACTGTAAAATATACAGTGAGGGCAGCAGAGGTGAGGTCACTGACTACGGTCTTATTTTCTTCTTTTTCACAGCATTTTGTCATCAGCTGCTCTTGTTTTCCTTGGCTGACCTGTTCCATGTCTGGTTGTTAGTACACCAGCAGTTTCTTTCTTTTTCAGGACATTCCAGTTTGTTGTATTGAATATGCCCAATGCATGTGCAACAGCTCTGATAGATTTTCCCTCTTTTCCCAGCTTGCTTTTCTCCCATAGACAGCTCTCTGGTCTTCATGTTGGTTTATCCTTTTCTTTTTTTTTAAAAAACAACAAATGCAGTCTTCACAGGAGAAACCCAGGGCTCAACCAAGAGTAGACATTCAAAGCTGATAATTTTTAACCCCTCTATCACTTTCATTTTTTTTTAATAAATTATTTTTTTAACACTTTTTTTTTTTTTTTTTAAAAAAAAAAAAAAAAAAAAAAAATTTTAATAAAAATTTTAATATTTTATTTTTTTTTTTTTTTTTAATTAATAAAAATTAAATTAAATTTTTTTTTTTTTTATTTTAAATTTATTTAAAAAAAAAAAAAAAACAAACACTTATCTTTTTTTTTTTTTTTTTATTAAAAAAAAAAAAAAAAAAATTTTTTTTAAAAAAAAATTATTTTATGTTTCAAGTTTCATACTATAAAGAAATAAAACCTAAAATTTGGTCCGTTTTCATCATGATCATATTTATCTAACTAGCTCAATCCATATTTTATTTTTTTTCTTTTTTCCCACACACTGATTCCAGATTTTACTAGCAAATCAATTTTAACCTCAAGGTTGACACACGGACAATTATTCCCATTCTCACCCTGTCAAAACGTTAGATATCCCACAACGCACTGCATTGTCTGGTATTGTACTATAAAACAATGCACTGCTCTAATTGCCTAATTATTATAATATATTTTTTTCTTACAGTGTACCTTGAGCTTGGCACTAGCTTACAGAACAATACATATTTCAGAGCTATGGTAGAGCAAAACAGCATCTTCGTAGCAAAAACTCTAAAGATGAAGCCTTGTCATTCACTTTTTTTTTTTTATAAACGCCGTGTTGGTGAGGATGGAGTTATAAACGTATTATCCCACGCCCGACAGTGGCCTATATGAAATCTTTATGAAAACAGTTGTTGGAATATTCCTAAAAGCTTCTTCAGTTCTCACTTTTCACTGTGATCTGACTGCAGCTTCCTGTTTATCAGCTTGTGCGGTTGTAGCTCATTAAAGTCATGTGGTGGCCCTGTTCATGTGCAGCGCACCACCGTGTTATTCATGTGAAACATTACACCGGGCTTGTGTGGTATTAAAACCCCAATCGCATCAGGGGAATAGAAGATACTTACGCTGTATGCTTAGAGATTATATCCTGGGTGTAGTTTTGCTTTCAAGGTCAACAGGTGCCATGAGAGCTATGAGAATATGCCTATCGCCCCCTGGTGCTTGCAAACCCAAAGTAGCTCTCATCTTAAATAAAGAATCTTTTACTTAAAAATAAACCAATAAATATCTAAATAAATTGTCTTGTTGACTGAAAATCTCATATACAGTGCCCTCCATTAAATATTGGCACCCTTGGTCAATATGAGCAAAGAAGGCGGTGAGTAATTGGAGTTAGTCTTAGACATTTTTATACCCAAGGAAGCTTCATATGAAGATATTTCAGGGTCATGAGTCTCAGTACACAAGAACAGCTCAGACTTTACCAAACAGAGCGCCTGTATTTAATGATCAGATTAGACCAACGCCGTATCCAACAGTTAAATGAAGAAGAACCATAATACAAAAAGCATGCATTATGAATGTAGCTGATAACACACACCTCATATACACTTCCACTCAACATTTGTGTGAACACTCCGTTAACGACAGCTTTGCAAATCGATTTTAGGAATGGTAAAGTTAAATAGTGTTTTTTTTACATATACATATATATATAAAAAAAAATTCTCAAATATAATTTGTCCCTTTGCATAAAAACATTCCCTCTAAAATTCACCTTGCTGAAAGACAAAAGATGGAGGGTAAAATTCACACACAGTAGAACACTGTGCTGGATATTTCTTTAAAAACTTAGTGTCCAAAACGTAGTCACCAAGTCCAAGCCTTGGTCGGATTTCCCCCGAGAACGTGAACACGCATGTGGATCAGTCTTGTGGCGTTTTCTGAAAATACGCAGAAATCTTTTTCATAGAAGCTGGAGAGGACGTTCTCTTTGTCTGAGGGGAGGAGGCCTTCTTCACAGACTGTGGAGAGCTCAGTGCCTAAGCAGGAGGAAGAGAAAGGAGAGCACGCGTTATCCTCCAACAAATCTGATGAAATGACAGAAAAAAAAAAAAAAAAAAGAGTTCGGAGATGTTGGGTTTGGGAACGTTGCTGTTTGGATGGAGCGAGGTAGACAGACAGAAGCACAGACAGGTAAGACAGAACTGAAGACGACCGCCTTTTGTCACAGCGCCGTCGGATCAGAACTCCAGATCCCAGAATGCAACACGCACCTCGCATGCACGCATGCGCTCAATGTCCCCAGAGTTCTGATCTGACACACCTGCTGCCAATCACACACACATCCTCCACTAGTATTTAGAGAATCACTTGCACCTCGGAGTCATTGTGAAGTATGCGCTTAGCGACCTTGTTTCTCTGCGATACCAAGCCGTTCTACTTGTATTTACGTCCTAGTTTATCTCGACCCTTGCTTACGGTTTTTCGACTACGTCTCGGTCTCGCCCAGTTTATCCTGTTCGTTCGATCGCCTGACTCTTGCATGTCTTACGTTTCACGCTGCCTATAGATTCACAGCCCCGCGTTGCTTTACTGTCATCCGCTCCCGCGATTGTGCCGTTTCTAAACCTGGTGACAATACTTCGCCGACTGATGGACACAGCAGGAGATCCCCAAGTGTCCCGTGGCATCGAGGGACACGGCAGGATAATCAGTGAACATGATCAACGCCTCACCAAATTACACGTGCAGGTAGCCCAGTTAAACCAAGCCGCACTACCTCCCACGACCACCCGCTTACCTTCCACTCCATCACCGGAGAAATACGATAGGGATCCTGCGCGTTGTCGAGGATTTCTCCTCCAATGCTCCCTGTTTTTTTCCCACCTACCCCAAACTAACGGACGAGAGGAAAAGCATTCACTTCATGGAGCTCCTTACCGGGAGAGCTCTACTCTGGGCCACTGCGGAATGGGAAGGAAACAATATCACCACGTATGACCAAGTGATCGCACGTTTTCGTACCGTGTTCGATTATTCACCAGATAACAGAGAGACTGAGAGACATGGTCCAGGGACCATGCAGCGTGGGGGATTATGCTCTGGAATTCCGTACGGTGGCGGCACGGAGTGGATGGAATGAGCCTGCGCTTAAGACAATGTTTCGACGTGGAGTAAACGACGACATCCCCACGGAGCTCGCCTGTCGCGACGATGAGTCATCTCTTGATGGACTCGTCACCATGGCCATCCGTCTGGACCGCCTTTTACGGAAACGCAGACCAATACGAACCGAGGCAGAGAGATCCACAACGGAGAGCCCTGAGGAGCCCATGCAGTTGGGACAAGCACGTGTAAATCCACAGGAACGTGAGCGACGGCTCCGGGAGCACCGCTGTTTCTACTGCGGCGCGAGGGACCACCTCATATCACAGTGCCCTCGACGACCGCGTAAACCTCGTCAGGAAAATCCCGATCTAAGCGCTACGCCTCTTAAAGCGAGTACCTACCCGGTACTTAACTCAAGGTGCACTGATCATACACGTTGTCTTGGAATACTCTAAGGTTTCTTGTATTTTAGACGCACTAATTTACTCCGGCACAGCGGGGAACTTCATTGACCAGGAAACAGTGCGTCAATACAACATCCCGGTCCGCAGTCTCACTAGTCCCCGTCGCATCCAGGCCATTGACGGAGCCCCCATAGGGGATGGCATCATTACTCAGATCACAGACCCGGTTCTCCTTCACGCCACTGCTCTACATCACGAGCAGATCTCCTTCTATGTCATCAGGACGACACGAAATCCAGTGGTCCTGGGGTTCCCCTGGCTGACACAACACAACCCACGTATCACCTGGGACACGAAGGAGATCACTCACTGGTCTCCTCATTGTCTTCAGCACTGTCTCCCAATCCCCACGATTCAGCTCGCGTCAACTTCCATTGAGAGCCCGGACAGCACAGACTACCTTTCGATCCCCGAAGTTTATCATGATCTTAGAAGAGTCTTCAGCACGAAGGCGGCTATTGACTTACTGCCCGGTGCAACAACTCCTCGGGGGAGGGTTTATCCTTTATCGCTCCCTGAGCAACGGGCTATGGAGGAGTATATCCAGGAAGCACTGCACCAAGGCTATGTCCGGCCATCTACCTACCCATCATCTGCGGGGTTTTTCTTTGTGGAGAAAAAGGGGGCGGGTTACGCCCATGCATTGATTATCGAGGGTTAAACCGGTGCTGTGTGAAGTGTCGTTACCCCTTACCTCTCGTACCGTCCGCCCTGGAGCAGTTACGCACAGCAACGATCTTCACCAAGCTGGATTTACGCAGTGCTTAAAACCTTATTCGGATTCAGGAGGGAGACGAATGGAAGACAGGTTTCAGAACGCTCTCCGGCCATTATGAATATTTGGTTGTGCCGTATGAGCTTTCGAACGCTCCCTCAGTATTCCAATGCTTAATAAACGACGTACTGCGTGACATGCTGGGCCGATACGTCATCGCCTACATAGACGACATTCTCATCTACTCCAACTCCTTGGAGAACCAGATCATCCACGTTCGTGAGGTTCTACAACGGTTACTACAGAACCAGCTATATGTCAAAGCAGAAAAGTGGACCAGGTAAAGGTAAAGGCCGTAGGGGAGTGGCCCATGCCCACTACCGTTAAGGAGCTACAATGTTTCTTGGGGTTGGCCAACTTTTACAGAAGATTCATTCAACTTTAGCGCCATCGCTAGCCCCCTCACAGCCATGCTTAGGGGAAAACCCAAGCGCCTAGCCTGGAACTCCAATGCTCAATGTGCCTTCGAACAACTTAAGAAAGCCTTCACCACTGCCCCCATCCTCAAACATCCGGATCCTACCTGTCCATTCATCGTGGAGGTAGATGCATCTGAAACCGGAGTGGGAGCAGTCCTCTCCCAAAGGTTTGGAGAAAGACCCAAGCTCCACCCAGTAGCATTCTTCTCCCGGAAGCTTAATCCCGTGGAGAGAAATGATGACGTAGGGGATCGAGAACTCCTAGCCATCAACCTGGCATTGGAGGAGTGGAGGCTTTGGTTAGAAGGAGCGGCACACGCCTTCGTTATTTTCACCGATCATAAGAACTTGGAATATATACGCCAAGAGACTAAATTCACGCCAAGCACGTTGGGCTGTTCTTCACCAGATTCGACTTTACTCTGTCCTACCGCCCCGGATCCAAGAACGTAAAGGCAGACGCCCTCTCACGTCGTGACCACTTTGAACGTACCCGTGATCAGGATGAATGTATCATCAAGCCAGTCTGCATCGTCAACGCGTTAGAGTGGGATTTGAATCAGAAATTAGAGGAAGTTCCATCATCAAGAGTACCAGTCAACTGTCCTTCCGGCAAGCTATTTGTACCAGAGGAATACCGGTCAGAACTTATCACTTGGGCACACACGGCACTTGGTACAGGGCACCCCGGGGCACAACGGACATTCCATCTCCTCCAAGAGAAATACCGGTGGCCTCATATGGAAAAGGACATTAGAGTGACTTCCTGTTCGTCATGTGCTCAGAATAAAGTACCGAGAACCCTTCCCGCAGGAAAACTGATGCCGTTGCCGACACCCGAACGCCCCTGGTCTCACATTTCCATCGACTTTGTTACTGATATGCTCAAATCCCAAGGAAACACCACGATTCTGTTGGCTGTGGACCGGTTCTCCAAATCTGTCCGGTTCATCCCGTTGCCCGCTCTTCCCACCGCTTTCACGACCGCCGAACTACTGTTACAGCACGTCTTCCAATACTTCGGCATACCAGAGGAAATTGTTTGCGACCGAGGTCCACAGTTCACGTCCCGGGTATGGTCAGGCTTCATGACTAAATTAGGAGTTACTGTTAATCTCACGTCCGGCTACCACCCTCAAGCCAATGGACAAGTAGAGAGAGTTAACCAAGAACTGGGGCGCTTTCTCCGTACCTTTTGCGCCCATAATCCGGAGGATTGGAACCAGTTCTTACCATGGGCCGAGTATGCCCAGAATTCGCACGTCCTGTCACACATCCTGAAATCTGACTTCAATCGGATCTGAAACCCACATACCGGTCCGTACAGGTCTTCGCAGAGTTTTTTGTTGTTGTTGTGATCGATTTGCCCGTAAAACTATTTGAATCGGTGAAAATGCGACCGCACAAAATAGTTTTGCATGGACAATTTAGCTGTACTCATGTTCGACGCACGTGAATCGAAGACGGATTTGGCTGAACGCGTGTCGCAATAACGTCATAGGACACATCGGCCTGAATCCACAGGAAATCTGCGGTAATTCTGAAAGCTCCTCCGAATATTGCGGAGTCCGCTTGATTTTGCGTCAATTCCTACAATCGTAAAATCAGGAAATCCTCTAGGGGAGGGACTGACCGATATAATACACATGTTGCTTGAGTGGAAAAAGGAAAATTTGATGCAGTCAGTCGATAAAAAGTGAGTGATACCATGACGTTAAATGGTTATTATGCAGTAGATCATTATTTACTGTGACTTACAGAGAGGGACGGCGTCCTCGAGTCTGGTCTCTTTACTCCATTAGGGCTTTTCTGTAACGCGGCTCCGCTGTGAGATTGTTTCAGTTTTCGGCTCAGGGCAGAAAGCCAGTCGGCCTTCAGCGGCGAGCTGTTCTCCTTATCAGCCTGCGCGGACGAGCTGATCCCCTCTTTCTTCTGTTCTGTTCTTTCCTCTGCGGAGTGGCAGAAAGCACTCGCGGACTGCCGACTCCTCTTACAGTCCGGATAGAGCTCGGTCACGCCATCGCTCTCGTCTTCCCCCGCCGCTGACGCCTCGCTTGTGTCCAGGCGGCGTTTGGCGCGCCTCTCGGAGCCGAGCGTGTTAATGACGGGGATGGCGAGCGAAGTTTTGGACTGGGGCGGGCAGGGTGCGTCGGCGGGAGAGGAGGTGACGGATGGAGAAGGGAAGTCGGCACCGCCGGGGGCGCACGAGCCGGGCTGAGGGGATAACAGAGAGTCGTCGCTGCCTGACCTGCCATTCCGAACGGGGGTTACATCAACCTGAGGGGAGGAGCCTGACAGAGACAAAGGGAGAAGCATTAAAAAAAAAGATCCTCACAGTATTCCAAACCCAGTAATACAAAATACATAGTAGATTTAACTGAGAAAAACGGTCAGTTTGTTACTAAACACCAAACACAGAGTACCCTGGAATGATTAACGCGACTAACAAAATAAGGTGTGTAAGGCCTGAAAGTAAATTATGTGTAAAAATATGGAGTAATCATCATCATCATCATTACCAGATGGTCGGGATGGTGTCTGGATTTTTCGGCGTGCCCAGCCTACAAGGTTTAAATCTCCTGCTGAGGATTCTCCGCCGACACTGCGGCTGAGCCTCCAGATCCGCACAGTGTTGTCATCAGAACAGGTCGCGATCTGCATAGGAATAGAGGAAAAGAAAAAAAAAGAAAGAAGTCAAACGGACAGTTTACTAGAGCTTCCGAACAACAACATAAGACAAATTTAGTTTAGAGGGATGGAGGAATAAAGCAAAAAGACAGGGGTTTATGGTAAATGCCAGGAGCAGATATATACACTAAATATAGAAGCTAAAAAAAAGATCAGATAAAAGATAGAGATCGACCGATAAGCATTTGTCCATAATCGGATATCGATTTGGAAATATCGGATCCACCGATAAATGGTGCCATCTTGTGGGCATTTTGAGAATTGCATGCAGGACCATTAACAGCCATTAAATGTACAAGTTAGATGTGTTACATAAAAGTTTGATATGCTGTTTAAGCAGCTTGATGCTAAGAAATAGGTACAAACCCACGGAGTCACGTAATCTGGCGCAAAGGGCCAGTGTGGGTGCAGGTTCTCTATTTAATACGAGTCTACTGAAAGCGAAGATCAACTGATGAAACAGATGGAATCAGGTATGGCTCATGCTCGACTGGAATGAAAACCCTTCGCGCAGAAGATAGATTTGGTTTTGAGACAAGTGGTGTGTCTCAATCCGCTCCCTAGCTCGTGAATCAGTACATCGTCTACACAGGTGGTAGTCACCAAAATGTAAAGCAGTGTGACCTTTTTCCCCACTCATATTTTGGGAACACTAACGGCCAGCTCCATGATCTATAAAAGCTCCCAGTAAACTGCTTACCTTCGTGAAATCAGACGGGCTCCAGGTGACTGATGTCACTTCCTGGCTGTGACCTTGAAGCATAACTGGAGTCTGAGCTGGATCAGAGATCTATAGAGTGAAGATTCAGAACGTTTAAGAGAGCCACACAAATTCCACATGAAAGGAAATTTAACAACAACAACAACAAATCATAAATAATCAGAGCACAAGCCCCTGACCTTCCAGATATAAGCGTGACCGTCACTCGACCCACTGGCCAGGAACTGATCGTCCGGACTCACGCTGGACTTCACGTAGAACGAGGAGTTACGGTGGCCACTGAACACAGCCACTGCAAGAACAGACAGAAGACGGAGCATGAGCAGAAATGTGCACACCTTCAAACACTTCAAAATGATAATTCCGACTCTTCTTATGATCATGACCTTAAAGAGCATTAAAGGCTCTGTAGTTAGAAATATCCAGCCACTTTATCCTTTATTACTTGTATAATTTAGCATTACACCACCACACAACACTAATGAATTCTCTTTCTGATTGGCCAGAATGACTTATCCATCCATACTCTACCGCTTACTCCTTTTCAGGGTCGCGGGGAACCTGGGGTCTCAAGGAGCATCGGGCACAAGGCGGGGTACACCCTGGACAGAGTGCCAGTCCATCGCAGGGCACAATCACATACACACTCACACACCCATTCATACACTACGGACAATTTAGTCACGCCAATCAGACTACCATGCATGTGTTTGGACTGGGGGAGGAAACCGGAGGAAACCCCCGCAGCATGGGGAGAACATGCAAACTCCGCACACACACACACAGGGCCACGGTGGGAATCGAACCCCCGACCCCGGACGTGTGATGCGAACGTGCGAAGCACTAAGCCACCGTGTGCCCAGAATGACTTATGATTCGTTTAAAACGATTGGTTTTGTGTTTCGTTGTTGTGGAAAACCACTTTGACTGAACACGCGTTCCGACGACGTCACGACACGTCTCGGCCCGGATCTGCGGCAATTTTGAAAAAATGGCACGCTCCTGCGAACATTGCTTGAATTTTGCGTTGATTCCGGCGACGGCGAAATCACAGAATCCTGGAGGGACTGAATAGTAACAGCGCACAGAGCAACTTGTACGGCAGGTGGTCCGCGTGAACAGATTTTAAAACTGTGTGTAAATGTTTTACGCGAGGAGACATTTATTTGTAAGGAACCTCCAAGTTAACACTTTGTAGAAGTCAGACACGGTATTGTCTTCGAGAGAGGAAAAGAAAGACAGGCTGGTGAGGGAACGGCCGTAAGCAACTTGTTTGGCGGACGCTCCACAACATTAAACAGATCGAATGTTAATGTGGTCCACATGACATCATTTATATAGTCGAGGGTTAAGGGTTTTGCTCAAGGACCCAGCAGTGGTAGCTTGATAGTGCTGGGATTTGAACTCATGACCTTCTGGTCAGAAGTCCAACGTCTTAACCACTGAGCCACCATTTTCCTATAACTGCTCACCACATAATGCTTTGCTCATGTGATGCGTAGCGCTCCTTACCTGGTGTAGTCTTCATTCCACTCACATCGAACATGTAAATGTTGTCATCTGTGCAGTTACAGAACAGTCTGGAGCTCGTACAGTCTAACGTCAGGCCCGAATAACCTGGACGGAAGCAAAGCGATATCCATGACAACGACCCAGGACAAAAACAGTAGACCGACGTGGTTGCGATACTGATCGCAGCGCAGAGCTACGACCAAAACAACGTCAAAAACACAGTGCCTTCATGATTAGCCCGTATTAACCCACCTCTATTATCAAAAGGTATGTTCTGGGTGTTTGTGTGACCACTGGGCAATCAAACGTTCTCTACCTAGTTTGCGCGTGGAGGATCCTGGGTACTGATAGGTCTGGAGTGGGGTGGGGCTCTGCTGGTACGCCGTGTAACTCTTTCTCAAATCCCACATCTTAATCATCCTGTAGAGAGACCAGGCGTGTGCTGATTATCGGTCTTATGACGAAAGGATTCGGTTTTTTAAAGCTCGGAAAGCGGTTCTAATCCACCACGTACCCATCTACGGCTCCTGAGGAGATGAGCGTGTTCTCGTCACGGAAAAGAACGGCCGTCACGCCTCTCTGAGAGTCCTGCACAGCACGAGAGATAAAGGAACCATCATTTACTGGCAACACATTTATGAATTATTTGCGTAACCAACCTCCAGAACACGTCCAAGAGAGAAGAGATAAGAAACCCTGAATGACCATTATATTTATATTTAACCATTAAGGTTCAATATAAAATTAGTTTGTCTTTATTAGTAGCACATGCCTGAAGTACAGAGTATTCGTAAACTGTATTTACTAATTACTGGAGCATAGAATTTACTGCTGTTGGGCCATTTGCATTAAAAAAAAACCCCCAAAACAACAACAACAACAACAACAACTACTACTACTACTACTAAGCACATGACTAAATGATGTGATGATACGTCACGGTGTGCTTCATGAGAACATGGATAATGAAATTAGTTGATTATTTTATTATGAAATGTTGATTATCTGTTGCAGCACTATTCCCAGTGTATCAGCACTGTAGCAGTGAAAGCCTGTCTTACCACAGAAGGAGCCATTCCTCTCGACGTAGCTCGCTTTTTCTTTGTCTGCGGCGTGTTTCGCTCCACCTTCATATGAGCTCCGCTAATCTGTTTCGTCTGCCTGTAGAAGCCGTCTACAGAGAAAGGACAAGGATCGTTTGGGTCAGACAGAGAGAGAGAGAGAGAGAACAACAGAAACCAGACAGACAGAGACAGAAACACCCCGTCAAAGGACGACAGACACCAGAAGACAGACAGAGACATCAGACAGAAACACTGAGAGACAAACAACAACGACAAACACTGACAGAGACAGACAGATAAAAACAGTTAAGGACAGAGAGACAGACTTGTATAAGAATCGTCACCTGATTAGACGGTCATTATACAACGTTCCCATTCTTACCTTTCTTACTACACCTCATGTCCCACAGCATGATGTTCCCATCCCTGCCTCCAGTGCAGAAAACAGCTGAGGGAACAAAATGTGGCTTTAAACACAAAACACTTCCAGAACCAATAAACGCTTTCAGACAAGAAAGAAAAAAAGAAAAAAAAAATACCTCCTCCGAGATAGATAGATAGACAGATAGATAATTTATTGGCCCTCAAAGAGGAAATCTGTTTCCACCGTGGGTGCGGAGAAAAACAAAAACATAACATCATACATATAAACATATAAACCATCAAAACAATCACAGGCATAAAGGCGAGAAGGGGACGAAAAAGAAAAAACATCAGGATCATCATACAACAAATGCATCTGGCATCACAATGGCCGAGTACCAACGTGTTTAACGCGCGCTCGTATAGCCGTAGGAACAAAACTTCCACCACAGCTGGCCTTTCTGCACATGGGTAGTCTACGCCTGCGGCCAGAAGGAAGGGCCTTGAGATACCGATGACGTCGGTGGTTACATCGTTTAAAATTTGACGTGCCTTCTGGAGCGTGTATGAAAAGACACCGCCCCAATTTATCCGAGTGGGAATACCAAGAATATTTTCTCACTAAATGAGTTATTTTCGAGAGTTTGTTCTTATTGGTTACTGTTCGCATATGGAAAAAACAAAAACGGCACCATACATGAGAACTGGTTCAACAATACTTCGAAACAGAAGAAGCAGCAGACTAGGCTGAACAGACATATTTAAGTTTGCAAATAACTCCCAGTCTCTGTTGACAGCATTTGTAAATACCTAGCGTGTCCTGAGTGAAGTTGAGATGTTTATCCAATGTAATGCCCAGAAGTTGAGATGTTTATCCAATGTAATGCCTAACAAACAAACGCAGCGACCGTTCCGTCGAAGCGAACGCATGATAAAACTATCACTTGCCTTGATTTATTAATACTGGAGCATTATTAGGCAAACATAACAGGAAGTAAAAACATTCCTCAGAGCAGACAGAAATAAGGGATTACCTTTCTCACGTGTGGGAAAGGACACGCTCTTCAGGCTGCACTGATGCCCTTTAAAGCTTCCCAGCAGCTCGCCAGAGATCACGTCCCACAGCCGAGCTGTCTGATCGCCCGACGCGGTCACCTTCACACCAAAACATCACGTACTCATACAAGAGTCATCTTAAAGTACCTGAAAGATCAAACCGAGGTGCTGAGGAACTCACTAGGTTGTTTGCTCCGGGGACCCAGGCGATATCAAACACTGCGTTATCGTGCGCCAGCCATTCTGTGGAGGAGAAACAGCATCGCTTAGGCTACGATTAAACTCTCAACTTTCCAGTGCCGTTTCTATCGGACTTCTACACGCCATTTCCACGCGTTGCGCTTATCTCAGAGCCGGGAAGTCAGAACTACAACGTTTTTGACCTCCTATAGTCGATTAGGCTGTCCCCAGGTTACGGGTAGGAATTCCGAGCCGAGGGTTTCTCTTTGGGTTTTGCCAGTCCTACTGTTCCAGATTTAATCAGAACGCAGCATAACGCAGAACTAAGCGTACCCTTAATTAGCTCAAGTGAGTGACGGACACGACATGAAACATGAGCCCTTGGAGATCCGAGAGATAAATATTGACCGATACTGATCCATAAACTTTCCACAAACAGTCCGGTTCGTGAACGACAAACGTTCCGAAATACTCTCGAGCCGTTTCTGAACGTTTACATGCTCATCCATACTGCGATATTAAGAGGAATTTGGCGATCATACGATTATACGAGTCGTATAAACGCCGTGATCCGACTGCCCGGTTCAGATGAACCACAACATTCTTATTCCCCGAAATCTGATTCCCACCCCTGAAATATGCCCGTTTTAATACAACGGAAACGTGTTGCATGCAAACACCTCATTTAGAAAACTCACTGAAAGGGGACATACATACGTGCTCGGGCCGCAAGGGATTGTGGGTAGCAGTGGCGGCATCTCCTAATCTCCCGGTAAATAACAGCGGGGAATTCACATATATATTGTATATTCACATATACATACATAATTCGATATACCGAATACGGCTGCGCCAAGAAATACAGACCTTATAGGGAATATGATGTGCATAGTTATACTATCATTAATGTTTGGTGTTGAATACAGTTTTTTAACTAAAAGTGGTCTTTTGGAGATCTTTTTATCTGGTGTATTTGCATTGTAAAGTCAAAGTGTTAGCCATGAAATTTTCCTTTCGAATAAAGTTTTGTCAGTAGTTTTTTTTTTAAATATATACATACAGGATATAGATTTTAAACGTATGAATTTGTCCTGAACGAGCAGCCGGTAGGGTGACTGAGAAAAGGAAGAAAACAGAAGACTCAAGAAGATATCTGGTTTTTTCGATCAAGGCATTTTAAATATGCCTATTTACACGCTCAAATAGTGCAGGAAGATTCATTATAGCAAACAAATCATGCAGAAACAGGTCAAGCGTTTCAAAGAAGCTAAAAGGAACCATGCATTTCTTGCCTCCTTTAAAAGAATTGTTAGTATCGCGTATCTGAATAAAACTGCAGGGGCTTCACCTGTGGAGAACGTGCATCCGAACGGAGGAACAGCGACGCCCGAGTCTCCATAAGACACGTGCTCGTCATGACGGGCACACTGGAAACACTCCAGCAGAGACGACAACGGGTAATCCCCATGCTTATCTACAAAAGAAAGGAACACAAGGAGTTATTCAACGCAACAGGATTTAACGAAACGAGTTCACCATTAAACAACTGCAGGCCTGGTGAATGGAGAGCCACAACGTCATACAGGGGACAAACAAGGAAGCGGTCCTAGGACTAGGGGGCGGGGTGATACTGGGTGTTTTGACAGGTCTCATGACACCCAGAATAAATCTGTCTGAAACTATTTGTCGATTTCTTGAGGACTTTCCCCCCCGAGATGCTTTTTAAACAGTATTAAAGGAGTTCACACCGACGCCGGACTCTCATCGACTGCTTTTCTGAATATTTCGTTCCGAGTCATCCGTTTAATTACTTTTTTTTTTTTTGTAAATAAAATGTTAGGTTTCTAATGAAAGAAATGAATACGCTGGCACGATTATATTTTTTGTCTACAACACCGATTTGACACAGTTAACCACACACACACCTACAGATCAAATGCGTTTTAACATCATTAGAAGCATTTCAGTCGAGTGTCCACAAACTTTTGACCAGTATTGTGTTTAGAGTTCGATGAAGTGTTACAGTACAAGTCTGCTCCACACTAATAGAATATAATATATAACTGGTGGTGACATCATTTCCCAAACTCACTTACTGGGTCTTTGGCCCCCAAAACTGTTATCCAATGTGTTTGAACATCTGTAACTATGACAACGAGTTTATTTAAATAAATCAAACTTATTCATTTATTATGATTCACAATACTACCTGGCATGCATGCATATATTTATTTTTTTTATTTATATATATATATATATATATATATATATATACACACACACACACATCTATTTTATAGTATTTATGCATTATGTTTATGTATGCACAAAAAGCAACCAATTAAACTACAGTGAATGTAGTTGAATGAATAATAAATATATATTCTGGTGTGTGTGTGGGTTCTTTTCTGTTTTGGACAAACAGTTGTGTAAAGTTTTAGTCTGAAAATTTTATTTGTAACACTCAGTTTGTGGATTTTATTTTAAATAAACAAAACAAAAAAGCACCAAAAGTACCGAAAGTTTTCCCCGCCCCCACCCGATCAATCGAATAATAATAAAAATATATATATATTATAATAATAATCAGCCAAGTAATTAATTCTGAAACTAATCGTTGGTTGCAGCCCTCGTTTAGTATTGGATCGGACGATATATCAATACATCATCCATATTGTAATAAATGATTATAAATGACACTTTTCTGAGATATCATCAGTACGGTGATGGGGTTTTATTTAAAAAAAAAAAAAAAAAAGAAACACTTTTTTAATCATTATAAATTAAACGTTACCGAATGGATGGAAGCATTTAGTTTGGTCATTTATAAAAAAATAAATAAAAAATAAGTAAATAAATTAAAAAACAACAATCTTTGTTGTCTTTGAAGGCCTTACAGAAAAGTATCGCCAGAGTCAGTTTAACGGGTTTTTGTTTATTTGACTGCTCTATCGTAGATCGTTTGCTAGTGAAATTCTACATCGTGATACACGTTGTGTACTGTAGAAACGACTTCGGGTATCGCGATGTGATATTCCGGTCATATCGCCAAGCCCTGACTTTTCCATGTCCCATCCTCCAGACCAAGACATGATCTCTCTCTCTCTCTCTCTCTCTCTCTGCCTACATGTGCATGCTCCAGGGCCTTTTTCACTGAATAATGAAAAGAAAAGTCACTAAAAGACAAAATCCCTACAAACGAACCAACTTATATCAACTTGTAACTTATCCAGAATACAATAAATATATATTTCTAATATATTAGATCAGACATTAAGAGCGGTTAGGCTGTAAATACAGACTAATCGGAGTCATTTTTTTTCTGTGAAAAGTCTAACAAATTCTAATTGATAGATATTTAAATTAGGTTGAGTTACTATTTGAAGAAGTATGTTTAATTCGATGATAAATCTATATCTTGTTCATGTGTGCGGTTTCCTGGCAGAGAGAAACAGAGGCTGAGACGCGAATGTCAACCTATAGAAGATTAAGTACCCTAATCATTGTGTAGCCCGCCATTATTATCGAGCCCTAGGTGGTGCACCAGTGTAGGCTACAGGGGGCCGTTTGGGATTCGTCCCCTAACTCCCCAAGCTTTGTGTGGTAAAAAAAAAAAAAACCCTCTGCGATTTAAAAACACTGTAAATCTGCTCACCGTTACTCCTTCTTTTACCCAGTCCTCGGTCGACGACAAAACGAAACAGCATCCTGAACACCAAACCAACAAAGAAAATGGAATCTTGAAACGCTATAAAGCTGTACTAACTGAAGAAAAACGCCGCCTACACGCGAGTTCCCGCGAAATCGCTCAATGAAAGAAACAGGACAAAAATCCCGCTGATATGACGTCGCGCTTTCTCATTGGTGCAGAGTGCAAGACACGACTTTTTTATGTATATAAACGTCACATCCTGTAAGATGGCGGTGATTTAAAAACCAAACCTGTGTGGTTTTTAAAAAACTTAACGCGAGTTATTTGTTTTCCCACCCACATTGCGATAAATCGTATATACCTTTCAATGATTGGCCAAGGGGGCGCTCTGGGTTAGGGGTCGGAATGTAGAACATTTAAGAAAGAAAATGCAACACGCATTAGGGAAAGTAGAACAGTGGGCGAATGAAGGGGGATTGACACGATCAGTTTCAAAATCACAAGGCATGGGTTTCTCTAAAAGTCATCAAACGGTACCACTTCACTGATATGGGCTAGATGTTGAACAGGTCAAGGCTGTGAGATGTTTAGGAGTGCTTTTTGAGGAGAAGCTGATCTGGGGTCTGCATATTGATCAAAATTAAGAACAGATGGAAAAAGATGAATAATGTGCTGAGATGCCTGTCAGGGCGAGACTGGGGGGCAAGTAGGGCATCGCTCATAAATATCTATCAGGCTCCTATGAGGGCCGCCTGGCATATATGTCCTCATCACAATCGAATCTTAAAAAGCTTGAGATGGAACAGGCACTCCGGATCTGTACTAGAGCATTTAAATCATCACCAGTGACTACATTACAGGTTGAGACAGGACATGCCGTTGTCTATGATGATGAGTCTTTATTGGTCACATATACAGTAGAGCACAGTAGGGCCTTGATCAAGGGCCCAACAGTGGCAGCCTGGCAGGGCTGGGGTTTGAACCCCCGACCTTCTGATCAGTAACCCAGAGTCTTAACGGGTAAGCCACCACTGCACCACTGCGGGTATCAGGAGGGTTAAGATCATGCTGGCATACAAGGGCATAGCAGGGTGTTTTATAGGACTAACTTTAACAGTTTCAGATGGTTAGGAAATGGAAAGGCACAAAATGCAATCTCAGTCATCTACTAGTAAGCCCCATTGTGGTGATACCAACTGTACCACCCTGGAGATTCATAAAAACCATCTGTAGATACAAGATTAGAACAAATTACACCACATGGGATAATAATTCAAAACTGTATGGACCAGTATCAGGATAAATTACTCATATATTCAGATGGGTCAAAACAGCCTGAGACACACCACACTGGTGCAACTTTTTTCATTCCCCAGTATGAAGTAGCAGTCAAAAAAGAGCAACTGATCATCTATCAGTGTACACTGTAGAGTTATTAGGAGTCCTGTTGGCACTGCAGTGGTTGGAGAAAAATCATCAGAGCCAAGATGTTGCTATAGCTTCTGACAGTCTATCAGCACTATCAAGAATACAGTCTGGGAAAACGTCATGCAGATAAGACATTGTCTACCAAATACTTTATCTGCTTCTCATACTTCATGCTAAGGGGCTGAATGTTTCCTTCTTCTGGGTTCCTGCACATGTAGGGGTAGAAGGAAATGAAACTGTGGATATACTGGCAAAAAGATCGATAAAGCACGAAACAGTTGATATACAAGTACCATTAAGTAGAGCAGAGATCAGAACCATTATAAAGGGACACATACACATAAAATATGTCAGGAACACTGGGACACAGCTGACACTGGGTGACACCTACATACCACACAAAAACAAGTAGGCAGGGTAGAAACCCAAAGGAAGAGATGATAATTACGCGTCTTAGAATAGGTCATGCTGGCTTAAATCTAGCACTAAACAGAATAGGAAAACACTCCACTGGACTCTGCACACACTGCAGTACACAAGAGACTATAAAAGACATTCTGTTAGACTGCAAAAAAAGTGTATGAGGAGGAAAGGACTGAGCTAGAGATGCAGATTGGAAAACAAAACATGAGACTAGAGAACTTGCTGGGGAAAACATCTGGGAAAATGCACAGCCCTAAAAAATAAAAATAAAAAACACTGGGATAAGTGAGAGACTTTAGTAATCTAGTAGGAATATCTAGTATATAGTTATGTATCTCTTTATTTTCTTTTATTTCTGTAAAGCTTCATTGAGACAATGTCTATTGTAAAAAGCGCTATACAAATAAAATTGAAATGAATTAAATTGAATTGAATATTTATGTAGTATTGTTTTGGTATTATTATTATTATTATTATTATTATTATTATTATTATTATTATTATTATTATTATTATCCATTCATCCATCCATCTTCTACCGCTTACTCCTTTTCAGGGTCATGGGGAACCTGGAACATGGGGCACATGGGGTACAGGACACGGCACCCTGGACAGGGTGCCAGTCCATTGCAGGGCACAATCATATCACAATCACAGGGTACGATCACATACACACTCACACACCCATTCATACACTACGGAAAATTTAGACACGCCAATCAACCTACCATGCATGTCTTTGGACTGGGGGAGGAAACCAGAGTACCCGGAGGAAACCCCCGCAGCACGGGGAGAACATGCAAACTCCGCACACACATGGCCGTGGGAATCGAACCCCCGACCCCGGAGATGTGAGGCGAACGTGCGCCATTATTATTATTATTATCATTATTATTATTTTCCATATAGGGCGCACGGTGGCTTAGCGGTTAGCATGTTCGCCTCACACCTCCGGGGTTCGATTCCCGCCGGGGCCACGTGTGTGCGGAGTTCGCATGTTCTCCCCGTGCTGTGGGGGTTTCCTCCGGGTACTCTGGTTTCCTCCCACAGTCCAAAGACATGCATGGTAGGTTGAGTGGCGTGTCTAAATTTTCCGTAGTGTATGAATGGGTGTGTGAGTGTGTATGTGATTGTGCCCTGTGATGGACTGGCACCCTGTCCAGATTGTACCCCGCCTTGTGCTCGATGCCCCCTGGGATAGGCTCCAGGTTTCCCCGCGACCCAGAAGAAGGAATAAGCGGTAGAAGATGGATGAATGGATTATTTTCTATTTTATTTGATTTTTTTCTGCCAATCTACTGCCCACACTCCAGTCCAGTAGGAGGCGGTAACGCACCTTTAGCTGGTTTGCCAACCGCCATTAAAACAAAAACAAAAAGAAGAAGAAGCTGATTGGCTAAAACCATGCTTGCTCTGCCACGATTGGCTCTCGAGCAGTCCGCCAATCCGGGCTGTGCTTGCGCGGACGCCATGTTGTTTCGGAGTACCGGTGTGAATAGAACACCGAGCTGTGTTAATGAAATAAAGTTACCGAGTCCCATTCTCAAACAGGCAGACACTCCGCTTTTAGGAAGAAAATGTCTCTTTCAACTGCGCGCTCTTTCTTATCGGAGGCCGGCTACGGGGAACAGGAGTTAGACGCTAATTCGGCTCTCATGGAGCTGGACAAAGGTCTGCCATTTCGATGCTAATATAATTAACCGAATCCAGCTAGCACGGTTAGCTAGCTAACTAACTAACTAAATCTAAATCTGACCTTTTGATACATGCATTCTGTATAAGTAGTGAGTTCTCCTTGAAATATTTACTTTTGAAGTGTACGGTGTTGAGTGTGTACAGGTTATAGAACCTGCTGCAGTAGTTGTATTCATATACTTCCGGTTCACTTCATGACCATTCAGGCAGTTGTTTACATTATGGGAGAAAATCATGATTAAATAAACCCTCATCTCGCCGGTATGATAACAGATGAGCTTTATGAAAGCGTTATATGGCACCTACATGAGGAAGCAAGGAGTACTGCGGCGTGATATTGCTGCATGTCACCTGTCTCACCAGATCTATTCAGGGGGAAGTGTCATGCACGCACGAAAAGTCGCCAGATGACGTCACGTTTTCACTTTGGCTGGATTGTCATCACCGTACGCATCTGGAAAGCTGCTACGTGAAGACGCGAGTGTTACCGAAGGCTGTGTAGGCGTTTTGACGTCTGCAGCGTTTCGATCCGAACCCGAGTGGGATCTCTGGTTCGGCGCGCTTCGTTTGTAAATGCAGCCGTGACGAAACAACCCGGACCCGAGGCGTGTCGTTGAGGTCGTTGTGAACGAGCTTTCACTTGTGGTGAGGAGAAAACAATCCGAACCGACAGTCCTGTATAGCGATGGGGATCGTGTTGCGTAAAAAGTGTCTCGCGACATGATTCGAGGTTTAAATGGCACTTTTCCATCGCACGGTACGATTCGACTCGCTTTTTGGGGGGTTTTCCACTGTGGATAGTACCGCCTCAGTCAAGGTTCCAAGCGAGCTGGTAATATTGCTTATGGTAATATTGTCCATCCATCCATCTTCTATACCGCTTATCCTTTTCAGGGTCACGGGGAACCTGGAGGGAGCAATGGGGTACACCCTGGACAGGGCGCTAATCACATACACACTCACACACCCATTCATACACTACGGACACTTTAGACACGACAATCAGCCTACCATGCATGTCTTTGGACTGGGGGAGGAAACCGGAGTACCCGGAGGAAACCCCCGCAGCACGGGGAGAACATGCAAACTCCACACACAAAGGGCCACGGTGGGAATCGGACCCACCGTGTGTTACTGCGGGGTGTGAGGCGAACGTGCTAACCACTAAGCCACCGTGCACTAACTAACTATAAATGATGCATTGTTTATCTCATACAGATAAAATTACAACAAAGTAGGCTTCTGTCTTGGATTTTTACATCTCGCTTGTTACCGATTTCCAAACAGGCGTTTATCGAAGTCACTTCCGTCACAGCTGAATCTCAGTTAGTCATATCGAGCACTACGTAGGTCCCAGAATGCCGTTATTTTACATCCTTAATATGGCCCATGTTCAGTGAAGAGGAAAGGCGGTTGGAATACGGCCTGACCGTGTATTTGTACAGGGTTTCGATCATGCAGCGTTATTCCTGCGTGAAGGCGAGTGGAAGATGGCCCCCACGCTGAGGCGGCGAGACGTGGCTGTAGACGAGAGAAACTGCCTTGTTGGAATTTGTTCTGATGAACATATATCTGAACGTCATTCAAAAATGCTCTAAAAACACTGAGGTCCATCCACAAGGTGTTCGGAAGGCGTCTCGAGGAGACGGGCTTTAATTGCTCTGTGGAATTGATAAATGAGAAGATATTATAACAACAGCTAAAAAGAAAGCTCGCAGACCTGCTGTCTATCCATGCTGGTGGATAACTGGTCTGTGCGGAGCTTCGGGATATAAACAGACACGCTCTGACCAACGAGAGGACTGTTTACTCACACGTGACTTGCATTTTATGAGGAGAAAATGCATCGTTGTGGCAATTTAAGTGCAGAACAAAGCACAGATCTACAGTTCTGAACAGCCTCAAATACAGGACGTGGACCGAACATGCCGTGTGTTTTGGTTTGTGGAAGACATTTCCCTGTCGTGTGTCGCTGGAATGAGGCGTGAGCTGAACCGGAGGACAAATCTACGTGCTGTTTAAATGAGACTGTATCGAGATATCCAGTGACGTTTGAGCCAATATTTATTTCTTTATTTATGTATTCTTTTACTTCTGTTTTTGACACAAGGATAACACCACCACTGAACTGAACAAAATTTGTATTTATAACCCTTTTGTCATTTTCACTTCCTCCTCGCGTACAAAACAAAACTCTTATTTCCACACCAATAAATAGAGGGGTCTGAAAGAGTGCAAAAAAAAAAAGTGCTCTGTTACTAAAGTCTCTCTTTTAAAAAGAAATAAATGCTTCGATGAGGTAAACAGATTAAGTAAATCCGTGAGTTTGTCTCTATTTCTTGGCACCAAGCTGCTTAAACTCCACATCAAACCCCAATTTATTTGTACGTTAATGACTGTTAATGGTCCTGCATGCAATTCTCAAAATGCCCACAAGTTGGCACCATTTGTCGGTGGATCGGATATTACAAAAACGATAACTGATTATAGAAAAATCCTTAAATATCTCGAAAAATATCAATAAAAGCGATTACCGGTCGATCTCTAGAGTAGACGTATGAATCTGGAATGGTTTGTGGATGATTAAATCGTTTACTGCAGTGTTTTTAAAATAGAAACTCTTTCCTCAGGTTGTACGTGTGCGCTGGGGAGCCGCATCGAGAGCCGGCCCCCCGCTAGATTTGATGTTAATAAACTCTTAAGAATTGCGTGTCTAAAATGTCGCCAAAACACCGCTTACAAGTCCTGCAATAAAAACTGTAGCAATCTCACCAGCCCTTTAAAAAAGAAAGAAAGAAATGATCTACACACGTAGATGTGTCGTACATCGCTCTGTGCCGTTTTTGTGTATCCAGAATGAAAACGTTCACAACGATATCTAAAAACAACACGCTTTGAGCCGTAGCTCTCCGCGTTCGAGAGGTGGTTCTGTTACTGCGTCATCATTTTGCTTTCCTTTCTCCAACTCCAGGCCTGAGATCTTGCAAACTGGGGGAGCAGTGTGAAGCTGTTGTGCTCTTCCCCAAGCTCTTCCAGAAATATCCCTTCCCCATCCTCATCAACTCGGCCTTCCTGAAACTGGCCGACATTTTCAGACTCGGGTGCGTACTCCTGCAGTTCTTCTTCTCTCTCGTACTGTCCTGTTGTTCTGTGTAGTTAGTTATTAAAGACACCACGACTTCACTACCTTCCGCTGCACTAGCAAAAGCACCAGGCCAGTTTTTATTACAGTGCTTTTATTAATGTGCTTTTATTTCACTTCCACAGGAACAACTTCCTCCGGCTGTGTGTGCTGAAAGTGACCCAGCAGAGCGAGAAGCACCTGGAGAAGATCCTGAACGTGGACGAGTTTGTTAAAAGAGTCTTTTCCGTCATCCACAGTAACGATCCCGTCGCCAGAGCCATCACACTCAGGTACACCAAGCAGCCACGTGGCGTCCGACACGCACGTACAACCCCCGACATCGCATCGTTAATGCGTGTGCCAGAATTCAGACAGAATCCTAGGGCACCGCGATTGCATTTTGAATAAAGTTTGTGACGTGGCTAATTATAAGACGGACGTAGACTCGGCCGGTTTTAGTGAAACGCGTTTATTTGACGCAGAATGCTGGGCAGCCTGGCGTCTATCATCCCCGAAAGGAAAAACGCCCATCACAGCATTCGCCAGAGCTTGGACTCGCACGACAACGTGGAAGTGGAGGCCGCCATCTTTGCAGCAGCCAGTTTCTCATCTCACTCAAAGTAAGAGGCACAAGATTCACACGCTCGTGTTTAAAAGCGGTGCACGCTACCTTTCGCCATTTTCATGAAGCATTTGACTTTTATTTATCGTTATTATTATTATTATTATTATTATTATTATTATTATTATTATTATTATTATGAACGAGCAGTAATATGGGGCGAGCTGTTCGTGTGGTGTTTCGCCGCTGCAGCGGTTTTGATTTGATCACAAAGTCATATTTTCTTTTTCAGAGACTTTGCAGCAGGGATCTGCAACAAGATCAGTGAGATGATTCAAGGTAAACAATTGTTCCCTCTGTGTGTTTACCGGGGTTTTGAAGATATTTGAATGTTTATTGAGTGGCCCCTGCCTGTGTATTTTTGCACGAGTCTCTGTGTGGTATTTTTTGTGCATTATTGAACTCCCTGCACTACCGGTCAAAAGGTTCCACACACTCATTCTTTATTTTTATTTTCCACATTGTATAAAATAATAATAATAAAGCCATCAAAACTCTGGAGGAACACAAATGGAGCTATGGGAGCTATTATGTTGTGATGATAAATCCTAAATAAATCGGAGTTTTTTAACATCTTCAACGTCGACGCCCTTTTCACCTAGAATTTCCAGGAATGTATTCTTGGTGTTTTCTCATCCGATTTCTTGAGGAATTTCCCTGAGAGGCTTTTTAAACAGTATTTAAGGAGTTCCCACCGACGCTGGACTCTGATCAGCTGCTTTTCCGAATATTTTGCTCCGTTTAATAGTTAGTTTTTTTTTTGTAAATAAAGTTTTAATATGTCGGCACGATTATATTTTTTGTCTTCAACACCGATTTCACACATTTAATCACACACTCACACACACACCCTCGGATCAAACGCTTTTTAAGATGCTGAGAAGAATTTCAGTCTTCAAGTGTCCACAAACTTTTGACGGGTGGTGTACGTTAAAACTATTCCAAAATCCCAGTGTGTGATAGAAGAACTCTTATTAGCATTCATCATAACTCTGTGTGTGTGTGTGGCTCAGGCCTGGCCACTCCAGTGGAACTGAAGCTGAAGCTGATCCCCATGCTCCAGTACATGCACCATGATGCAGCTTTGGCTTCCCGGAGCAGGGAGCTGCTGCAGGAGCTTGTCTCCTCGTACCCCTCCACACCCATGGTGATCGTTACGCTGCACACCTTCACGCAGCTTTCCCTCTCTGCTCTCATCCACATCCCCAAACAGGTGCGTTTAAACCTCCTCTCTTACTGCACTCCAGATTAACACACAACGATACACTGCTGAATTCGGGCCACAGTTTTGCAAGCAGTACATCGTAGTAACGCAGTGACTGTAATACGCCGCCGTGTTTACAGCAACAGAGCCCGCAGGAATCGGGACGCTTTGCTTGATTTCTCCTATAACCGCATGACCAATCGTGTTGTATTCCGTGTCCATTGGAGTATTTCTGTTGCAGATCGATTTGCTCCTGCAGTATCTGAAGGAAGACCCGAGAAAAGCAGTGAAAAGACTCGCCATTCAGGACCTGAAGCTCCTGGCGAAGAAAGCTCCTCACATGTGGAGCCGAAAGAACATACAGGTGAGAACATTCACGTGTTCACTGACGTGGGGAGCAGATAGGATTATTTTTTTTATAAACTGTGCATGCAGGTACACCAGATTGCCGCCTTGTGTGTCCACGGAGTTTGGGTGGTGCCATAGCAACAGAATTTAGCTCACAGTATGGACTGAACAATATCATTTGACGGTTAATGATTAATCAGATTTTAGCAAAACTATTTTGAGTGGATTGTGTTCTCTTATTTTATTTTATTTTTTAATGAGCTGTAGAGGTTCTTTGAGTTCAGCTGAATTCAGATTGTGTGTGTGTGTGTGTGTGTGTGTGTGTGTGTGTGTGTGTGTGCGCGTGTGTGTAGATGTTGTGCGAGAGTGCCCTCAGCACCCCTTATGATGGTCTAAAACTCGGCATGGCCTCTGTCCTCTCTACACTCTCTGGAACCATCGCCATCAAGCAGTACTTTAGCCCTACCACAGGTAACACACACACACACACACACACACACACACACACACACACGTGAGCGTCAGACAGATGGCTGCTACAAAGCTGATGGTCACCTTTTCATTACTTTAAGACCTAAAGTACGTATTGTGCTTTGTTTACTGTGCCAGAACAAAAATTCTACTCCTTTACATTTTTATTTTAGATTTTATTTAGTTCTTGTTATAAATCCCGAAGGTCTTCTCTCTCATCCAGCCAATGACTGTACGCTAAACATCAATCGCCTGGGCTCAGTTTAGCATCCAATCAGTATTATATACCTGTTCTCATGCTCTTCTCATGCTGTTCTCGAGTAGTGTTGAACTTGAGGATGAACACAAGGATAAAATACTTAAAAATATGCTATTGTATGTCAATATGCTATAAGACTCGTATTAAATGAGGCATCTTCTTCACCATCCTAGAAATCATGAACTCCCATTTAATTTGAAAAAGCATGCCGAGGTAAAATGACCAGACTATACTTAACAAAGTTGGCCTGTTTTCTTTTAATTGAGTACAAAAATTTTTTTTTTTGACACATTGTGTGCTTTCACTTAAAGTTGCATTAGGTAAGATTCATTATTTAGAAAAAAAAAACCACAAACAACATCCATGTTCTACATATAGTCCCCTCCGAACGTATTGGAACGGCAAATCTGATTCTGTTGTTTTTGCTATACACTGAAATGCATCTGTATTTTCTCCCATAGACAGCTCTCTGGTCTGCATGTTGGTTTGTCCTTTTTTTTTTTTTTTTTTTTTTAAACAACAAATGCAGTCTCCACTGGTGAAACCCAGGGCTCAAACCAAGAGTAGACATTCAGAGCTGTTCATTCTTTAAACCATCAGTGTATCAGGACACAACAGGGCTGTAAGGAACACCGGTCAGTCACACGTTCCAATATTTTTGATAACGCGAAGAAAGAAAAAAAAGTGCGTTCAAACCAAAGGTGCCATGTTCTAAGTTATTTAACACGTCTAGATGTAAATATGAGGAAATGAAAGCTGAAACTGTTCATGTTCATCTTTTGATCTCAAACCCAAACGTATATAGCGAAAACAATCGATTTGACCTTGCTGATCCGAAACTTTCAGTATTCTAGATTATTTCTTTTTTACATCGATTATACCTGCAGCTGATACGTCAACATTTCTTCATTTAAAAAATTATTATGATTTTTTTTTTACAGCTTCCTACAGATTATTGTGAAACATACCTACAAGTGTGACCCTCACTGTAAGCGCCTGTCTTCAAAATGGACCGGATAATCGTGTTCTTTACTTTCAGGTGAATCCCCACCGTCTCCTCACCTGACTGACATCGTCAAGCTGGCGCAGGAGTGCTGTTACCATAGCAACCTGGCCGTGGCAGCCCACGGTGTAACTGTGCTAGCTAACGTTGCCATCTCCTGCCCTGAGAAAGGTAGCACCCCATGTTTAACACTGTAGCTGTCTCACATCGCAGAGTTTATTTGTGGAGCTCAGTCAGACGTACTGTACAATTAACGTACAAACCTACGTAGCACAAGTCTTGCTTGGTTCACAAATAAAAAAAAATAATAATATATACTTATATACACATGTGGAGTGAGAACACAGAAACTAGGCATATATATCCTGGAACTATTCCAGGATATTTGGGCTCTCTCTTTTTTTTAATTTATTAATTAATTAATTCATTTAATTTAATTTATTTATTTTAACGGAATAATTATTTACATTTTATTGACTTTTTAGTAAATCCATATTGGGAATCTGTTTTCTGTCTCAAATCTGTGGCTCTGTCTGTGTACTCCATCGCAGAAATCATTGGGCCCTACATAGTGTAAGAAAATACACCAGCGGTCAAAAGTTTGTGGACACCCGACCGAAGCGTTTCTCTGGATGTTAGAAAGCTTTTGATCTGAAGGTGTGCGATTAAATGTTTGAAATCGGTGCCGTAGACAAAAAAATATAATCGTGCCAGCGTGTTCATTTAGTTTAATTAGAAAACATTTTATTTACAAAAAAATATTTTATTTAAACGGACGACTCGGAGCGAAATATTCGGAAAAGCAGCCGATCAGAGTCCGGCGTCGGCGGGAACTCCTTTAATACTGTTTAAAAAGCATCTCGGGGAAATTCCTCAAGAAATCGGGCGAGAAAACGGCAAGAATACATTCCTGGAAATTCTAGCCAAAAAGCGCGTCTACTTTGAAGATGCTAAAATACTAAATTAATCACAACATAATTCCCATAGTTCCATTTGTGTTCCTCCAGAGTTTTGTTAACTTTATTATTATTCTAAAATGTGGAAAAATAAAAGAACGAGCGTTCGTGTGTAAACTTTTGACCGATAGTGTAGTTCAGTGGTTCAAAAGTGGGGGGCCTCAACAATTTGGTGTGAAAAATAAATAAATAAATGATTTTTTTTTTCTTTCTCACTCTCAGACAGCCACCCCCCCCCCCACCAACACACACACACAATCAATTCCTAATGTAAAGGTGTAAGATGTAATTACGTATAAAAAAGGGGGATATATTCAAATCTGTATTTTTAATGTGTTTTAAAGACATCTTGCAAAAGGGGGGCTTCGGTCAAATGTTAATGCCCCGTTGTAGTTCGTCCTGCGCTATTCGAGACATTAGGCCATTGTTTCCTCTAGTCTTACTTCGGCCTCAGGTCCCATTCCCGCTCCCTTGTCGTTTTTCATTGTCTCTCCGTCCTGTTCCTGTGTGTGTAGATGTCGTACAGTTGGAGCAGGACACAGTCATGGGGATGGAGTCTTTACTGTTGCTGTGCAGTCAGGACGACGGCGCGTCCGCTCAGACCACGCTGAAAGTGAGTGTGTACACACTCATTCCACTCGAGCTGGTTCGGTTCAGGGATGTCTGTGGGTCCTAATTCAACGTTAATAGTTTTTTACGCTACAAGCATAGATAACCGTCTTTATTTGTATTATGGCCTTGTTCATATACAACAGGTGTACTAAACATTTTAGTCAGCCCCGTAAATAACCTAAATAATGTGCCTTGAGCTTTGAATTAGGATATAGATTTTGTAATGAATTTCCCTTTTGATTATTTTTCATATAAAAAGCAGTCATTCTTACAGTGGTATATTTGACCATACCATACATATGTGTAACAACCACATAATTAAGGCGTTTGAATGGTTTGAGTAGGAAACATGCATGCTGATTCTACAGCACATATTCAGTTTAGAGGTATTGCACATGGCAGAAAATGTGATTCTTATAGGATTGTTATTTTAGAAGAATTGTCCTATCTTCTTTCCACCGCATTCGTATTCATTGTTTCTCTCTCCAAATACCACAGAATGTCAGGTTTGTATATTTCGTACGCCCTCGTCGCAAAGTCTTGAATTCTTCACACCTTTCCTGTGATTGCTGAGTAGGGACGTTTTTAAATAGGTCGCTTTCTCAGCACTTTCTGGCTGATAATCACCTGTTGTCTTTGTCTCAACTGTCTTCTGTCTTTCTCTCCCCTACTCTCTCACTGTTTCTCTCATGCTAGCCTGCTTTATTTGTGCTCTTGCATGCTCTCTCTCTCTCTCTCTCTCATTCTGTTCACGTGTTGCTCCTCCTCTTCCACTCTTTCTCATTTTCTTCCTAGCTTCCATTCACCTTTCTCCTCTTTCGTTGACGCTCAGTCTACCTCTCATTCTTAACAAATTACACGGAATCCTACAACAGACTTTTAATCTCTTTTTAAAACGAGATTTGATCGAGTGCTGTTCAGTAGATGCCGTGTAGGTCGCTCAAGACCGCCTCACTGTGCATTTGTGCTAGAAGGTGAAGACCCGACTCTATGCAAGTTCTGCATGTCCCCACATTCCATTAAACTTATTTTATTGGACTGTCTTGCTTTTGATGCAAGTAGACAACATTTTCATGTAGTAAGCTCACTTAAGGACTTATTTAGTAAGATTTTACCAGAAAAGGAGTGGAATTTTTATGGTATATGAATGTCAAACAACTCTCAATCTTAACTGC
Organism: Ameiurus melas; assembly: GCA_012411365.1. Classification (NCBI taxonomy): domain Eukaryota; kingdom Metazoa; phylum Chordata; class Actinopteri; order Siluriformes; family Ictaluridae; genus Ameiurus; species Ameiurus melas. Next base: position 25,126,177 of record CM022763.1, on the reverse strand, counting down.
CGTATTTTCCTTTCATCTGGTTTTATTTTTATTGTATTTATGCACCGCTTGTCATTTTTGTAAGTCCGTTTTTGCCATGAAGATAGCCGCAGATGCTGACATGGCAATAAAAGCTACACTACTAGCTACTACTATTATTACTACAACCTCTCACGCTTTCCCTCAATTCTTTGTCTCTCTCTCTCTCTCTCTCTCAGACGGTGCTGGTGTGTCTGGTGAGGATGTTGAGGGCGCGTCCTCTCCTCAGTCAGGTGTGCGTGGAGTTCCTCTTGGCCCAACTGCACCACTCCTGTGACTCGGCTTGCGTCGCTATCTGCCATGCTCTGGCCGCCATCGTTACTCAGCTGCCCGTGCTGGGGGAGAGCATGCTGGGAAATCTTCTGGAGCTGTACAGCAGTGCCACACTCAGGAGTTCTGATAAACAGCAGGAACTTTTGGTTGGTGTCTACACAGAAAGAAATCAATCGAACACTTTTTTTATTAAGGTGTGTAATGTTTCGTTAAATATCAAATCTGTTTAAAGGGGACTTCTGCTCTCTCTGTCGCTCAGGTCTGTTTGGCCACAGTGGTTTTTGTGGCGAGTCAGTCTTCTCTGAGTGCTGAGGTGAAAGACGTGATTCGCACGCAGCTGGAAGCCTCGGCTAACGGCTGGACCGTCTACCGCATTGCACGTCAGGCCTCGCGCATGGTGAGCTGCTCACTAAGGCTCTGACTCCTTTCAATACAGCAGTGTGGACCACTAGATAATACGTAGTATGTGGTTTTATACACGCCTTGTGCAGAAGCTGAACTACATAGCTATAGATAATATCTCCTAGCTGAACGCGGTGCTGTTCTGCCCTGAAAAGATTCTTGGAGCATGACCGGACTAGCTGAGCATGGTGACTGATGGGAGATCAATACCAGCAGAGATGCGCTTGCTTACAAAACTTTCAAATATTTGACCTTTTTAAAAATATATATATATATATATATATATATTGTATAAATAACTTCAATTATCACTCAGTATATTAAATTGTACAACTTTTCAAATCTTGAGAAAAATATAACGGTCGGTAATATTCGTAAGCCATGTAAAAATGAGCCGTTGCATGTCGAGAAAATGACGGGCCCTGAATGTGCTGTACTGACCAAGTCTTTACACGGTACATGAACGTTCAGGTACCCGATTGCTCTTTCTTTAATATATAATAATAGTAATAATAATAAGGGAAAATAAATAGTAAGATTATTGTTTGACCCTTGTTGCAGGGCTGCCACGAGTTCTCCAGCGAGCTGTACCAAAGTCTGCGCACACGCGTTGCCTCCGAGCACTTCTACTTCTGGCTGAACGCGCTGATGGAGTTCTCGCAGGCCGAGCACTGCCTGACCAGCCTGGCTGACGGAGACTACAGCGGAGCCATCAGTGCCATCACCGATGCCCTCAAATCCTACCAGAAAGGCTTCACTTCCCTCACGGTCAGTCCAGTACAGTTCACACACCCATCTCTCAGGAACACGCCGAGGTCGAGCCCTCAATCCAACTGGTCAGATATTAAGGCCCGTGTGTCAAACGTGTACAATAATACACTGGTTTTGGCCACAAAGCTTTCCATTTGTGAACTTTGCACTCACAGAAAACATTTCTTATTAAAATTAACATTATATTGTAGTTACAATTGACTTGTACGTAATTTTGAGTTATTGATGATCGGTTTAAAATCGTACTTGTGTGTGTGTGTGTGTCCGTGTGTATCCAGGCGGCGAGCACCCCTCTGAGTCCTCTGACGTTCCAGTGCGAGTTTGTGAAGCTGCGAATCGACACGCTGCAGGCTCTGGCCCAGCTTATCTGCACCTGTAACAGCCTAAAGACCAGTCCTCCACCTGCCATCGCCGCCAGCATGGCTCTGTCGTCTGGGAGTGAACTGCAGCGCTGCGGACGCATCTCCCAGCAGGTGCTACACACACACGAATACACAACCAGAAACAAAACATTTATACTCATTTTTTAATTTATTAATTTTTTTAGTTGTACACTTCCAGTCATATTTTTTAACTGGACCCTTACGCCGTCACTGCAGAGTGTTACAGCGTTTATCGGGCTTTGTAAGCTCGTCCCATTAACGTTCTCCCCACTACCGAATCCGATCGAGTCGGAAGGGAATTCTAGCAGGAAATGCATCATCCTCTTTACATCTGTTGAAACTGATTAGACATGACCTTTTCTCTTGCACAGATGAAGCTCTCCACGGATGAATTCCGGAGTCTTGCAAGTCGCTACGCTGATTTGTACCAGTCCTCATTTGATGCTGATTCAGCTACACTGAGAAACGTCGAACTGTATCCTTTAGGGCAAACACGGACTCGGAACAAAGCAAGGGAGCAAATTGAGAACATGTTATGGGTACAGGTGTGTGTGTGTGTGTGTGGGGGGGGTTAACACGAACATTTCTGATTGGCCGATGCGTGTGTCTTTAGCTCCATTCGGACCGTGTCTTTTTGCTAGTTTAAATTCCTTCAGTTTTGACGGTTGTAAGAGAACACAGCACGGACAAAGCCTCGCGGTGTCGTGTTGAGTGCTATCATAATCAGCAGTGTTGCTTTGTGCACGTTGTCTTCTCTTCTCTTAGAACTGCCATAACCTGAAGAAGAGTTTTAAACTAGCACACACACACACACACACTGTCCACAAAACAAGGCTGAGCAACGTCTGACACTATTTAGGACCAGTGACAACAAAATGCAACATTTCCCTCAACTCCTTTATTAGGCAACAGCAGAGCTGCCTGATTATTTCCTACGTGATTGAAGCTTTAATACTCGACCCTCACACTGCCAGGTAAGAGCGAGTATTAAGGCCTGTTTCTGTTCTTACCAAGTTCTTGCTCGCATGGTCTCTTTGCACCTGAACGGCACGGAGAACGCTTTACTACTCAGTAAAAGTGTACCTAGTGCCCAGAACCGCTTGTCTATAATGGTCAGGTTGAACCATCTCCACTTGCACAATTCCAGATCTCCTCGACCCTTTGTGTTCTGCATGAGCCGCGAAGCATCCTGGGATTTTGCACCGAAAGACGCTAATCAAGCATGCGTGCTAAAATATTACGGCTGCTCGATTGGAGTTTGAAACATTTCTAACATGATATTTAATATAACGATCACGTTTCACGTTCATTAATGAGCCTTCTGATCACGTCGCACTTGTTATTCCCTGCGAGTACGGTGTGGCGTATAGAATACGAAGACGTGTTCCTCGTCCTGTGTGTAGCCTGGTCAGACTGGTGATGTAAATGCTGCGTTTTCACGTCGTTGCACTGGTTTACTTGTCCCCAGCTTGCAGGATTTTGGCCCGCTGAGTTCAGTTCAAGCAGAGAGCAAGTACGAGCGCAGGATGCAGTCTGTGTTCAACCTCGTTCTGGAGGAAGTGGAGACGCTGAGCAGGAAGCACCCTCCTGTTTCTTACCTGGTACATTACAAAGCGACCGCCGGAGTGGCCGAGATATAATCCTAGCTTTTCTGCTTATTAGTAATAATAATAATAATAATAATTATTATTATTATTATTATACAGCTTAATACGTCCATTGTTGATGAGCAACTCTTCCTCCTTTTGTTTCTCTTCAGCACACCGGCTGTCTGTGTGACGCCGTCATCGCTCTTCTCAAAGTCCCGCTGTCCTTCCAGAGGCATTTCTTCCAAAAACTGCAGTCCACCAGTATCAAAGTGAGTCACTGCTCTGTATAACGGTTAACACACGATGATCAGTGAATGCTTAGTCATTACGATCTCAGTAATGAAGTGTTCAGTGATCCAGATGGTTGGTTTCCTATTGCTCCTATAGCAGTAGTGACTTTATACAGCATCTCTAATCTGCAGCATGTTTTTAGAAGATTATTATGGATGTATTTGTCAAAGGTAATTGTATATTTCCCCTCATGACCAGTCCTTTCATTACAATAATAGCACTTTCTGCATGTTATTGCCTGTAACATAGCAGATCTGATCGAGACTTCTAGTCTGTTAATATTTACACAAGGTAATTATTGTTTCGTAACGATTTTTTTGAGACATCCTCGTAGTATATTCTTTCAATACTATTCTATTCTATCAATAATTATGTTCTCGACTATGCGTACATACTCGGACATGCTAAGATAAGACGAGGTAAGAGATGGACCAGAATAAAAAGTAAATACACTACCGGTCAAAGGTTTGGAGACACTCGACTGAAATGTTTCTCATGATCTTAAAAAGCTTTTGATCTGATTTTATTTACAACCAAAAATATTTTACAAAACTTTGTTGCTAAAATACTAAATTATTATTTATATATATATATATATATATTTTTTTTATCACAACATAATTCCCATAGTTCCATTTGTGTTACTCCAGAGTTTTGATAACTTTATTATTTATATATATATATATATATATATGTCTTACAAGCTGTGACCTCATTTCCTGTTTGCTCCCACAGCTGGCTCTGTCTCCATCTCCTCGCATGCCCAACGAGCCAATCCCAGTGCAGAACACCCAGCAGTTGACGCTAAAGGTCGAAGGAGTCATTCAGCACGGCTTCACCCCTGGCCTCTTCCGCAAAATCCACTCTGTCTGCCTGACCGCCAGCGCCACGCTGCAGTCCAAACCTGCTCCTGACTTCAAGGTGGGGTTAAAGTCCCAAACCCTGATCAAACGCTTCTGTTACAGCTAATGCCATACTGTATGGAAGAGTTACTGAACGTAATCACTGACAGCAGCAATCTAATTATTGACCTTATTCTGAAGAAGACAATATTCTGATTAAGGTGTTTACATGAGTCGCGTTTTAGAATTCTCCTTTCATGTTCAGGTTTTACATGTTATAGAACATAGATGGATTAACGGTACACGTCATTACGTCACCGCGCCACGCCATCCGACGTTCCCTCCAGAATTTCACGTATCGACGTACAGTTGGTCTTCGTTATGGGACCGTATACAGTTCTGGGTGTTTTTATTTTTCATTTTACGAAGTGCAGTTAATTATTTGTCGTGCTATATGTGCGAATAGACGACTGCTTGAAGCCGTGGGCTGCGTCCCAAACCACATACTTGCCGTCTACATAGTAACCATAATACATTTATTTCACCTACTGTATAGTAGGTAAGTACGTGGTTTGGGATGCAGCAGTGCTCTCTTGTTTGCCGTCAAACGGTCGAGCGCTGCCGTGTGTGTACGTGTCCTGTCGCACGATGCGGTGAAAACTCCCACACGATGTTAATAGTGTGATTAAGGTGTGTACATGTCTGTAACGCACGTCGATAATGCGACTAAAACAGGAGTACTCCACACGTCTTAATTCCATTTGTGTTTACTTCGAGTATGACTTTAATCAGATTAAGGTCATCAGTAATCTCTGTTTACATGCTAGTTTCTTAATCAGAGTATCGTCTTAATTGGATTATTATCGGATTATCGTTGTCCATGTAAACGTTCGGAGTGAGTGGAGATAAAAGAAACCGATGAAAGTTTATTCATTATTCATGAAGATCAAGTTCTTATTATTATAAAATGTGAGGGGGAATTTTTTTAATAAAGAATCAGTGTGTTAAATAAAGAAAGTGTTGCATTTTTTAAAATACTTTCTTTACTTTGATACTTACACAATTTTTTATTCTTTATTTTTTTTTTATACATCTAAACAAATAAAATAAATAAATACATAAAAATCAGCCCAGTTGCTTCCAGTCAGTTTGTAACTTTGTAAAAATTAAATAATAATTTTTTTTAAAGTAGTAAAAAAGGTATCATGATCTCTGCAATATCTCTGACCGGTGTAGTGCGAGCGCATCCATGACACTATTGATATCGCACAGACACATCACCCAGCCCTAACTCCTTCATATTTTCCCTTTTAGGTTCCTCTCGAGTCCAAGGCCAATGAGATCGAGCAGCGGGTGGAGCCTCATAACGACTACTTCAGCACTCAGTTTCTGCTGAACTTCTCTGTGCCGGGGAGCCACAGTGTGACGGTGGAGGCGTGTGTGGTGGACGAGAGCGGGGTGCAGTGGAAAACCGGGCCCACGAGTACAGTGAGCGTTAAATCCATGGAGGATCCGTTCTCACAACAGCTCCGCCATCAGCAGGCTGGAGCTCAGGCAGCTCAGCGCAGCGTCCCCGCCCGCTTCCAGTAACGTTTTGGCCTTGCATTTCACACGCCTGCATTTGTAGTCCGTCCTTCTGCCGTGCACTCTCGGTCCAGTGTTCACACTGACGAATCTCGCGCTCGAGTTTGTCTCCGTCACGTGGACTTGGCGTAGACTGTACGTCTTAAAACGCAGGACTAAAACACGACAGGACACGCTCTTAGGGGGGGTTCGACCATGCCGTTATCACTTTCAATATAAACCTGTGATCTTCTAGAAAATGAATCAACATCCATTTCACCAATCCGATTCGAGACTTCAACAAATGGTAGGAGCGAAAATGTCTACTGTATAACTTCTATACGTGACTGATTTACTTTCCTTTAAAGAAGCAGTTTGTCATTTTTGTGCTTCCTACTGCTTACGAGGCAAAATGCACGCGCGAAGAACATTTTCTACCCCTCCAGATCGACCCCACCCCCCTCTGATAAAACTATGCGTACGCTCTTTTATGGGGAAAAGGAAGAGGTGAGCAATTCTGGTTCGGATAGGGACGGAGTTCATTTACAGGCCTGAAGGGGGCGGAAGCCCTGTTTCTTTTCTATTATGGAATTACAGGTTTTGAAGGAAAAACAATAAAAATGTTACAAACTGCAAGTTTCAACTGTTTTATTAATTCATAATAATTTAAAAAAACAGTACTCTTTCAATATAAAAAAAATGTTTGTACATGACACAGCTGAAGCAAAAGTAGAGGATTTGGAGGAATTAGTCAGAGAAATTGACTGAAGTCATGTGTATGGTTCGTTCCTTGTTGCATCAAATGAAGAAAATCTCAATTGAAATATCAGTTCTTTCTGGAGTGCCGTGTGGAGTTTTATACACGCTGAGATAAGGAGCCAGTTGAAGGAACACGGACGATCTGCTTTCCTGATGTTTAACCGTTCAAGCCGGGTGTCATTTCTGTACAGAGTGCACGTCATGATCCTGTTGACATTTTTGCATGGCTACATCCCAAAGCAAAATGGACACGAGCTTAATCGGGTCCGCTTGTAATCAGATACGTGGTCGGAATCGAAAGCTTTCTCACGGGTGAGGAAGATACCTCCGCTGCATACAGTGCTGTGCAGGAGTCTTCGGCACATGCAGAGAAACACTGTAGGGTAAAGATGCCTTCAAACATGGTAATGAAATGTTTAGACATTCAAAAAATAACATACAGAGCAGTAGGGCGGCTGTGGATCAGGTGGTAGAGCGGGGTGTACACTAATCGTAGGGTTGGCGGTTCGATTCCCGGCTCACGTGACTCCACATACCGAAGTGTCCTTGGGTAAGACACTGAACCAACCAAGTTGCTCCTGATGGAAAGTTAGCGTGGTTGTGTGGTGGCTCTGCTACCATTGGTTTGTGTGAGAATGAGACACAGTGTAAAGCGCTTTGGATCCGCTAAGGTTAAAAAAAGCGCTTTATAAGTGCAGACCAGACCAGTAAACAGTAATAAATGAAATAAAGGCAATATTTGATGTGACGACCAAACAAAAAGTAGTCTCTGGAGCAATTAGTGCAGTTTTATAAGGAAATGATCTGTAAGTGTTATTGAGCATGTCGCAGAACCAGACACGGGTCTTCTGGAGACTTTGACTGTCGTACTCGCTTCTTTTTGCAGCAGAACCCAGCAGCCTTCATCATGTCCGTTAATTTCCTTTCTGACATACAAACATCTTTCTGTAACATTTCATTTTGTGTCTGGAGAACTAATGTTTGGGAATCTAAAATGTTTTTATCCTGACTCGATAATGTAGAAATCATCAAATAAAAATTTATATCAAAGTTCGTACTAAAAGAAATAGAGTGCCTAAGACTTTTGCGCAGTACTGTGTGTGAAATATTATACCTGCGATCATGTGGTTGATTAAATAAGTACAAGGCTGAGGATAGGATCGTACAATATATTCTGTTATCTGTGAACCGTCGTGCAGGAGTCTCTGGGGGCTAGGCGTATGGGACTAGGCGTCTCTGGGGCTAGGGGTATAGGGCTAGGCGTCTCTGGGGACTAGGAGTCTCTGGGGACTAGACGTCTCTGGGGGCTAGGCGTATGGGACTAGGCGTCTCTGGGGCTAGGGGTATAGTGCTAGGCGTCTCTGGGGACTAGGCGTCTCTGGGGGCTAGGCATCTCTGGGGACTAGGAGTCTCTGGGGACTAGGCGTCTCTGGGGGCTAGGCGTCTCTGGGGGCTAGGAGTATGGGACTAGGCGTCTCTGGGGGCTAGGCGTCTCTGGGGGCTAGGAGTATGGGACTAGGCGTCTCTGGGGACTAGGCGTCTCTGGGGGCTAGGAGTATGGGACTAGGCGTCTGTGGGGACTAGGCATCTGTGGGGGCTTGGCGTCTGTGGGGACTAGGAGTCTCTGGGGACTAGGCGTCTCTGGGGACTAGGCGTCTCTGGGGACTAGACGTCTCTGGGGGCTAGGCGTATGGGACTAGGCGTCTCTGGGGCTAGGGGTATATTGCTAGGCGTCTCTGGGGACTAGGAGTCTCTGGGGACTAGGAGTCTCTGGGGACTAGACGTCTCTGGGGGCTAGGCGTATGGGACTAGGCGTCTCTGGGGCTAGGGGTATAGGGCTAGGCGTCTCTGGGGACTAGGCGTCTCTGGGGGCTAGGCGTCTCTGGGGGCTAGGCGTCTCTGGGGACTAGGAGTATGGGACTAGGCGTCTCTGGGGACTAGGCGTCTCTGGGGACTAGGCGTCTCTGGGGGCTAGGCGTCTCTGGGGGCTAGGGCGTCTCTGGGGCTAGGCGTCTCTGGGGGCTAGGCGTCTCTGGGGGCTAGGCGTCTCTGGGGCTAGGCGTCTCTGGGGGCTAGGAGTATGGGGCTAGGCGTCTCTGGGGACTAGGCGTCTCTGGGGGCTTGGCGTCTCTGGGGGCTTGGCGTCTCTGGGGACTAGACGTCTCTGGGGGCTAGGCGTCTCTGGGGCTAGGGGTATGGGCTAGGCGTCTCTGGGGACTAGGAGTCTCTGGGGGCTAGGCGTCTCTGGGGACTAGGCGTCTGGGACTAGGCGTCTCTGGGGGCTTGGCGTCTCTGGGGGCTTGGCGTCTCTGGGGACTAGGAGTCTCTGGGGACTAGGAGTCTCTGGGGGCTAGGCGTATGGGACTAGGCGTATGGGACTAGGCGTCTCTGGGGACTAGGCGTCTCTGGGGACTAGGCGTCTCTGAGGGCTAGGCGTATGGGACTAGGCGTCTCTGGGGACTAGGCGTATGGGACTAGGCGTCTCTGGGGCTAGGGTATGGGCTAGGCGTCTCTGGGGACTAGGCGTCTCTGGGGGCTTAGCGTCTCTGGGGGCTTAGCGTCTCTGGGGACTAGACGTCTCTGGGGGCTAGGCGTCTCTGGGGCTAGGGGTATGGGCTAGGCGTCTCTGGGGACTAGGAGTCTCTGGGGGCTAGGCGTCTCTGGGGACTAGGCGTCTGGGACTAGGCGTCTCTGGGGGCTTGGCGTCTCTGGGGGCTTGGCGTCTCTGGGGGCTAGGCGTCTCTGGGGACTAGGAGTCTCTGGGGACTAGGAGTCTCTGGGGGCTAGGCGTATGGGACTAGGCGTATGGGACTAGGCGTCTCTGGGGACTAGGCGTCTCTGGGGACTAGGCGTCTCTGAGGGCTAGGCGTATGGGACTAGGCGTCTCTGGGGAACTAGGCGCCTCTGGGGACTAGGAGTCTCTGGGGGCTAAGGCGTCTCTGGGGGCTAGGAGTATGGGACTAGGCGTCTCTGGGGACTAGGCGTCTGGGGGGCTAGGCGTCTCTGGGGCTAGCGTCTCTGGGGGCTAGGAGTATGGGACTAGGCGTCTGTGGGGACTAGGCTCTCTGGGGGCTTGGCGTCTCTGGGGGCTTGGCGTCTCTGGGGGCTTGGCGTCTCTGGGGACTAGACATTTCTGGGGGCTAGGCGTATGGGACTAGGCGTCTCTGGGGCTAGGGGTATGGGCTAGGCGTCTCTGGGGACTAGGAGTCTCTGGGGGCTAGGCGTCTCTGGGGACTAGGCGTCTCTGGGGACTAGGCGTCTGGGACTAGGCGTCTCTGGGGGCTAGGTGTCTCTGGGGGCTAGGCGTCTCTGGGGGCTTGGCGTCTCTGGGGACTAGGAGTCTCTGGGGGCTAGGCGTATGGGGCTAGGGCTCTCTGGGGACTAGGCGTCTCTCTGAGAGCTAGGCGTCTGGGACTAGGCGTCTCTTCAGGGACTAGAGCTCTCTGGTTTGGCGTCTTGGGGGGGTGGGGGTTTTTGGGGGGGGGGGGGTTTTGGGGGGCGGGGTTTTTGGGGGGGGGGCGTCTCTGGGGCTAGTAATTAGATGACTAATGGTGAGGTGTCGAGTTCATCAAACCCCTGGAATCAGCAGACTGTAGTACGCTGCTGTGCTCAGTCACGCCTACACCCCTAAAACACCTCCGGTGCCACTTTTTGTGTCTATTTCAAGCGTAGCAACTGTTCTACAGTCTGCTCCATGAACATAAGGCGGAATACGGACGAGCACTGTGGAATAAAGTCTCTGATGAAACGACAGCGATACTCTACTTGTTTTGCCATCATGCAGTATAGAGCATTGTGTGGATTTGTGACATCTCCGTAACACACCCACACACACACACACACACTACAGAATGTATACACATGAATGCTTTCATTGTGCAATGTTTATTGAACAAATCTACAAATCAATCTTGATATGACTCTGATACCACACACACACGCGCACACACACACACACACACGCACACACACACGCACACACACACACGCACACGTTCACAGCTCTTTTTTTAATGCTAATGTACTAACATTTAGAAAAATAATCACCAGACGTTTCAGGCTCTCTCAGGAGGTGTGGCCTGGCAGACCCAGTAAAAGGGGTGTGGCTTTTGTGCCTGGCAGTCTCACTGGTGGTCCTGTCAAGGCCTAGTTGTGATATTTAAAGCACACTGTGACGTATTCTATTTAAAAATGTCCGAACAGGTGTTCTAGTATCAGACCTCAGTCCTGGAGAGCCACAGCACTTCAGTTCCGTATTTTCCCTGAACACACACTGTTTCATTGTTTATATATATATATATATATATATATATATATGTATAACATTCTTCACATGTACACTAGAATACAATAGACCAGTTCTTGCACAAATGGACATGTTCAGTACCCATTGTTGAGCAATTCTACACCATGACTCTTCACAAAGCTCCTTTATCTACTTTTCCCCCCTCTGCTCTCCTTATTTATTATGCTGCACTCAGGGGGCCAGGCACCAAAGGTGAGTAGGCGTCCTATTGGAATTGTATGTTTTATATTTATGGTTATTGTTTGTATACTTGGACATGTGGCAGACCACCGAACACATCATGGGCTTGTTGTGAAATTTGCCATAGTGCTAGAGGACGGTCTCAGCTGTCTGCACAGCAGTATCGACGTGCACTCGTCACGTGCTACAGTACCAGCAATAAGGCACATTTTTAAATACTTTTACAAGAATAACTCAACACAGTGTCACCAAAAACGTGATTCTGCTTTCCTCTGATTCTTTGCCACACAACGTACAACATCTACTGTAACGGTAATTTCCACCAGATTGGAATATTTATTTTTTTTTTGGTCATTTTGGACTAGACATTTTGTCCAGTCAACACCAGGGGCGTGAGACCAACCCAAACTCCTTGCATGTGTAACGTTCTTTGGGGTTTGGGGGGTAAATTGATTTAGTTTGGTGGTGTCTCTCAGTCATTCGGGTTCCCCATATTTTTGTCGAATTTTTTCCCAACGTGTTTTTAGGTGTTCTTTCAGATGCTTTGTTGTGGTTTTTAAGCCGTGCATACGAATCTAAATATAAACACACTTGTCTGATTGATTGAGAGTTGATGTTCTCGGTCAAGGGCGGCGGTGGCTCAACGGTCAAGGCTCAAGGTTACTGATCAGCATTTCGGGGGTTCGAGAACCAGCGCTGTTACCGTTGGGCCCTCGAGCAAAGCCCTTAACCCTCTCTGCTCCAGGGGCGCTGTATCATCATCATCATCTGACCCCTGCACTCTGACCCCAACTTCCTATATCCTAACATGTTAGAATTTCTCTGTGCTCTAATGTGTACATGACCCAAACAAAGGCTAGTTCCTCGTCACGAAGCTGACGGACAGCATTTCCCATCACTCCCAGTCTCAGTGCTCTTACCCTTATCCTTTCTCAGAAAGCCGGAAGTCACAGACGTGATTAAACCGGAAACCACATAAAAGTGCAAAGCACTAAGCCTGGAAACCCGCTAGGTTTCCATCGTGTTCCTTGTTTGGCCGCGTGGTGGCGGTAGACTCACTGGCATGACTCTGGCAACTCACAATAGCGAAGAAGAAGAAATTAAAGCGGAGGAAGACGCGCACGAAGAAGAAGAAGAAGAAGGCGACCGTTGCGTTTTCCGCACGACGCGCATCCATCTGCAAAACTCCGCGTTTCTGTGTGTTATAAAGGACCCGTAGGACGGATTCATCCTCATCGGTTCCGCGTGTTCTCCGGGGAAGCAAAAACAACACGATTCTACCTTCCTGTAGAATTATTATTATTATTATTATTATTATTATTATTATTATTATTTAGTCTTCGCTCGACCTCGTAGATTTTTGGAGCGGATTTGACATCAGCCGAGCATCATCATCACCATCATCATCATCAACTTGGAGGCCAGGAAGGAGATCCATCCGTGCGGTTATTTCCTGCTCGGATGCACCGCAGGATTTCTTCTTCCGGCGCTATCGATCACTCGATGCTCTGATTGATCGCTCGATTGGCTGAAGCGGATGCAGCGGGAAGGGGCTCGTGCACAACACCGGCGCGGTTGACATGGCAACGACTTCTTCAGCGGCCCGGATTATTTAGATGCATCAAATAGATAGATATATATATGTATCTGTAATCTGTACTAATCGCTGTAATCTTCATGTGACTTTGCACCAGCGTGTAGTTTAAGCCCAGCTCCACTCAGCTGGCTCTTTTCTCCTTTCCTCGTCCGGCTTTCGCTCCCACTGTGAGTACGAACAGGTCTTCTCCATCCATCTAACTGTGTGTACACTCCTTCAACCACCTCTCATGGACACACAACGACCTTCACCTCTCTGAAATGCTCTTCGTTGTGATTAGTGTTATTATTATCATAGGCGGTGACCTCTAGGCTGTTCTCCTTGTGGACAGAGGTCCCCGGTTCGCATGTGGCCGTCAGATGCTCCTCCTCGAGTGGACTTGATTACTGCTGGATGTGAGCTCGTGGGCAGTGTAAACAACGATGTCCCCCCCCGTGCTGGTTGTCTTGGTGTGGTGGTGGTGGTGACCTTGTACGAGTCTGTAATGGTCAAAGTCAGAGCTGAAACTTCACCCTGTTTTTAGTCCGAACCCGGCGGCAGGTTTCGTGCTCTCCCGCGACGAGGCAGCGTTAGTTACACCGCATGATGAAATGTTAATGGCCGGGACTGTTGAAACACTGCTGGTTAAACACGTCGACGCGATACTGAGCCAAGCGGGAAGTTTGTTGTTTGGCCGTCCGTGGTTGGCTGTTCGGGTTAAGAGTCTGGAATGTGTTTAGTGGGTTTACACTTTTAGAGTTCGAGAGGGGTTTCCCCCCCAGTCTCCAGGTCAGAGGTGATGTTTGAGTGTGAGAGATCACCGGACCGTTCTGTATTGTTGAGCCTGGTGGGTTTCTGACCGGCGTTTGGGGACATTTGGACTGAGACAGTATTTTTGGTGGTTGTGGTGTTTCTGGTTAGGGTTCTTGGATGTAAGGGGCATTTGTGGTCAGGGTATTTTTTAAATTTGAGGTATAGTGTACAGAACTTTTAGACGTAAGGGGTAGCCCGTGTGTGTGTGGTCAGAGCTTTTCGATGCTTTTCGATGGGGGTACTTCTGGTTGGTGGTATTTGATTGTGTGGGGGTATGTGGAGTTGTGGTGTGTTTGTAGTGTGGGGGTATGTGTGCTTGGTGGTATTTGGTTTTTGGGGAGTGTTTAAGGTTTGGGCTATTTGTAGTTGGTGGTTTTTGCTTGTGTGGTGTTTGTAATGTGGTGGTGTGTGGTTGGAGGTATTTGGTTGCGGTTGGTGGTATTTGGATGTGTGGTTTTTGTAGTGTGGTGGTGTGTGGTTGGAGGTATTTGGTTGCGGTTGGTGGTATTTGGATGTGTGCTTTTTGTAGTGTGGGGATATGTGTGGTTGGTAGTGTTTGGTTGTGGGGCGTGTTTAAGGTTTGGGGTATTTGTGGTTGCTGGTATTTGGATGTGTGGTATTTGTTGTGTGGTGGTATTTGGTTGTGTGGTGTTTTGTAATGTGGTGGTGTATGGTTGGTGATATTTGGTTGTATGGTGTGTTTGTAGTGTGGTGGTGTGTGGTTGGTGGTATTTGGATGTGTGGTTTTTGTAGTGTGGGGGTATGTGTGGTTGGTAGTGTTTGGTTGTGGGGCGTGTTTACGGTTTGGGGTATTTGTAGTTGCTGGTATTTGGATGTGTGGTATTTGTAGTGTGGTGGTGTGGGGTTGGTGGGAATTGGTTATGGTTGGTTGTGGGGCATGTTTAAGGTTTGGGGTATTTGTAGTTGGTGGTGTTTGGATGTCTGGTGTTTGTAGTGTGGGGGTATGTGTGGTTGGTGGTTTTTGGTTTGTGGGGTGTGTTTGTAGTGTGCTGGTATGTGTGGTTGGTGGTATTTGGTTAATGGTTGGGATATTTGTAGGTGGAGGTGTTTGGGTGTAGGTGGGTTGTGGTTTGGGGAAGTTGTTTAGACATGATTAGTCATTTATTAGCAGTACATGAACACCTGAAATGGTGTGTTTGTGTTCAGGTTCTGCGTATCAGAAAGAGACAGTAAAGTACATCTAATATTACTGACGATGTCAATAATCGCTAGAAACACCAGACCAGTATGACTTCCAGTTCGGTTTCCATTTAAAAGTTACTGATGGTGGAGATTAGAGTTGGAGATTAAGGCTCATGATGCAAAACGGGAGATTTAGTGTAAGCGTAGTCCACAGAGGAGCCAGCACGCACCTCCAAAATCCGATAGTGTATTGTGTGAATCTGTGGTAGTGTTAACACTTGGACATTGAGCCTTGTACTAGGGCCATCGCACCAGAATCTCCCATAGGTACTCAAATTCGGTTGAGATCTTCCACGGCATTTCCATACACGTGAAACCATTCCGTCAGCCCTCATGTCCAGAGGGCGGGGGTGGGATCTTCCTGGACGTGACCACACCCATCAGTATAGAATCAGAAGACGGCGTTTGCCGTAACTCTTCCCTGACCCCCAACCATGCCAGTAAAACGCGTCACAAAGTTAGCCGGTTTCCTTTCCGTCACTCGTCTGTGTCTAACCCACGGCACGACTCAGTCAGCCTAACATTTTGTACAAGAAAAGCTGGCAAGCGGTTTAAAACACACGTTCTAGGTGTACAGGTCCTTTGACCCCCTCGCTTTCTTCTTCCTCCCTCTTTAGGTTGCAATTGCTGCTCACTTTTCCAGTAATGGTTAAGTGATTCAACAAAGCGGAGCGTGTTAGTGGCTCGCAGGTTAATAATTAAGTCGCCGTGTCTAAGGCCGTAACTGATAGAAGCGCAGGGTTGTGTGTGTGTGTGTGTTTGTCTGTGATTGTCTTCATTGAGCTCTGAGAACGCACACACCAAGACAAAGAGCCTTGTAGGTGAGTTGTTTGGTTCCTATTAACTCAGTACAGTAGTAACGAGGCCTGCTCATATACTCCAACATCCTTACTTTTGTAAAATATATGAGAGAAATATCTTTCTGTATATTTAACTACTATGATGTAAGCATGCCAGCTGTATCTCTGTATTTTGATCATCAACCTGACCCGGGTAAATACTTTGTCTCGTCTACATTCTGGACTTTTTTCTGTTAAGACTAAAATCTAAACTAAAACCGATTTCTGCGAAGTACTTTTAGCTCCAGGTGGCATATTTCTGTATTCATAACGCACAGTACTGTTACTGTGTACACTTTCAAACCTTCTGCTTCATTCAGGCAAAGGCTCCTGTGTGGGCAGCTTTTTAGATGGTACCTCTGTGCTGGTTTTTTTTTTTTTTTCATAAATATCCATATTCAAAAGGTCGAAAGTCAATCCTTGTTTCAGCGGAAAGTTTTCAGGAGTAATCTGAGAGAAATCGTTGCACAGATCCTTTCTTTCTTTCTTTCTTTCTTTCTAAAGCATGGTGTTGTGATCTATTTTAAACGGCGATACACGACGGGAAGTTAAGTGTTGTGAAAATCTAACCTCTGTGAATGTGGACATATTCTGCCCCAGTGATTACAACATTCCCCAAGCAAAAGCTAGGTTTGGCTTTGGCCTGTAGTTTTAGCCGTACCTTCCCTGGTTTTACGGCGGAGATGAACCAGACTGTGTGTAAATTAGGGGATTGATGAACCCTCACACTGTTTCTGCACTGTCGAAAGCGAGAAGATAAAAGCAGATATCAGATGTAGTGCGGATCGTCAGATCAGCTCGGATGCTTTGCATGCTGGGAATGTGTCGTGCAGTAAGTGTGTACGTGCTTCTGGAGTTCACATTAGGCACTAAAATGAGCTTTTTATTGCCAAGGCGTGTCTTCGGATGACTCTGTAGAGTAAGTCCAAAAGTCTCACGACCTTTGGATGGTGTGATGTGATCTAACATGAAACCATTGTTGATCCCACCCCGTTGTTGATTATTTTCCAATAACAGCCCATCCTGAAGTGTTTTATTCCTCTTATTCCACAGCAATCTGAAAACGTTTAATTGTAGCGTTGTTTTTTTTTAATGAGAATTAAAAAAAAAAAAAAACTTTTTCCAGTTTTTGTTATTCACTTACAGTCGCTTTAAGGAGTCGTTTTCTCACCAGTCTCTCTCTGTCTCTTAGTATAGCCGCTTGTCATATCGGAAATACAGCGAAGCACAAATCCAGCTTCAGTTCTGCCCTTTACAAAGCACTGACACTGGAGACTCCTTCCATGAATGTTAAACAAACTCCTATCTCCCACCGTGTCATTTTCTTTATTAGACGCCAGCACACTGTTGACCTGTTTATTATCCCTCTGGGATTATTTGGAGCGTCTCTGTGTATTTAGTCCGTGGGGTGATTGTCTCTGCGAATTAGCGGTTACTATAGAAACGCATACATATTGGAGCGCGCACGTTAATATAAACTTGTGACTCGACTTGCAGCCATTGCAACCCTCAGAGCTGCTGTTATAGAAAATGAATTGACACCTTCGGACCAATCAGAATCAAAAGTGGGGTAATACTGCTTGTGCAGGCACTTCGAGTCGGTACGTTATCTGCCTACCCATATCTCCTTAATCTTCTAGTTTGTTTAAGGGTTCTTAAAAATGAATAATGCGTTTTTTAAAAATTAGATCAATTAAACGGTAATGTTTTGTCATTGAAAATGAACGGTCTCCGGGTGCTTTGTCACCGCGATGTGTATGTGTACACATCTTAAATCTGTAGAATTGTACCAGTAGAAGACCATTCAGGTTTGTCCAGAAGGAAGGACCCTGAACAGTTGTGTTTTATACTGAGACAAGCGCACGTATTCTTCTCAAGACATCCTGCCTAGCTAGTAGGGATATAACCGAATACGAGTGCATTATATTCACGAACATGATGATGATGATGATGTGTACTCTTCAGATACATGTACAAATAGAAGATGGGCACACTGTTTGTTTGTTTAAGAAAGCTTGCCAGAAATCTGGTTGCGACTAGAAGTGTGCGTTGGGACTAGGATCCCGCATGATGCAACAAAAGAGTCACACAAACCGACGGTTTTTGCTTTTGAGTGGGCAAGCAATCGCTTATAAAGGTTATGGGCTGGAGAGAATGGATAACTATAAGGCGTGCAGGACAACGAAAGTACGTAACCATAATGTATTTACAGAATAACTTCAGGTCTAGGATTGAAGTGGTTTGAATCAGGCTACTAGTGTGTATTGGTTTTCACCCTGCAATTTTCCATTTAGACCACAGGGGAGGGAACGATACTTTAACGCCTTACTAATTATTATTACCGTGAATGCTAGAGTTATTGGCTCATGCCTAATGTTTATACACTCGGCACACCCTCACACGTGCCTTTTATTCTTCGTTGTGCAGTGTGCTTGTAGCAGAATGGCCCCGCTGGTTGAAGAGCTGCGCAGACTGGGCTGGATTCTCATCAAAGCTCTGCTGCGCTTCACCTTCATGTTCATCAACAACTGCGTGGCGATTCCATCCTACTGCTTGTACCTGATCGTCTTGCAGCCGCTGAGGATGGTGCACGGCTCTGCTTTCTGGCACGTCGAGGGCGTCATGTTCCGGTGGCTTCTGGCCATGGTGGCGTCGTGGGGCTGGTGTGCAGGATACACAGGTAATCAAATCCGCTGCTTCGCTTTCGCACGCCAAACCCGCAGGCACTGCCGGAATACTGAGAATCCAGTACGCTACTGGGTACGAGAATGTTTAGTTGAATTAATAAGTATGAATACTACTGCTACTACTGGGGTTGTCTTGTCATTATACCATAAAAATCTCTTACAGTAGCTGTAGGATCACGATCACGCAATATTGTGCTAATTCATCATTCAAATCTACAAAACGAACCAGATTTACAGAAATACATGGGTATAAATGAAAGACGCACTTTATTAATGAGAATGAATAACTGGCTGTTGGGAAAAACTCTCAATCAATCATACAGTTGGCACGCAAGTAATTCAGTGTGCCCCACATTTCATCTGTTGTTCCCCCGAGCAATGAAATCATGCAAATGGAAATTGTCCTCAGAGAACTAAGCATGAACACAACGTTAGGAATAAATAACTCCAATAAAAAAAAAATTCATCAAATTGGGAACTTTAGCTCCCTTAATGGCAAACACGACTAATTTCAGGATTCACGCACAGCGGTTAGCATAACGTTAGCTCCCTTTCTATCAAACAGGAAATCCTTAAAGATTAGAGTAAAGAATTGAGGTTAAATGAAGTGTCCCTAACCTTTTATTCTCTATTCCGCAAAAGCAGTGAGGAGTGTCTTAATAATATTAACTGCCACACATACAGCGTTACTTACAGTTCTGCCGTAATATTATCACAATATTAGCGTTTAAATGATACAGTGCCATCGACGGGACTGTGAAGCTTTAGTATCGCGATACTACCGTAGTACCGGTATACTGTGCAACCCTTACTACTACTATTACTGCTATTACTATTACTACTATTACTGCTGCTATTACTAATATTACTACTAGTACTATCACTATTACTGCTACTACTATTATCACTATTACTATTACTGCTACTACTAATAATATTATTACTACTATTATTACTACTACTGCTACTACTAATACTTCTACTACTACTAATATTACTACTACTACTTCTACTATTACTACTACTACTATTATTACTATTACTGCTACTACTGCTACTACTAATATTACTAATACTGCCACTACTAATACTTCTACTACTACTAATATTACTACTACTACTTCTACTATTACTACTACTACTATTATTACTATTACTGCTACTACTGCTACTACTAATATTACTAATACTGCCACTACTAATACTTCTACTACTACTACTACTACTATTATCAAGATTACTATTACTGCTACTACTACTATTATTACTACTATTATTACTACTACTGCTACTGCTACTATTACTGCTACTACTAATACTTCTACTACTACTAATATTACTACTACTATTACTACTACTATTATTACTACTACTACTACTACTAATAATACTTCTACTATTAGTACTACTGCAATGTATAGCATGTGCATAAGATGTTTCTCAGTTCAGATGATGAAGATGTAGCAGTATTGCCATTTCTTTCTGTTGCTGTAGTTTGAATGGATTTCTTCAGCCAGACGTGCAGTCTGTTCAGTGACTGTGGGGACACGATACTCGTCTCAGTGTTTACAAGCGTAGTGAAACTTTACCGCTGGGAAATTGACTCGCCACTATCTTCTGGAAAAGAGGAATAAATATTAGCCTGTTCTAGTTGGATTGAAACTACAAATGTCATGTCATGACCTTCTGAGGCTGGTCACGGTGGACGTGGAGCAAAGTGCAGTTTACATGTGTGATGAATAACAAGGAAAGACTATCTGATTAATGATTTATCCATCTGTATTGTGCTTTTCGTTTTCCAAGTCACTGCATTGAGACACAATGGCTCGGTCATAAACGCTGGATATCATGTCTACACCGGTTTTCATACCAGAATGTCATTTTAACAAATATTAAAACACTCGAAAATATGGCACAGAAAAGCCAGAACAATCGTGATGTGTTTATTATTGTGTTAATAGTACATTGTTATTCGTAGTGACTGAGAGACTGTATTTATTTCCCACAAAGTACCCTGAGTGCGCGTCAGAACGAACACTGAAAAATGGCCGCGCAAACGTAACCGTTATACAGACGTAACCGTCAAATGGATGTGTAATAAAACATCCGTGTCGGCTTTATGTGGAACATACAGCTGGAGGTAACGCGTCTTAAACGTCATTGTGTCTTATGTTAGGTTTCAGCTACCGTAAAGATGAATTAGCTTATTAGCTATCTGCTCAATAGTGTGACGTTATTATATTCAGGGTTCCCCTGGTCATGGAATTTCTGGAATGTCATGGAAATTGAATGAAGTTTACTATAGTCATGGAAAGTCAGGGAATTTCGTTTGTTATTCCCCCACCCACCCTCCTTTTGTATTTTATTTTATTTTATTTTTTCTCCACAGTGTGCTCATTTGCTGAATGTGACACTGTGTTATGGGTTGAAAATGTACTTAAAATGGCTTACAGTACTTATATTGTGGTGTTAGGGCAGTGGTGGTTTGGTTTGGTTAAGGCTCTCGGTTACTGATCAGAAGGTCGGAGGTTCAAGCCCCAGCACTGCCAAGCTGCCACTGTTGGGCCCTTGAGCAAGGCCCTTAACACCTCTCTGCTCCAGGGGGCGCTGTATCATGGCCGACCCTGTACTCTGACCCCAACTTCCTGACAGGCTGGGGTATGCGAAGAAAAGAATTTCACTTTCCTGTAATGCAGCGGTCCCCAACCTTTTTTGCGCCGCGGTCCGGTTTAATATCGGACAATATTTTCACAGACCGGCCTTTAAGGTGTGGCGGATAAATACAACAAAATAAAATGATACGACCGGTGCAAAAACCGGGGTATTTTAAAAATCTAATAATAAACGTGAATCCAATGTGAAATCGCAGCTTTATTAGCAGCGCCCTGGTAACA
Organism: Ameiurus melas; assembly: GCA_012411365.1. NCBI lineage: Eukaryota > Metazoa > Chordata > Actinopteri > Siluriformes > Ictaluridae > Ameiurus > Ameiurus melas. The sequence continues at coordinate 25,104,788 of CM022763.1, read as the reverse complement.
TCACGCCAACAACATAGCATGAGTAACTTCCGCTCTACCCCTTAACGTATCACGTGACCAAGCAACCTATCACGTGAAGTGCGTCGAGAGCGAGTCGTAGACGGATGTAACGGAGAGAATCCGGTCATTTTTCAAAATAAAACATCATTCAGACTCCGATAATAAATAAAACGGAAATAATGCAAGTTATTTATTCTTTTTGTGCGGCCCGGTACCAAATGACCCACGGACCGGGGGTTGGGGACCCCTGCTGTAATGTATATGTGATCAATAAAGACTCCTTATCATTTTGTTTGAGGTGTAAAGACTAGTCATGAGAGAAGTATATGTTCTTTTAAAGCAACGAAAACTAGGTTTTGCACTGAAAATGTCTGTTAACCAGGAAATCGAGCTTACAGATTTAATGGGTTAAAACAGTTCGATTTTTTTCTTTTTTCTTTCTGCTCAGTACCCAGGAAGTACATTGTACTGATCTTCATACAGTAGGTCATGGAAATTCAAGATTTTAGTCACGGAAAGGTCGTGGAATTTTACGTTTGCCTTGGAGTAGGAACCCTGTGTATTCTCTTTTCTAATAATTCCTTCGTGACGGTGTCTGGGTAAACGTTGCCAAACCTCATGCTGTTTCTTCAGCTACCTTTTTACATGTTCAAATCAATGCCGCTTACTCTGTAAGTGAATGTTTATGTAAAACGTCTACGTTCCCCTTGCCCTAAACGTCGGCGGTCGGCCATGTTTTGTTTGAGGTTTGCATCATCAACAACCTCTTCTCCTAATTCAAGCCCAGATCTCCATGTAGTCGCTTAACCAGATCGCAAGTAAACTCTCAGGGATCGTCTTATTAATAGATTTTACATGGAATAATATTCTGATTTGTATCACTTGCAGCTTTCTGGTAGAATTACCCCTCCAAACTTAGCTTAGATTTACTGTAATCCAATAAATAAATAAATAAATAAATAAAGCCACCTGACCACCTGGTCTTCAGCCTAGTTCACAATGCACAATTTTAAGAATGATTTGCAAGTTGATTTGCAAGTCGTCTCCGATCAGAGGGGTTTTTGTCGGCGAGCTCGGTCGGCAGTCGGCACTCACCAATAGGCCAATCGATCGTTATGTGCGAATTACTCAACGACGCGTCGGCGAGGCCACGCAGATGTTTGGTATTCTAAATATCCGGAGCTGTCGGGCGACTCCACATCCTGTGGTGTGAAAAGTGTCGTCACTGGCAGTGATTGCAGTCCCTGCGGCCTGCCTGCGTGTGCTCGTCCGTTCTTTCACCCACTTTCTTTGTCTTTTCCTTTTTGGGACCTCACACCGCTTGTCTCTGTCCCATGGCCGTCTTCGAATAAACGACGCCTGTTTCAGACGTGGTTTTCGTGTTGTATATCTGCGTCACTTCTCGCGCGTGTTTTTTGTGACGAAACGTCATTCGGACGCCAGACGGAGTCACCGGGTCGTGTAGCGTGTGTGTCCCTGTCGCTCACGACTCCATGACTCCCGAATACAAGAGAGCAAGTCACGTAGCGTGAACAGTACAGAGATCCGCCGACGCTGAAAGTCGTGTAGTGTGAACTTGGCTTTAGTGACACTACTGAAGAACTGAAGACGGATATTTACTAAATGATTCAGTAAAATGCCGTTTTATTTTGGGAGATGTGAGTTTTTTTTGTGGGCGATGAACTTTTCTTTTGGGGTAGCTGGCATGGATGTGTGGGTGAGATGGACTTGTTTTTTGGGGGAGATTTTCTTCTGGTGTAGGTGGGTTTTTATTTGGGTGATCTGGGCATTTCTTTTGGGAGACTTATCTTTGGTGTAGCTGGATTTTTCTTTTATGGATTTTTTTTTTTGGGAGAGTACAGAGCTTCATTTTGGTAAATAGGCGTGACTTTTCTTTTAAAGGAGATGGACATTTCTTTCTTCTTAGCCACACCTTTTAGTAATGCACTTTGGTTGATCAACCATTCGTTTACCGCTCGCTGTTTGGTAGAAAAGAACATGCCTGCAGTCTTTCAGCCACTTTTTAAGCTTTCACCATGTAGATTGTGGGAAATGCTTGGAGTGGAGTGGTTATTGAACAGCGTAAATGCCTACTGAAAAAACATGAGCAGGAAATGGAGTTCTATTGTGCTTTCTCTGTTGTTGCTATTGTGCAGAGCACCTGCTCGTGCACATTGAATGCCAGGGCAATCAATCTTTAAAACCCATCATCGATCTTTTAAATTATTGCTTTGGAATCTGTGCAAATGATCTCTTTATGGAGAAAATATGAGTATCTGAAGAGACCAGACCTCTGTGTCTGTGGGTTTTTTAACATATCGTGTGAGGCACTGATGTCACTTTTCATAATTAGATACATTGATGGATTGCTGCGTAAAGGTTCAGATTAGGTATGTGCCAATAAAGAGAGAAGTACTTTACATCTAATATCACTATATATTACTGGTTTGGGTTTAGTTTTGTCAATCAGATGCTCCATTCATTAGTAGACTGCCTAGGTAGGTATAATTTTCGGGTAGTCTTTGATCCGCAGCATAAAGACGGCCCTTTTCTCATGATTGCCATGTTTTTCCTCATTCGCCCAAAATATCAAACAGAACTGTTGCTGATGAATACGTTTATAGATGCGAGTTGGCTTACAACCATCAGATTTAATAAGCTGTACTGTGTTTAACTTTTATTAATATATATATTAATATATTTGTAACGCTACTAAAAACATTATTCATGATATAAATATAAACTTATTACAAAAGCTTAGACCATGGTCATGATATGTAAATTATGTCGCAGTACATATCGATCTGGATCAGCCCTGGTCTTCTTTATTCAGAGATGTGAGTCTATGCTGAAAGTCACATGCAGGAAATGAGTTGATGGTTTTGAGAGCTTCTGTTCGGTTTGCCAAGCCTTTAGGGAAGGACACACTCTTGTTAACACATGGCACTGCATGCTAAGTGCTTTGACAGCTCTCTGAGGTCATTGAGGGTAGATAGATAAATATAGAATGAAATTATATAAATAATGAGAGATATGTATCGATAGATTGGCACCCTTGGTAAATATGAGCAAAGCAGGCTGTGTAAAATTGTCTTATTGTTTAACGATCTTTTGTTACAAAAATAAATCACAGAAGTACTCTGCTTTCATGGATATCATACAATTGTGAACACAACGCAGGTTTATCAACAAAAAAAAAAATCTTTGTTAAATGTTGGTAGGTAATAATTGAAGAATATTCCCATTGATATTTTACATTTTGACTAGGAACAGGAAATTGTTCAACCATGATTTCCTGTTTCACAGGGTTATAAATATGAGGTCTTAGGCCTAATTTATTCATAACAAAAGGTTGTTGAGCTTCACGAAATGGGAAGTGGCTGTAAGAAAATAGCAGAAGTATTGAAAATTTCCACCATCAGGGCAGAAAATGTCCATTTCCACCATCAGGGCAATAATTAAGAAGTTCCAGTCAACTGGAAATGTTATGAATCGACCTGGAATTACACGTGTGTCTGTATCGTCTCAACGCACTGTGAAGAGGACGGATAAAAAATCTCCAAGAATCACAGCTGGAGAATTGCAGAAATTAGTTGTGTCTTGGGGTCAAAAAGTCTCCAAAACTCCAATCCGAAGTCACCTACATCACTACAAGTTATTTGGAAGGGTTTCAAGAAAAAAGCCTCTACTCTCATCCAAAAACAAACTCGAGCGTCTTCAGTTTGCCGACACGACTGGAACTTCAAATGGGATCGGGGTCTATGGTCAGAGGAAACCAAAATAGAGCTTTTTGGTAATAAACACCAGAGGTGGTTTTGGTACACAGAGACGTAGCCGTATGGAAAAGTACCTCATGCCCACGGTTAAATATGGTGGTGGCTCTTTAATGTTTTGGGGCTGTTTTTCTGCCACAGGACCTGGACAATTTGTTAGGATACATGGCATTATGGACTCTATCAATTATCAACAGATATTAAATAAAAACCTGACTGTCTCTGCCAGAAAGCTTAACATGGGCCATGATTGGATCTTCCAGCAGGACAATGATCCAAAACATACATCAAAATCAACACAAAAATGGTTTACTGACCACAAAATCAAGGTCCTGCCCTGGCCATCCCAGTAAATGGTAAATGTGCACTTATATAGCGCTTTTATCCAAAGCGCTTTACACTGTGTCTCATTCACCCATTCACACACACACTCACGGTAGCAGAGCTGCCATGCAAGGCGCTAGCTTGCCATCGGGAGCAACTTAGGGTTCAGTGTCTTGCCCAAGGACACTTCGGCATGTGGAGTCACTCGGGCCGGGAATCGAACCGCCAACCCTACGATTAGTGGACAACCCGCTATACCACCTGCACCACAGCAGCCACAGTCCCCTGACTGGTGAACATATGCCCATCTTTACTTCTGAAAGACTCTCTTAGATCCTCTTTTTTTATACCCAATCATGTTACTGACCTGTTGCCAATTAACCTCCAGGTGCTTCTTCTTAGAAACACCTACTTTTGGAAAAGTAAGCCTTTTGTTTTTCCTGTCCCAACTTTTTTGAGATGTGTTGTGGCCATCAAATTCAAAATGACTTCACATTTTTTCCTTAAAATGGTACATTTCCTCAGTTTAAACAGTTGAGATATTTTCTATGTTGTATTGTGAATAACACAAATCATTGCGTTCTGTTTTTCTTTTTTACATTTTTACACAGCGTCCCAACCTTTTTGGAATTGGGTTTGTATGTGTGTCTGGAACTGTAGTAGTGAGATGAACATCATTCTTCCAAATGATATTTCCCCAATTCATGATGGTGGAAGAGAGCACTGTCCAACGCATCATATTGGCACCCTCGGTATATCTCAACAAAGAAGGTTCCACCAAGAGTGCCAAAATTAGAGGAGGTTCACTCGGGTTGACATCTGACATCTCTTTTTATTGTTCTCCTCAAACCATTTAGTCAGCCTTCATCTCCTGTGGATGTTGGTGTGGTCGTCATGGAAGTGGAAGCAACGACTAGAATAGAAATGTTTCATATACACCCATCTGCTATAAAATTAAAACCACCTACCTAGTATTGTGTACGTCAGTGGTCATCAACCCTGTTCCTGGAGATCTACTCTACCTTCCAGAAGACTTTAACTCCAACCATAATCGTGCCCACCTGACCATCTAAGCATTGCCTTAAGAAGGGCTTGATCAATTAAATCACTAATGTTAGGATTTAGTTGGAGATGAAACCTGCAGGAAGGTGGTAGATCTCAATGAAGATGGTTGATGACCACTGGCGTAGGTCCTTCCTTGGACCACTTTAGGCAGATACTGCCGTTTTGGAGATGCTCTGATCCAGTCGTCTAGCCATCACAATCTGGCCGTTGTTAAAGTTGCTCAGCTCTTTACTCTTGCCCATTTTTTCCTGCTTCCAGCACATCAACTTCAAGAACTGACTGTTCACTTGCTACCTAATGTATCCCACCCCTTGAGAGGTGCCACTGTAACAGGATAATTAATGTTCTAGACCTCACCTGTCAGTGAGTTTAATGGTGTGGCTGATCACTGTATAGGACTGATGTGATCAGTTTGAGTCACTGTGCATCGATTTGCAGTGTCTCTTCTGTCAAAGGGGACAATTGGATGCAAACCCTGATAGCCAAATTCCCCCTCACCTGAAGACATTCGTGTCATTGTTTTTTTTTTCCCTTGTAATTTGTCACTTATCTGTATTTATGCATGGATGTGCTCATGTAGTTATTTTCCTGTGAGCATTAAACTCTCAAGCAAAATGTTGTTGTACTTGCGGAAAAACAAATGAAGACATTCGTTTAATTTAATCGTAGCCTATTGAGAATTTTAACACACTGGACTGCAGACCGAGTGTTTTGACGGCTCTTTGAGGTCAATACGGGAGAGAAAAGATGGCTGCCGGCCAGCACATGCTGATTTGTTTTTAGGTTTGCCCTTTTGTACAGGGACTCCGATGACTAAAACCCCTGAGCTGACTGACCGTTCCAGAGCTGAGGGAGGGGGAAAAAAGACCAAGTAACCATGTCTACAGTGTTTCAAAGAGGGGAAACGTGAAGGACATCATGGACTCTTAACTACAAGAAAAGGAATTGGTGATTTCTCCTGTTCTTGCTTGTAGCGAGAACAGTTTAAACGCAGTAATGTCTTAATAAACAGTACTCACCGCTATGGATTCAGCGTAGTAACTGCCATTAAAAGGATCTCAAAACTCTTCAGGATCGTAAATCAAGACGAGACCCGCCTCCATTCGTGTCAATTCAAACGCTGGCGATGTTCTCTCGGTCACAGCTTCACATCTGTCGGTCTTCCAGCGATACAGGAGATAGCTTGAGAGAGAAATTTGCAAAACATCGGCATAGGTCCAGGGACGTCACACGGATCATCCTAATTAGTCCAGAGTCGACAGATAACCAGGGACAGCACAGATTCTTGTTTCTGTCCGTTTGAAAGTGCGTGCTTATGTGTGGTAGAAGAATATATTGAACCATGAATGGGTATTAATAATTACAGTAGAAATAGTAATACCAATATGAATAGAAAAAAGACCTTCTATACAGTACACCTAGCACCATCATAAACCAGAGGTGTGAAGATATAACCATATGACGGTGTACCTTAATAGGCGTATGGTACGTTTTTGACCATATAGTGAGGGAAAAAGTATTTGAAAAAAGTATTTGAACAGTGAGAGACAGAATAACAAGAAGAAAATCCAGAAAACCGCATGTCAAAAATGTTGTGAATTGATTTGCATTTTAATGAGGGAAATAAGTATTTGACCCCCTCTCAATCAGAAAGATTTCTGGCTCCCAGGTGTCTTTTATACAAGTAACGAGCTGAGATTAGGAGCACACACACTCTTAAAGGGAGCGCTCCTAATCTCAGTTTGTTACCTGTATAAAAGACACCTGTCCACAGAAGCAATCAATCAATCAGATTCCAAACTCTCCACCATGGCCAAGACCAAAGAGCTCTCCAAGGATGTCAGGGACAAGATTGTAGACCTACACAAGTCTGGAATGGGCTACAAGACCATTGCCAAGCAGCTTGGTGAGAAGGTGACAACAGTTGGTGCGATTATTCGCAAATGGAAGAAACACAAAAGAACTGTCAATCTCCCTCGGCCTGGGGCTCCATGAAAGATCTCACCTCGTGGAGTTGCAATCATCATGAGAACAGTGAGGAATCATCCCAGAACTACACGGGAGGATCTTGTCAATGATCTCAAGGCAGCTGGGACCATAGTCACCAAGAAAACAATTGGTAACACACTACGCCGTGAAGGACTGAAATCCTGCAGCGCCCGCAAGGTCCCCCTGCTCAAGAAAACACATATACATGACTGTCTGAAGTTTACCAATGAACATCTGAATGATTCAGAGGACAACTGGGTGAAAGTGTTGTGGTCAGATGAGAACAAAATGGAGCTCTTTGGCATCAACTCAACTCGCTGTGTTTGAAGGAGGAGGAATGCTGCCTATGACCCCAAGAACACCATCCCCACCGTCAAACATGGAGGTGGAAACATTATGCTTTGGGGGTGTTTTTCTGCTAAGGGGACAGGACAACTTCACAACAAAGGGACGATGGACGGGGCCATGTACCGTCAAATCTTTGGTGAGAACCTCCTTCCCTCAGCCAGGGCATTGAAAATGGGTCGTGGATGGGTATTCCAGCATGACAATGACCCAAAACACACGGCCAAGTCAACAAAGGAGTGGCTCAAGAAGAAGCACATTAAGGTCCTGGAGTGGCCTATCCAGTCTCCAGACCTTAATCCCATAGAAAATCTGTGGAGGGAGCTGAAGGTTCGAGTTGCTAAACGTCAGCCTCGAAACCTTATGATCCGATTTCAAATGTCGGGAATCGTCTCTCGGAGAACGCTTCACGCTGTTTGACGAGGAATCACTCTCTGTGCCGTTCTGCTGTGCGTAGAAATAAAACCTCTACACACCTGTGACTGCAATCTAGGCCCTGAAGAGTCTGTCCTCAGCGGTAATAGAAGCACGTAAATGTTGCGTAACGTTTGCGTAATCGTAACCGTATCGTACTATTTAGTACGATATTTAGCACATAGTGCTGGTTACGAAATGTATTTCAGCTTCGTGTTCTTGGGTCCTGCTGTAATCTTGCAGAGTCTAATTAAGCTGGTGGGAAAATAAACCACATACACAATGAGTAGGTTTGTTCAGGTGGACCAGCAGATTAGTTTAGTTTTAATTCATTCCTTCATCCCTGAGGAATTCCTCCACTTTCTAACATGGTTTGGGTAATTAATAAATAAATAAATAAATCTCTTCTAAGTGGTGTAAAATGAATGTTGGCATGGTTTCAAATCATTTATATTTTATATTATACTTTCGGTTTTACACTTGAACATTGACTACGTTTACACGGACAGCAGCAATCGAATTATTGACCTTAGTCTGAATAAGACAATATTCTGATTAAGCTGTTTACATGAGTCGCTTTTAGAATACTCCTTTCATGTTCAGGTTTTACAGGTTTTATATAGGTTTATAGAACATAGATGGATTAACGAGACACGTCATTACGTCCCCGCGCCACGCCGTCCGACGATCCCTCCAGAATTTCACGTATTGACATAAAGTAGGTCTTCGTTATGGGACCGTATACAGTTTTGGGTGTTTTTAATATTTAAAATTTTTACAAACACATCAAGTGCGGTAAATTATTTGTTGTGCTATACGTACTAATAGACGGTTGCTTGAAGCCGTGGGCTGCGCCCCAAACCGCGTACTTACCGTCTACGTAGTAGCTGAAATACATATATTTCACCTACTGTATAGTAGGTAAGTATGCGGTTTGGGACGCAGCCGTGCTCTCTTGTTTGCCGTAAAACTGTTGAGCATTTGCGTGTGTGTGAAAACGCCCACACGATGTTAATAATGTGATTAAGGTGTGTACATGTCTGTAATACACGTCGATATTGCGACTAAAACAGGAATACTCCACACGTCTTAATTCCATTTGTGTTTACTTCGAGTATGACTTTAGCAGGATTAAGGTCATCAGTAATCTCTGTTTATATGCTAGTTTCTTAATCAGAGTATCGTCTTAATTGGATTAATATCAGATTATCGTCGTCCATGTAAATGTACTGAATTATGGCGAGTGACCAAAATTAAGCTCTGATTGGGGTTTTGTGTGTTGATTTGCTGCTCCAGCGCTTCCTGTGTCCAGCTAGTTTAAACAGTGTTGTAGTGCTGCACAGTTAGTGCCTTTGCGTCTACAATTAGGTTTAGTCGCTGCCAGCACTGCTGCGCGCAGAGGTTAATTAACCTCAAGACCTTTTACAGCACTTGACTTAAACTAGTGTAGGGAACATATCTGTATCGTTAATGTGAACTTCAGCTTTATATAAAAAAAACCACCAAAAAAACAATGTTTTGGGTGCTATTTTGTGGAAAACTACTTCAATTGCATAAATTGCCGTTGTTTTGCACGGCCTTTCGCAGTGCCGTTTGATGGTAAATGAGACCGTTTAGCTGTATTCATGTTCGAAGAAGGCTTTGGCTGGATGCGTGTTGTGATGACGGCTGTGGCTCAGGTGGTAGAGCGGGTCGTCTTCTAATTCTCGGCCCACATGACTCCACATGCCAGAGTGTCCTTGGGCAAGACAGGTTAAACCCCAGGTTGCTCCGAATGGCAAGCTAGTGCCTTGCATCTTCTCCCATTGGTGTCTGTGAATAGGTGAACGATGCAGTGTAAAGCACTTTGTAGAACCGCTAAGGTTAAAGCGATATATATATATATATACATACACACACACACACATGTTCAGATCATTTGGTGTACCAGCTTGAGAAAAGCCTCAAAGGCTCCAGTTAGTTATTGTACGTTTACAATGTTGAGTCAAGTGAAAATGGAAACCTTAGGCACGTCTGATATTCGCTGTTTAGAAAATGTATCACGTGAAGACACCGACGTATCATATAGTATCATACCGTATTACATCAGATCTGAACCCCTGCATGTTTCTGATCATGAAGATAACATCAGTGCGTTGCCTAAACCAGCACTCTGAACCACTCCAGTCTGTAAATCAGTGCTGATGAATGCCTTCTAATCCACTTAGCCACTCCACATAGTGAACATGGCAGCCTGCTGTGCGTCTGTGTAGCTCTGTGCTGCCTGAGAGGCGAGCATCCATCCCGAGCGTCTGTACACTTCAAAACGGGCGCGCTGCAGATCAGATTTCACCTTGCTCGTAAAAGCTCGCGTCATGAAGGAACGGTGGTAGCGTAAAGAAGTGCCAGACCTGGCCATCTTTAGCAGTAATGCGTGACATATCAGTGATGCGTGGGGGGATGGGGGGGAATGACATGCTTTAGGGAGATTAAAATGAAGAGATAAAAGAAAAAAAGGGTAATAGCGTTACATAAAAATGCATTTTTGATGGATGAATTTGAATGTAATATTGTAGTTTAATTATTGCAATATTATTAATCACACCGTTTCTGGGATTTCTCCACATTTCAGTTTTAATTAGACATCACCCCTGTGACTTCCCCAGATGCTGATGCGTCTGTAGAACCTCAGCCTGTTTTGCCTGGATTTAATAATATTCTGCATTGTAAATCATGAAATAGGACTTTCTCTAAACTGCACTGAATATAAAGTACTCCAGTTGTATTGTCACGTACGTTATCTTTGTGTATAAACTGATTTATTCTGAAGGATTCAATTCTGCTCAATACTAAATGGTCTGATCTCTCTTTCTTTCTCTCTCTCTCTCTCTCTCTCTCTCTTTCTTTCTCTTGCTCTCTCTCTCTGTCTCTCTTTCTCTCCCTCTCTCTCTCTGGCTCTCTTTCTTTCTCTCTCTCTCCCTCTCTCTGGCTCTCTCTCTTTCTCTCTTTCTCTCTCTTCTTCTTTCTTTCTTTCTTTCTTTCTTTCTTTCTTTCTTTCTTTCTTTCTTTCTTTCTTTCTTTCTTTCTTTCTTTCTTTCTCTCTCTCTCTCTCTCTCTCTCTCTCTCTCTCTCTCTCTCTCTCTCTCTCTCTCTCTCTCTCTCTCTCTCTCTCTCTCTCTCTCTCTCTCTCTCTCTCTCTCTCTCTCTCTCTCTCTCTCTCTCTCTCCCTCCCGCTGGCTCGCTCTCTCTCTCTCTCTCTCTCTCTCCCCCTGGCATGCTCTCTCTCTCTCTCGCTGGTGCGCTCTCTCTCTCTCTCTCGTTCCGTAGTGACAGAGTGGGGCGACGACGTGAGGCCGATATCTGAAGATGAAACGATGGTCATCGTCAACCATCAGGCCACCGGGGACGTCTGCACTCTAATGATGTGCTTGCAGGACAAAGGAACGGTACGAGCCGGTGTCACTCTAACTTCACAGTCAGCTGTTCTCCCACATACGAGGCATTGCTTTAGCGTTTATCTATTTAATCCACATCTCCGTAGAAACCATGGTGATCTAAACAGAGACCAAAGTCTCTTTTGCTGAATGCCGAACAGAAAATCACAGCCTGAATCTTTGCTGTCCCAGTCGGTTTTCAGCGTCCTCACTTGGCATGTCACGCATTTTATTGAAATGATTCTCGGTTATACATGTTGTAGACAGCTTCTTGGCGATTTTAGCAAATCATCGAGGTATCAGTAGTGCATTATACATCACAAAAGTCTTCCCGGAGTACACAGTTTGAGATTTCCACTCAGCAGGCAAAATGTTGACATAAATAGTGACAGTCTTGCATGTACAGATAGCATGATTATTGGTGTCCCTTTCTCTTACTAATAGAATACTGAAGTTATCGTTCCTTTCTTTCTCTCTCTCTCTCTCTCTCTCTCTCTTTCAACTTAAAATATCATTCCAACCCTTTCTATTTTTAATAGTCCATGAAGGATATCAAACGATACAACAACAGAAACATGCCCCCCCCCCCTTCTCCTATCAGCACAGGAACTGCCGTCACGGACGATTCATTTCATTCTCTGGCTTTAGTATATTTACTCAACCGTGTGTGATCAGTGAGAAGTGTTCTGTCGGTGCTGTATGTTTGACAGGTCGCTGTGGTCGTTTTAGCACGACATATTCGAGCTGCTCATCACCTCACAAAGTGCTAGAAGAAAGGTGGCACGTACTCCGTACAACCATTTTTATTCCCTTAGTTCTCAAACGCTAACCTAAACCCATCCCGTGTTGGACCCTGCGATCGAAGCTGTGTGAGGCATCCGTGCTTAAAATATATCTTCGCACCCGTTAAATCCGAAGCCATGGTGTCGATTGTTGTAGTTCTTATGGTTCGATTGTGAAATGTAAGTCCTGTGTAGGGCAGCACGATTCATCGAATATCGATTGCGATTACGATTTTGATTTCGACCGCCCACGATTACACGAACACGATCGGCTGCGATATTGACGCTTACATACGCTCGTCCTCCGCTGCAGATCAAATCAAGCGCTTCCTAAACTTACAGCCAGTCACCACAGAGCAGCGCAGGGATGACGTCAACGAGTTTCGGTTCCATCCCAAAGTGAATGGGTTTTTTTATTTTATTTATTTATTAATTTTTTTAATGGGAGCCTGAAATAAGGTCTGCGGTGAACACAAGCTCAAAATATTCTCACGTTTTTATTCGACGACATAAAATACGCCAGTGAAAATCCGACTCGTGATTTGTTAAGAGTCTCATTGCTAAAAAGACTACAGAAGATCGTCGGGGACATGAAACGTCATCGCTGCCGAACAGGGAAAAACTTTGCAGATAAACCGGTTCAGGTGTGCTGTGCACAATTCCCAAGACAAAACCACAGGGTAAATCTGTATCGTGGAAAATGTTTGGAAAAGTTTGTCGAGCGACCGCGGTGTAGTTCGTTTATAGCGTACGGTTCTCCCGTTTTTCTGAAGATTGTATTTAGGCTTCGAACGTCGTCAAAGTTGTGTCCATTTGTGAAAATGATCTTGATGGACAGAACGTGTTAGCATTGTTAACATTTGCTAATCACCGAGCTTTTTTCTCAGCCCTAGTCCCGTGCTACAGGCTCCAGGCTCCCTGCAAGCCTGTGTCGGATGAGCAGTACGGAGAATGGATCGAGGATCTGAGCTTCTTTAACTTAATGTGGTGTTTGGAAGAATTCACACACTCGCGCACACACAGCTACACTTGAGTCAATCGCACTTCTAGGCTTCAGCGAGTGAGTAAATAGTCAGGGAGGCTTCGAACCAGCTAGGGCAGATGAAGAGCCACTGACCTTAATCACTCAGCCATCAAAGACCGAGCCTGATCCCGTGATTAGTCAAGACATTTGAAATTCTCTGTTATAAAGTATGTGCAGGTTAAAACGTCTGGGCCCACTAAGCTTCAGTAGGACAGAGAAAACGTCCTCCCTCCAGATTAGTTTGCTATGATGCGTAGTATTATGTGTATTACGAGTCGGTAGAGCTGCTTGTTGTTGTTGTTGTTGTTGTTGTTTATTTTTTTTAACAATCCAGTGCCTTCATCAACTTTGTATGAACTGTGGCGTTTTTAATCTGAGCTTTGTCTTCGTATGGATCTCCACAGACTCGTGTCAGCTTCTCACGCACACGTTCCGGACTGCGAACGAGCCAGCAGAGTAGAGTAACAAAGTCCCAGAAGTAAATGGGATCGTCCACCATTTTGTTTTGCATCCAATTTTGCAGAAACGTCTCCTCCTCCTCCTCCTCCTCCTGTTCTGGAAGCAATCTGTCGAGCGTATGGAATATCCGCGCGGATGAGTTTTGTTTTTACACGTTACGACGTCTCGGGTTTCCTACCTGTCTGAGAGAGAGAGAGATGGAACAACACACGTGCACACGCACTTTCCTGCTACGGTTCAGTTTATAGCGGAATGCTAAAGGATTAGTGCAGACGTCTCGTTCCGTAAGATATTGTTAGATATCGGTATGGAAATGTAATAGCTACAAAATCGTCGTTATGGATCTCCGTCAGAGCCGCGGAACATCTGGTTTCTGATTCGCTGGCAGGTGTGTTCTGCTCTTGTGTTGAGACTTCTCTAGCTTGGATTTAGCAAAAAAATGCATTCAGGCTTAAATCAATGCCCGTGATACTACGCATGGATACTTATTGACCATGACACTACGCACAAATAACGGTTTAGGACTGGACCCATATTTACACTCCATCACTATTAAACTAATTATTTCGATGAGGCAGATGGGAAATGCTGTAATTCATCACCCTTGATCTGGCAGCACAAACACGCCACTGGTCTATCCTAATGTTGACCGCGACTAATCCCTATCCAGAACAACTGAACACGTTACTCGGTCGATTTCGCGGTGAAATTCCAAGGTCGGGTTTATTTTTAACAACGAAAACGATCCGGAACTTACTCCATAAATGTTGTGTCCTAACTAAAGTAACTTGTCTTCAGTTCGAGCGTGATCTTGTCGTTTGGCAGAAGTTTAAACATTCACCGGCGACGATTCACGACAAAGGTCTAATTCAAAAGTGACCACGTCAAAGAAGTTGCCATAGCAACACCAACACCATAATAATACTCGGTTAAAAGCAAGCTAAACATGAAATCCCCTTGGTTTATATGAACGCGCTTGTTGTCCTACATCATCGTTTCCGTAGTAACGGGTTATTCACGTGGACTTGGCAGATGCTCCACATAATAAACAGTGCATTTAGTAAACGTGTCTGTAGTTATTAAACATGGAATAACATTGTACTTGTTGATTCGCTGACGTTTTCTGTAAGGGGGTGTTTACGTAGCACATTTGGAAGGAGTCTCCAGTGTCAGTGCTTAACAGTCAGAGATGAAGCTATTCCTTCACTGTGTTTTTCTGCCGCAAGATTTTGAGCTTTGTGGTTTCTCTGTCGCAAATTGGGTTGTTTTTGGCCGATGAAATAGCTTGTTTTGCACAGCATTAAATGTAACGATAAATGGATTAAAATGTACAATGTGGAGTTTTGTAATAATTGTAAATAAAAATAAATAAATGTCCTGCGTAATAGCAATAAAACACTTTGGGCCACATCACGTTATTTGTCCTATAGCAGCACTCCCCGTTCACATTAAAAAACGCGTCTCTTTCTCCACGGCTCGTCTTTTTTCGAAAACGCTCGGCGTCGTGCAGAAGTTTGCAAAGGCCTATTCCACGTCGTGGTGTGGACTGAGAAAAACGTTCAGAAATAACGACGTACGTGTTGTCATACGGTGCCGTCATGTGACCTGTTCAAAGTTTGATAGCGTGGTTAAACATTAATGTCACTTTGTACAACCTTCAGATTGCATTATTAAAGCGCACCTATTATGGATTTGAAACGTGCCTAATTGTGTTTAAGGTTTCATTTGATAGAGTTACAGGCAGCCGAGCGAATGAAAACGTTTTTTTTTGGTTTTTTTTTCAATCGTTTTTAAAATGATGATTCGAACTTCAGATCTATCCGGATTAACGTGGACGTGGCCTTTATTGACCAGTCAAAATGCCTCCCAGGCCTCAAATGTTCTTGAGTGGCAGTGCAGTAAGGCAGTCGCAAATGAAGCGCACGCTGTATGGTTACTAACACTGTTTGAGTGTGGAGCAGTGAGGGAAAGTGTAAGTGTGTGTAATGAGGTCCATTGTGCCTCTTTTTTTTCTTCGTGTGCTTCGAGAGAGATTAAGGTTTATCAGTTACAGTCCATTAACCGTGTACAGGTGCGAGGGACTCGGTTCAGGTTGCTTGTGTGAGGCACAGACCGATCCCGACATTTACATAACTACAAGGAAGTCCGAGGCAAGTGCATGTCAAACCGCTGCGGGCGAAACCAGTTTGAAAAACAAATCTGTGTGGCGATCGTGTGGGACAGGGATGCGAGCGAAACGCACATCACGCCGGCGCAGTTTCTTTTCCGGACGTAGGCGCAGAATGTCGTGCGTGAAATGATGCACAACAAGAAGCACTGGGATGTAATCTTTATAAATAAGAGTATTTGGTACGTGCATCTCGAACGTGTTTTAATGGCAGGTGGATTTTCCAGAACGTACTAGATGAAAAACGCGAACCAGGAGATCCCCTCAGACTCGCACTCGCACACACTCTCTCGCGGAGACCCAGATGCCCTTTGTACAGATTTGCTGTGTTGTAGTGACGTCACAGACATTCCTGTGGGGGAGAGGGGGAATGGATATTTGCAGTGAGATTATAGATCAACATTGTTTAGGTGTAAATGGCTGAGGATTCGGTGGATCTGTAATATCGGCCTCTATAGTAGAGATGGCACGAGTCCAGATTGGTACTGAAACATATATTATCTGCCAATATTGTTACCCATCTGTTTGTTTGTTTTTTTGTTTTTGTTTATTTAAGCATTTAAAATCTATAAGGGAAAAAACCCACAAAGCTAAAAACACGACTTGTGATTTTTGAAAGTATATATAATAAAGTATCAATTTAACCCTAGTGTCTTTTATATGGAAACATTTCCAGTTTCAAAAAAAATAAAAAATCTTTTCCAAATCCTGTTCCAGTCTTTTTGCATTGCGACAGGATCAGCTGGAATTCCCCCGTATCTGATCCGCCATGTTTTTCTGGCGTGAACCCAATGCCGATCCTGGGTATTGGATTGGTGCTGTCTCTACTCTGTAGCCTACTTATGGGTGATGTGATTATGATGATGAATTACGGCAGAGTACTCCTTGTCTGTGAGGTCTATTCCCAACCCCTACCGTTCCTCCAGTGGGAAGAATATTTGGTTATTGACAGCTGCTTTTTGCATTACCAGCATTTATTTAACAGCAAGCTAGCACTAGAACAGTTTTTTTTCCATAACCATTATTGTCTTTGCTAGGTGGTGCGGAAGATGATGTGGTTAATGGACCATGTGTTTAAATACACCAACTTTGGCCTGGTGTCTCTGATCCATGGAGATTTCTTCATCAGACAGGTGAGCCAACGAAGTCCAGACTACAGACGGGGAAATGTTATAAATATATAAATAAACCATAAACTGAGTTAGTAAAACACATGTATCCTGCACAGGGCAAAGCGTATCGGGACAAACAGCTCATTTACCTCAAGAGTCACCTGGACAAGTATTACTACAGCCGAGACAGGAAGTGGATTGTTCTGTTTCCTGAGGGTGGCTTTTTGAGAAAAAGGCGAGAGACGAGTCAGTCGTTTGCCAAGAAGAATGATTTACCCCACTTAACACATGTGACGCTGCCGCGCCTCGGGGCCACTCGGGTAATCCTGAAAACACTTGGACCACAGCAGGAGAATGGCATGCTGGGAAATGACGCCGGCTCGTCAGCACAGAAAGGTGAGAACATACGTGGTTAGGGATGCACCAATTGCATCACCGATACACGACGTTAAAATATTTACACACGCCGTGGCCTGAAGTATTCACCGGTCCCAGGAGAAGTATTTGGACACGTAAGCAGCACTCGTATAACTTTCATTGCACTAGAAAACAACGGCAAACCCAGTGGTGTTTATTTTAAAGAAAGATCCCGCAAGCACATTTTCCAAACACAACTTTTCACCCCCAAAAATTGTTACGCTTCAAAAATATAGAAAATAATAGATCTACTGTTCATAAATGGACTGAGAGGCATTTGGACACGTTACTGGACAGATTATTCTGGTCGTCATAGGACTACACTCTGTGGTTACTCTGCATGAAATTGAAGCTAAGTGACTGTGTACATCCACGATCCATTACCCTGGGACCAACTGCTTAAAAGTAATTGCAAAAATTGCAAAGCAAAGGTGAAGTAAGTTTTGAGAAAAGGTCCGACGGCATCTGTTGCTCGATTCTTCAGCGGCCGAGAAAAAGACGACGGAGAAGAAAAGTTCAGTGATGAAGGACCTGTGAATGACAACGGACAGTGTGCAGGAAGACTAGGATAAGGCTTGCGGGTCTGCCTGTCCTGGGCAGGATAACGGTGAGTAAAATCAAGAGAAAGCAGGCGAGAAACGGCAACAAGGATCGCTTGAGAAATCAATGAGAATTACCAGATGCACAAACGATTCAAAGCAGGATCGATGAGAGACGGAGAGAGTAATGCAGCAGAAACCGTTCATCAGCTACAAGAATAAGATATTTGTTTTGGGGGGGCGGGGGGTTGACTTGGTGGTCCGCCTCACACCTCCGGGGTTGGGGGTTCGAATCCCGCCCCCGCCCCGTGTGCATGGAGTTTTCACATTCTCCCCATGCATCAGGGTTGTCCTCTGGGTAAAGACATTCTTTATAGGAGATTACATATTGCAATCTCCATATGTCCATAGTGTGTGACCGTGTTTGCGATTGTGCCCTGTGATTATTTGGGTCGGCTCCCCCGCCACGTGCCCAGAGTTCCCTGGGATAGGCTCCAGGCTCCCTGTTTCCCTGCATCAGAAAAGCGGTATGGAAAATGGATGAACGGAGCACGCTTGTGTTCACTGATGGCATCGTGAGCTCAGAAACGTACACACGCATTTTCTATACAAACGTCCAGAAATCACAGAAGAAGTTATTGAAGCGACCGAAGCGAATTCTTCAGCACAATAATGATCCAGAGAATACGCCAGCCAGAAAACGGACGTCTCAGAACGGCCCTCCCAGAGCCCTGACCCAACCCTATAGAGCGTCTGTGTGATGAAATTCGCCGAAAGTCGATGCTCTAGTATGGACGAACTGACCGTTTTGTTGATTGAATCTTGGAGAAAAGGTCCGAGCCCAAGACGTCAAGACGTTCTGTGAAACAGATCTTAAATACTAAAACACTGTAACTGTGATCTTTAATGAATCCACGGTTGTGTGTCCAAATACTTTTTTTTTTTAAACAGTATATCTATTATTTCAAAAAATATTTTTTAAGCATGAAAATGTCTTGCTGCCGGAAGTGTGCTTCCTGTACTTATCTCTCGACCTGCATTTGTTTGTATGTTGTTTTCCTGATGCAGTGAAATCTGTCATTTGTAAGTGTGGCTGAAGTGTCCAAATATTTCTGGGCCCTCTGTACATATCGCCCTGTTTTGAAACAACCATTTGAGACGGTCGCCATGGTTACACACGGTCCCACAGTACCAGGAGCGTTGATTTAGAAGTGGGGTTCCATCCATGTATTAATTAATTTATTTATTTATTTTGGTCAGATCTACATTTAAAGTGAAAATTATGAACCGCTGATGTTCGATACTCTGCATCTTGCTCACTTTTTAATGCTTTTTTTTTCTTTTTTTTTTTTTTTACTGGAGGTGATCTCTGAATATACAAAACACGAATCTCTGTAATCCTCTTCATGCATCCTCGCTGTAAGATCAGGTCATAACTGAGGTTAATGCACTTTGTCGTGTGGGTGGGATAGACATTTTGTTGAAAAAAAAAAGAAAATAAAAAAAAAAGAAAATGAATCCAAGCAGATATTCATTTTGAGTTCAGTGAACGTTCGTCGCAATATCTAATGTCATGTGTGAAGGGGATTGGATAGCAGGCTGCCAAGTAAGCAGCGTTTTTGGCCGGTGTTTGCTGTGCCGAGATAAACAGCGTATGCACAACTCTCTAAAAGCTAGTTAGTTGATTAAAAAGGCTATGGATAAATAAATGCACGGCAGCTTCATTTTCACTTGATAATGTTTAACAGTTCATTGGTTATTAAAAAAGCAAAGCGAAGGTGATGGTAGATATCAACAGTTCGTTTCCAGCAGGCTGTAAAGTCGGTGCTTTTGCCCAAATGGAGTTGTGTTGGGCAGACAGAGTGCCGTGTTATCCGAATATCCCTACCAATCTACTATACGGTAGGCAAAGAGCGGTACGCCAAAGCATTAGTGCGTCCGGATCCTCAGCATTCATAAAACAGTAGGCGAGAAATATCCGGATGACATACTGCTTCCACCGAAAGTCTGCACTATGGAAGCAATGGACACTGCGCTATCTCCCATAAGACAACGGGACAGGCGCGGGAGAGCTGCCCGAATCAAAAATGGCGGAAGGCAGCGGTCGGCTCTTTTTAAGTTGTAGGTCACACGACGATGCCACCATGGCGGATGTATAGAACGTCCAGATTGCATTCATACTACACGCTCGTACCGATCAGTACGTACCGAATCAACAGCCGAGGAGTAGGTACTGAATCAAATCCAGCGTGTTGGATTGGAAGGATGCTGAAGGAGTTGAAATAAAAATTAAAATAAATAAATGAACTCCGTGAAGGTGTAGCAGCAATAATGATCACATTACTGTGTGTAAAGTTAATACGCCTAAAATAGAAGTTCTCGATTACATAAAGTCACTTGTTGCTTTTTCTAGACCCTTTTACAGTGTGTGTGTGTGTGTGTGTGTGTGTGTGTGTAGATAGTAAATCTAGAGGCCTGCAGTGGGTAGTGGATGTGACAATAGCATACCCTGAAGCCAAACCCATGGACATCCAGACGTGGATTTTTGGCTACAGAAGTCCCACTGTCACACACGTGCACTACAGGTAATACCATGCCTCTGTCCCAAACACTCTGGACTTCTTAATAGAATAATGTGTGGGGGGGGGTGTATGTGTGTGTGTATGTGTGTGTATGTGTTTTGTATGTATATATATATATATATATTCATTCCTTTTAGTTTATATTGTATTTATTGTATATTAGTGTATATGAGTATTTATGCATTATGTTTATGGATGCACAAAAAGCATCGAATTAAACTACAGTCCTAAATGAATAATATATATTCTAGCGTGTGTGTGTGTTTGGGTTCTTCTCTGTTTTGAACAAACAAGTTGTGTAAAGTTTTAATCAGTTTGTGGCTTTTATTTCAAATAAACAAATAATCGGCCAACTAATCGATTACGAAAATACTCGTTAGTTGCAGCCCTGATGTTTTTATCCTGCCTCGATAATGTAGAATTCATCAAATAAAAATCTGTAACAAAGTTTGTACTAAAAGAAATCGAGTGCCTAAGACTCTGTGTGTGTGTGTGTGTGTGTGTGTGTGTGTGTGTGTGTGTGTGTGGTGTAATGAGTGTGTAAATTGAGTCTATTGGTAAAGGATCTGTTTGTTGTGCATCGCTGTGTCTTCCGTCAGCCTCCTGATTTCACTACAGCGTGTACTACCATAGGGAAAAGTTCTCGTTACTAGCCACTCTGCTTTGTGATGCAGAACATGAACATGGTAAAATTCTAACCGTAACTGTTCTGGTTTCGGATTGTTGAGGCCCGGTTCATCTGACCTGAACATTTCCATGTTCATGTCCCGTTACAGTGTGTCTCTGTTCTGGCTGTGTTTAACACACTGGGCTGAAAGGTACCAGCAGTGAGTATATGAGCTCTGTGGCTTGATGCTTTTCATGTTGTTGTTGTTGTGTGTTGATCGTTGATTCCTGTTTCGCTGTACATACATTGTTAGTGTTTGCGGTTCTATCCGAAAGCACAGCGGGGAATATCTAGCGTGCGTATGAAATTCCACAGTGCACTGTTAAGAGTTAGTGATGCCCCCGTGAGCATACAGATCTCCCATAATGCACTCTGCATTCGAGTTGAATGCAGTTTGCGCTTGAAGTTCGATAAACCGTAGCACTGTAGCTGCAGTTCAATGAGATTTCATTTGAAAACACAGAAATATCAGATCATACAGTACTGCTTACAATCACAAAACACACCGGACTCGATTCTCAAGAGGAATGTATCGCGGGGGGTGGACGATTTGGGGGGGCACGGCGGCATAGTGTAGGGACGCCTGCCTCGCACCTCCGGGGTGCCTCCGAACTCGGTGTACAGGGTTTGCATGTTCTCTCCGTGCTTCATGGGTTTCCTCCGAGTGTGTGTAGTGTGTGAATGGGTGTGTAAACCTGTGTGATTGTGCCCTGTGATGGCTTGGCAAACCGTCCACCGTGTCCCCCACTTCGTGCCCCGAGTCCCCTGGGGTGGGCTCCAGGTTCCCCGCGACCCTGTGTGGGATAAGCGGTGTAGAAAATGGATGGATGGTTTATTTATACTTGTTTTAGTGGGTCACATTTTAACCACATTAATGACCCACAGTTCTAAACGGAGGTGCCAGCTTTTTCCACCGCATTCCACAAACTTTCGAGGAACTTTTGTTCGGTGGGAAAAAAACTATGCATTCTTGCGCAAGGGCGCGTGTGTGTGTGTAACAACTCGGGGAGGCTTTAAGGACATGATGAGGAAGTTTCATCAACCTCTCTCGCTCTCGCTCGCTTGCTCGCACGCGCTTTCTCTCGCGCACCCCAGTCTTATGTTGCTGGATAGTCCGTACTGTGTGCGTACATTGAGTGTTAATTCTCAGGTTCTGTGTCCCATCCTCAGCGTCGTCTTCTCTCGTTCTCTCTGTTTTCCTCTCTGCGTTCTTGCTGACGCAGCACGTCGCTCTCAGGAGAGCTTCTGTGATTTACCGAGGTTCCGTAACTCGCCTGGTCATCATCTTGGTACGAAGGCACAGGAAATCAGGTTAAAAACCGCGCAGGACATGGAAATCAGAACACGGCTAAATCAAGGATGATGGAAACATCCCCGATTGCAATAAGACGAGTGTTTAACGTGTAAGGAATAAAAGCTTTCAGGACACGCTTGTATCGGAAATACAGACGCGCAGCGCAGCGCCTTTGCTTTACATCACAGCAATCGTTTTGTTGATTAACCGACAGCGTCGTACCTTCCGTTTATAGGCGTGTTTTTTAATGTCCTGGAACGTCCATGATACTAGTTAGTTCCTCTTATCACTTGTGTTGTTAAGAGTTGTATAAACAGTGGTTCCCTCACCAGCTTCTCTATTCTCTCTCCGTCGAAGTGAATACGACACGAGACGCAGAGTACTTCTCAGTATTCGCACGTTCAAATACTGGATCTGTTGTTTTTAACCGTCATAGACGGCGCAAACTGCACGATACTACTTCCCCATCCTGCCCCATCCCCATCCTGCCCCATCCCCATCCCAAAACCGCTGATCGGTGTTCCACAGTGTACGAACGTAGGAATACCAGGATTTCTATCAAAACTAAAAATAGAAATGATGAGCCATAAACTTATTTAATGCTCACTGATGAGCTGGCTGAGTGTCCTGCAGCACCCCCCCCCCCCACACACACACACACGCACACTATTGCTCTCACACACACTCATCTGACTGCTGCTGCTTTGTCCCCAATGACCTCATTTTACCCCGAGCCTTTAAGACCTGGCTTTACGGAGCCCCCCTCCCTCTCTCTCTCTCTCTCTCTCTCTCTCTCACCTCTTTGTAGTTGTGTTTTCTCTTTTAAGCCTGGATCTATATAATAACACACTAACATTGTCACCTTCAAAGATTTGTGCTGAACACTACCTCCCTACCCCCCTTCTTTCTCATCTCTCTCTCTCTCTCTCTCTCACGCTTTTCGTTTTTCTATCTCCCTCCTTTCTCTTTGTGTCTTTCTACTTCTTTATTGCGGTCTCGGTCTCTTCTTTTAGCTGTTTACATTAATCATCTGCCCTCCCTTGTTCTCACATATTAGTCTACTGAAAGCACATATATATATATATATATATATATATATATATATACGGTTTGTATTCTGTATATTTATTATGTATTGCATGCATATCTCTATTAATAGTAGAGATAAAAATCAATTCTTTTTTTTTGAATGTGATATAAATAACATGCCGACGCTTTGGTTCTGTGAATGCCTCCATCTTCTTTTGTTTCCGTTGAGCAGATTTTTGGTCCTTTCGGTTGTGATATTTGGCCATCATTCGCAGCTCATTGCCTCCTCATACACTACCCGTTTTTATACGCTGCTTACGATTTAACACCTACATGTGTTTTTCCAGATTTTAGACCCTTTGAGTGCAGCGTTTGGTACCGGTAGTGAAAGTGTAAATGCTGTTTATGGTCCCGGGAGCAGTCCACTGAACCGATTCTTGATCCTCTTGAAAACGGTGGTTTGGAGTTGGTTGAAATGAACCACGGTCCGGTCCACATCAGTCATGGACGCTATACTTGGTCAGGGTGGTGAGTAACGCGATTGGTTCAACTTGTCCAATTATGTCTTGTTTCGACTTTTGTAATCTAAGAGAAATTATTATTATGGTTGTTGAGCTATATAAAACCAGCTGTTCATAGGACTCGAGCGCTGTGAAGTAGCTCACCTTCATGGTACGAGTGTTTTGCAATGAGAGCATCATGGAAAAACGCGTGTCTTCTGCTGACCTGCCTGATTAAATATCTGGTATGAGATGAGCTCCGGGTTTGCAGGTATTCCCACACAACGGCATGCCATGCCTTCAGAAAGTGCTGGGTTTTTTACCACTTGAGTGTTCGGACCACTGGAGAAGAATCTAAAAAATGGCTAAAAAAAAACTCTTTGCAAAACTGCATTCACAAACGTGACCGAATTTCACAATCGATACACGTCGGCTGTGGATCAGGTGGTAGAGTGGGTTGTCCACTAATCGTAGGGTCGGAGGTTCAATTCCTGGCCCGCGTGACTCCACATACCGAAGTGTCCTTGGGCGAGACACTGAACCCCAAGTTGCTCCCGATGGCAGGTTAAGGCCTTGCATAGCAGCTCTGCTACCATTGGTGTGTGTGTGTGTGTGTGTGTGTGTGTGTGTGTGAATGAAAGAGACACATATGTAAAGCGCTTTGGATAAAAGCGCTCTATAAGTGCAGACCATTTACCATTTATGTCTTGGAAGGACTTCTGGCCAATCATATACCTTTCCATTTATCGACTTCTAACTGTTTCAAAGTAAGCTCTTAAATATCTTTTAAAGACCGGATCCCTTGCGACTTCTTTCAATCCAATAGCTTTGTTTTGCTTTGAGCGGCTCGTTGTGTATCGGTGTTGAAAAGTTTGTTTACTCAGACGTGCTGCAGGTCTTCTTCAGATAAGGTGTACCTTTTTTTACCCGATCATTCTCATATCAGGTTTAGAGACCAAGAGGGTCACGATAAAACTTTTGGATTTCTCATTTTTGTGGTTCATGTAATTGACCTTTCTGTAGTTCTTGCTTTATATTTGGGATTGCTGACTTTGCTCACATTTCATGCTCCCTTTCTAGAGTTAGAAATAGAGTTCATTTTTCTTTTCTTTTATGTAGCAGGGTGCAGATGTCTTGAGACTCTGTTCTCGCAAGATCACTCTCAGAAACACCCTCAGTTCGTGATTTAAAGTCCACCTATTATAGATTTGAAACATGCCTAATTTCATTTTAAAGCTCTCATACAATAGATTTACAGGCATCCGGGATCAACCCCCCCCCCTCCCCCCCCGTGATCCGTTCTGAAGGATTAATTCTAAACCCCTCCTTTCAGAGAGCAAACTCTGCTCTGATTGGTCAGACATCCCAGTCTGATGTGATTGGTCTACGGATGTCAGCATGTTTTTAAACTACGACACGGACGCATTTGCCTTGTCCTGCTAACCTGGCAGGAACCGGAGGGGAAAAAAAAAAAAACGTCGGCAGGTGATCGGATCCGCCCCTATAAGCTGAGCCGTAAGTGAGTAACGGTGTGTTTATGGGCGAGCGGTGCATATAAGCCACAGGGCTTACGTGATTGATTGATTGGTGCAGATGTGTAGTATGAGGATTACCATGGGTAAATAAATAAAAAATGATTCTGAAGCACTTGCATTTCTCACACATTATGAAATTCCATCCAAAACATTTTACTGGATCATGTCATGTATAATAATGTGGTAGTACATCATCACTGGGCATCCAGACGAAGCGTATTCAGATACGCTCTCGAGTGGAGCAACAGAAAACCGTTTGCTACTGCCGTCCATGGTCCGGATCCAAGGAAGCAAAACTGGGCATGCTTTCTGAGTGGCAGGGATGGAATACTCTCTCTCTTCCTTGTCAATCACTGCGACTAGACAATCATGGGTGTCTGTGAGCTCCTGGATGCAGAAGAGGGTAGAAAAGACTTCCCTCAGAGTGTGACGCGCAGCTCTGTGGCGATGCATGAGCGGCAGTTTGGAAAGATGCATTCGGTTGGCTTCATGTGTCCCAGGAGAAACATCCCTGTCTGGTGGAGAGCTTGCTGGTGATGGGAATCGCCAGGTGACTTACCTGGGGAGAAATCTTGCCTAGCGACAGAATCAAATTTAGTAACTAGCTAATAATAATATTTTTTGCTGCACACTCAAATGACTTGGAGGTTGAGTTGATCGGGTATAGGTTGTGTGATGAAGGTTAGACTCGTATGCAAGTGGAGGAAAAAAAATTGAGATGGCAAGATGCTGTGTGGAAGAAAAACGGTACATTCATGTAGCAGTGAAGTCTCTCATTCTCATTCTCATCCGCATACAAATACATCATCTCATTCTCTCATCATTCATCTGCATACAGTCTGGCATGGACTAGCTTTTATACTCTGATTTTATTATGTATGTAATATTAATAGGGCGCACGGCGGCTTAGTGGTTAGCACGTTCGCCTCACACCTCCAGGGTCCGGGGTTCGATTCCCACCGTGGCCCTGTGTGTGCGGAGTTTTCATGTTCTCCCCGTGCTGCGGGGGTTTCCTCCCTCAGTCCAAAGACATGCATGGTAGGCTGATTGACGTGTCCAAAGTGTCCATAGGTGGATGAATGGGTGTGTGCGATGGATTGGCACCCTGTCCAGGGTGTCCCTGGGATAGACTCTGTGACCCTGAAAAGGGTAAGCGGTATAGAAGATGGATGTATTATATAAAATATTAATAGTCGTTATTTTATATCTGCATTTTGGAGTATTTTCTCTACAGAGAATCTGAGGGGAAAAAGGTTTAGGTTCTTATTCAAAGTCCAGGTGTGGAGGACTTGAACCCATGGTCTTCTAGTCAGCACTGCTCCTGTGTTGCTGTCTTCTGTGGTGTTGTTTTACAGGTCGGGGTTTGTGGGTTTCAGGTGAGTAAGGTTGGGAGTCCGGTTCTCTGCGCTCAGGTGATTGGAACAGGGCTGTATGAAAGATTTAATGAGACGTGGCCATTAGCCAGCGTGTGTGATTGGACTCCTTGCTTATTCACTGTTTTCTCAATGATTTATTCATTTAATCGCAAACAGATTATTTCCTGACTGTTTATTGTCTATTGCGCAGTCTTGTTCGCGGCCCATCTGCTTTATCTATCTACAATCATGTGAAAAAATAAGTACACCCCGCAGGAAGTTGTTTTTCTTTTTTGGTATATAGTGCCTTTGTAGTAATTTTCACAAAACAGACCAGTCACCTGGAAAAACTAAGTATACCCCTATATTTATCACACCTTTAAATCCATAAAATTAGAATCAGCTGTTGAAGATCGGATGCCAGTGATGAGAACCTGCTTTAGGGGAGTGCAGGTGGAACCGGTCTTATTTATACCCCTGTCGTATCTAGTGTCTGGTGTTCCCTTTGCTATTGAGGTGTGTGGTGTCGTCGTGCCAAGAACTAAAGAGATCTATAAGGCCTTGTCGTGGATGCCTATGAGTCCGGCAAGGGATTTAAAACGATCTCCAAATTGGCACAGATTTCATACGACTGCCAATTTCTCCAGGTCTGACCGTCTGATGCAAAAAAAAAAACCCAAAATTTCATCACAGGATCTCCTAGTAAGTCTTGCAACTGTTGGTTTCACAGTGCATGGTTTTGCAATCAGAAAGAGAGTGTCAGATTTTTAAAGAGATCTAACCGACCGGGCCATTTGGAATAATGCTTTCTGGACAGAAGAATCAAAGATAGAGTTGTTTGGCCACAGTAAAAGCAGACATGTTTGCTTCAGACCAAAGACAGCTTTGCAGGAGAAGCACCTCATACCAACTATGAAGAACGGTGGTGGAAATGTTATGGTTTGGGGTTGCTTCGCTGCCTCAGGGACTGGACATCTTCCATTAATGGATTCAACTTTGAATTGTCAAAGCCCGGATTCGAATCTCATTGAAATGTTTGGGGGGGCAGACATCTGGCCATATGTCTTTATATCTATCCATGTCTCTGTCTGTCTATCCCAGTCTGTCTGCACATCTGGCCATATGTCTTTATATCTATCCATGTCTCTGTCTGTCTATCCCAGTCTGTCTGCACATCTGGCCATATGTCTTTATATCTATCCATGTGTCTGTCTGTCTATCCCAGTCTGTCTGCACATCTGGCCATATGTCTTTTACATCTATCTATGTATCTGTCTATGCATCTGGTTGTCTTCCTATCCATATGTTTCTGTCTGTTTAGCTATTTCTATCTGTCTGTCTTTCTATCTACCTGTCTATCTGTCTACCCATCACTGTATCTACCTGTTTGCCTGTCTGTCGTTAACGCTGTGTTCTTTTTCCTCTGTGTTTCTCTTAATAATTCAGTGTACCGATCTTGCCTCCTCTTCATTATTAGACAGGCTTCTTTTGTTCTCTAGCTTAAATACCAGTGCAGAATACAAAGAGGACAGGACCGACTGTTTCTAAGCTCAGGAACATGTTGAATTGTCAAGGAAGTACAGAAACAGCTGAGCAGATGGCAGCTGAGCTCAGCAAAGCCCGTTAAAGTGTATAAAGAACACGAGCACGGCGGACCAGTTGGGGAATATGTGGCAGTTGAGTATGTGATGGCGTAGCAAAGGGGAGTCTGAAGACGACATGCAGCTACGTAAACGTCGGCGTGGTGATCGCCTCAGGAATAACGTCTTACGTCATAAAACAAAAACTCCTATAGTACCTAGCCATCCCAAGAAAGCGACAACATTAGAGCATACAGCATACACGTTAATGATGACGACTGCAAGAAATCCCAAGAGTGAATTGTTCGATAAGTCAGGACCGATAGTCACTGTAGATCTACTAGACTTTTCATAGCAAGTTATCATTTGCCAAGTTTTATCTATTACGACTAGTTAGCTGGGTAACTTTTTTTTTTTTTTTTTTTTTTTTTTTAAATCCAGCACCAAACTAAACCAAACCAGATTTAAACCAAATCAGGTTACAGGCTCCTGGTGTTGAGTTTTCTGAAGATTTCATTTGCATTCGCATTCTGTTTATTTCTCTCTCTCTCTCTCTCTCTCTCTCTCTCTCTCTCTCTCTCTGCTGTCACTGAGCTGATGTCTAACAACCGCTTATTTACTGCAAAATTACTATCTGCCGATACCCTGTGTTATTTTAATGATCACGTGTGTGATATTAATATCAGAGATGCTTACAGTTACCCTGACTACCCTGTGTTTTATTTTAGATAACTGCTCAGTAGGTCGACAGCGTTCATGAGCAATAGGCATAAATCCAGTCATGCAAAGAAGGCAACATCACGTACATCGTGTGTGTGTGTGTGAGCGACAGAAGAGAAGGACCTGTTGCATGGAGTTTCATTGGCCCAAATAAACTCAACCCGATTGAAAAAGGAGGTGGCCCTGGACAGTGCGATTTCTAAATCATGTTGAACGGATCCTGAACGTTGGCTGTGAACAGATCATTGATCTGAGACTTGGAATGAGCATCCATGCGAGTCTTACAGTATGCGGGTGAGATTATCCACAACTACACAGGGGCTTAGTCCGAAAACTGCAGGGCAATCCGAGAGATCTGGAGGGCGAGAGGAGCCGCGGCAGTAGAAGTGTGTCAGGATCAGGAGCTGAACAAAGCGCAGCTGACTATGTACACTGCGTCTCGTGTCACAATGTTGTTGTTTGGTTTTTTTTTGTTTTTTTTTGTGCAGTACTCGCGCTGTGATTGTGTTCATAAATGACATCATCGTTACAATTCTTCAATATCGATCTGCCCCCAAATCAACATGCCCCTTAGTTTGTTTAATGACATTTTATTGGCTTCGAAGTGCTACGGTGGGAAATAGGATTAATCGGGGAGAGTCAGGCCGACATGCTGTAATCTCCTCTACTGACGTCTAGTACTGCCTGGCATCCACGCAGCATACGTGAGCGGGTCACGGGTATCGGGATGATTGTACGGATCACGGTGTAATTCTATTTAGTAAAAGGAATGCATTCCTGACCACACCACTAGCAGTCACTGGACATTTTTGCTAGAGTCCAGTGATGATTAATAATAATAATAATAATAATAATAATAATAATAATAATAATAATAATAATAATAATAACAATAATAATATGATATAGCATAGGTAGAGAGATAAACAGCCCATAATCATTTCACTATACCTATTTGTGTGTGGGGTGTGAATATTTGTTTGTGTGTGTGAGAACACGTAAGGTCTTCCTCTTCAATCAGAACATTTCTTCACTGTCCCTATTAGATGTGCTGAATGTCGGGTGTGTGGGTGAACTGTTCAGAGTTCGGTGTATATTGCCGAAGGAACTGACAGCCATATTGTTGGCCGCGTGAGGTTTACAGGAGCGATAAAGGAGAAGCGAGAATGTCCTCCTTTCCTCTTCGGTGCCGAACACGGCGTGGCACCGCTAATGCTTTTCAGACGTTTTATGCTAGACTGCTGTGCTCCTAAACCTAGATATTCAAATATTTATCAGCGTGGTCTTCACCACGGTCGACCCCGAGGTTCGCCTTTATGTACAGTTGACTCTAGAATTATTGGCATCGTTCGTTAAAAAGATATGAGCGAATGCAAAGTCGTATTTAAACCGTACGCGGGGTGGCCAAAAGTATGTGGACGCGCGATCGTCACACAACCACATGCGAGCTTTCGACAAACCGTTGCCAAACAAATCGGCAGCACGTAACTGTATAGGTTGCATTTTGAATGCTGTAGCATTACAGTTCCCGGTCACTGGAGTTAAGGGTCTGTGTAGGTTCCAGCATGACAACGCTCCTGTACAGGTACACAAAGCAAGCTCCGTGAAGACATGGTTTGCCAAGGTTTGGAGTGGAAGACCTTGTCCTGCACAGAGACTTCATCTGAACCCTAATGAGCACCTTTGGGATGAATTGGACCACTGACTGCACCCCAGGCCTCCTCACCTGACGTCAGTGCCTCGCCTCGTTAATACTCTTGTGGCTGAACGGGCAGGAATCCCCACAGCCACTCTCCACAATCCGGTGGGATTATAACAGCAAAGAAAAGCAACTAAATCTGGAATGCGATGTTCAAAAAGCACATACTGGTTTGCGTGACTTGTTCGTCACTTTTGTTGCCTATATAATGTACGTGGACATTGTCATTTAGTTTTAACACCATTTTAACCGCACCGAGTCATTTAATGCAATGTTGATCATGGTTAGAGATGTATTACGTTTACAGAAGTAGACGTCCTCTTCAGGTTCAAATGCAGAGAGTGAGAGCCACACCAATGGTAGCAGAGCTGCTATGCCAGGTGCTAGCTTGCCATCGGGAGCAACTTGGGGTTCAGTGTCTTGCCCAAAGACACTTCGGTATGTGGAGTCATGCGGGCCGGGAATCGAACCGCCATCCATACGATTAGTGGACAACCCACTCTACCACCTGATCCACATCCGCCCATAATGATCGGTTCATCTACAAGGAAGTCTTCATCTCTTGTCAGAGACAACCAGGCTTTACGCTAAAATATTCTTGTGCATAGTGTAATTCATGATTCACCTCCACCAGCCGCATCACGCCAACACACCCCCATATTCCCCCAGTTTCTCCCTAAACATGCTAATGGTGTTTGTATCCAAAACGTTTGACGTCGCACTCTTCTGACCACAATGCATAATTCCAGTTGAAGGAAGTTAATAGAACAACATGATGGAATTAATCGTGGTTTTTATGAATTTATCCGATACATGGGGGAGGCGGAGTAAGACGACACCTGTTGCTATTAAAAGTGTTAGTTTAGTGTTGCTAGGCTAATGAAAACATGCTACCTCTGTATTCTGGGAACAAGTGTGAGACTGTGAAGCTGCCTGAGAGCTGTTTTTAACCCAGCAGGAGACAAAATGTTGGAGACACACACACACACACACACAATCTGAGAATGAAACGCATCTTT
Source organism: Ameiurus melas (assembly GCA_012411365.1). Taxonomy (NCBI): domain Eukaryota; kingdom Metazoa; phylum Chordata; class Actinopteri; order Siluriformes; family Ictaluridae; genus Ameiurus; species Ameiurus melas. Next base: position 25,072,985 of record CM022763.1, on the reverse strand, counting down.
CGTATAACTCTGAAGTGTCACTGTCTGAAAAAAAAACATAGTAGTAGCTTAACTGCAGTAACTTGAAATGAAACCCCTGAGTCCTCAGTCACAGCTTGGACAGATTTATGCTAGCTGCTAACTTCGGGAACACGGCTTGTTCAAGACTTGGTGATCCGACACAGTTTCCTTTTGTAAACCAAATACCACAGCACTGTTTAGAGAGAGGGAACGCTGACGCTGCATGGCAACGTCCGTCTGGTATTCTCTTTGTACACTTAAATGTGCACAAGCGTTAGAACGGGTTCAGACAGGACTAGAAATATTTGAACACCGTGACGTAATTTGCTTTTCAGCACAACATGTAGTTTAGTCGGAAGAAGCTCCTAACATTTTTCTTTAAATGTTTGAACCATGTGATTGAAATGATTCCAAGTCAACATGATGTCAGAGTAACAGCCTCTTCCGGAGAAGGTCGGATGTTCTGAGCCATGTTTGTAGCGGGGTTTTTTTCACCTCTCAGCTCAGCCGATTACTATATCATCATCCCTGTCGTCACGTGTTCCATGGTTACCCTTATTACGTAGGTGCCATGTGCGCTGAGCTGGTGCATACGGGTTTATAGAGAGTTTTTTTGGGAGAGTTCACCCAAAAATGAAAATCGTGTCATTAGTTACTCACCCTCATGTCGTTCCAAACCCGTAAGACTTCGTTCGTACTCAGAACACGAATGAAGACGTTTTTAATGAAACCTGGGAGATTCCTGTCCCTCTATTTACAGTCCAAGTAACCAATATATATATATATATATATATATATATATATATATATATATATATATATATGTATATATACACACACACACACCTTCACACCTATGAAGAACTTATAGAGCTTTGTGGAAACCAAGGCAGGAACAGGGGGAGCACGGAAACTCCACACAGACAGTAACTCAAGCACAGGATCGAACCGTGAACCCTGGAGCAGTGAAGCAGCAATGCTACCTGAATATCAAATGGCTACTTGGAATAGAACATAATGGATCTGAATGCCCTACCTGGTGCCCTTATCTGATCTGTTTCTAAAGACATTTTTGATTGATCGGGTTGGTTGGTTAATTTGAAAACCCTCACTGCTTTTATTTTGCGTCTGCACAGTAATCTAGATATCGCTGCTGTTGTTATTCCAATAACGTATGGAAAGAAGTTGACCAACTGCAATTTCTAGAACCGTTCCGAATCAATGGGATAAGAGTGAAATAAGAGCCCGTAAACAGCGCAGGCTGATCTGAGCTATCAGGCAGTACAGAGCGAGCGCCGAGTCGGTTCACTCAATCATCTCCACTCATCGATTCAGAGTTCTAAAGAATAATCTGATTACACATGCTTCCAAATCGAGTTTCGCTGCTTAAAGTCTGCTTCTCCAAACGACATCTGAATATGGAGGTCACTTCAGGACATGGGCGGTGTGAGGCAGTGAGATTCACACTGTACATCCTTTACCCTCGTGTACGTTATTCACGGGTTTGTGTGCGAGCAGGGGATTCTGGGAATTGGTTCAAATTTCATTTGGAACTTTCTTCATTTGGAAATTGTTGCACGAATGAATTAATGCAATACATTGAGCAAGATTACGTTTACATTTTATTCATTGAGCAGACACTTTTATCCAAAGCGACCTACAAATGAGGAAACCCCAAGCATGGCGATATATCAAGCGGAGAACAATGCAAGTAGTGCTACCGACTTTTAATTGAGTTCTAGAGAAGCAAAGTGCGCAGAGTCGAGGTGTAAGAGCCAGAGTAAGTGCAGAATGATTTTATTTTATTTATTTATTTTAAAATATATAAGGGGGAGGGGCAAGTTTGTTCCACCGTTGAGGGACAGATAGTGTGAAGGTTGTGGAAAGGGATCTTGAGCCACACTGAGTAGGTACTACTAAGCGTCGGTCGTTGATCGATCGCAGATTGCGTGATGGAGCGTAAGCCTTCAGGAGAGAGTTGAGGTAGGAGGGCGCTGTTCCAGACAAGGTCTTATACGTGAGCATCAAGGCCTTGAGTTTGATCCGAGCGGTTACAGGAAGCCAGTGGAGGGAGATGAAGAGGGGTGTGACGTGGGTTCTTTTGGGCTGGTTGAAGATGAGGCGTGCTGCTGTTTTCTGAATCATCTGGAGGGGTTTGATGGAGCTGGCTGGGAGGCCCGAGAGTAGTGAGCTGTAGTAGTCCAGTTTTGATATGACAAGAGCCTGGACTATTAGCTGTGTAGCCTGTTCGGTGAGGTAGGGTCTGTTTTTCTTGATGTTGTACAGAATGAACCTACAGGACCGTGCAGTTGTTGAAATGCGGTCTGTGAAGGTCAAGCCGTCATTGAAAGTCACTCCAAGGTTTCTGGCCGTCCTGGTTGGCTCGAGTGTGTTTGATCCGAGCTGTACGGTGAGGTCGTGGTTGATTAAGGGACAGGCTGGGATGACGAGAAGCTCCGATTTTGCCATGGTGGCGTTCCCACGTGATGTCAGACAGGCAGGTGGAGATGCGTGCTGAGACATTAAAATGTGAAGTAATAATGAGCAACAAATAGTGAATAGTAAATAAGTAAAAAATTGTTGATGATCATAATGATGTGTGTGAGTAAATAGCAGTGACACTGTTTCCCAACACGCTCTGCCTGATATTTATTTTTCTCTTTCAGGCTGTGAAAGCAGCTGTGGGTTTTTTATTTATTTATTTATTTATTTATTTTAATTAATTCATTTATTTTTTTTGCTCTACAGGAACGGCGCAGTCAGCGAGCAGTAAACATCCATTAGAGCGCTCGCTCGGCTGATTAGATTCATGCGGAGGCCGCTTTACCGCTTTTATCTTTCACGATTACTGTTACCGAGAGCAAGATTATGGTCTTGGATCTGATTTGATATCCAGCGTGGTCCAAACGTCTTCGAGCACCAGGGAAAATGCTTTCGTTTTGCGTTCTTCATTAACTGAACGCAACATTTCTCATTACAGATTATAATCTTAACAATAACTTGAGTGAAAGGCAGAATCTTGGAAACATTTACATGAATTTCAGTTTCTTAGTATTCGGTACGTCCGTCTTTTGCTGTAATGACGGTATGGCATGGACGAAACCTGATCTCCCATGCCAGGTCAAATCCATCAGACGTGCTTCGATAGATCCTTCAAAGGATGATGCTTAAGAAAAATTGGACCCTTTTCTACAAAGGCTGTAACGTGGTCAGTATCTTAAATCGCTTTTTCACGATTCTAAAACTTTGGCTTTGTTTCCCGTCTTAAATGAAACTCATCCCAGATTTTCAATGGGGTCTCAGAATTTTGGACCCCTCTAAGTGAACCCGACCGTGAAGCCTTCCCTGATTTGCGCAGGTCAACAACTGGGGTTTTATGTGTTGATGTGTGCAACCTCATATTTTTACACCAGAGAAACAAGACATGGTTTACAAACAAGCAACTTCCAAATGAGAAAATACAAACCGAGAACAATACAAGTAGTGCTACTATACAAGATCCATTAATTGAGTTCTAGAAGAAACAAAGTGCACAGAGTAGAGGTGCAAGTGCAATATATATTTTTTTTATTTATTCATTTATTATTTTTTTTTTAAATGAGTTGGTTAGGTGTTCACGGAAGAGGTGGGTCTTTAGCTGTTTTTTTGAAGATAGTGAGAGATTCTGCGGGCCAGATTGAGGTTGGAAGTTCATTCCACCTCTGAGGAACAGTTAGTTTGAAGGTTCTGGAAAGGGAACTTGAGCCACGCTGAGTGGGAACTACTAAACGTCGGTCGCTAGTCGATCGCAGATTGCGTGAGTGAGCGTATGCCTTCAGGAGAGAGTTGAGGTAGGAGGGCGCTGTTCCAGACAAGGTCTTGTAGGTGAGCATCAAGGCCTTGAATTTGATGCGGGCGGATACAGGAAGCCAGTGGAGGGAGATGACAAGGTGTGTGACATGGGTCCTCTTAGGCTGGTTGAAGATGAGGCGTGCTGCAGCATTCTGAATCATCTGAAGGGGTTTGATGGAGCTGTCTGGGAGGCCTGAAAGTAAGTGAGTTGCAGTATAAACGGTTTGTTTAAGTGTTTAGAGAATACATAGTCATGTCGCTTGAAATCGAGTCACCAGTGTCCCAGTGTGTAGTGAACCAGGGTCCTTACCAGTATCCCAACTCGTGTACACCATATCCTGATTCACAACCTATGTCTAAGGTATGTTTTATACAATCATTTTTGTTCGTTTTTATGAAGGGTGCCAATATATCTGGAGGGTACCGTATACTACTCTACTATTGGGTGGTTGCATTCTTCGAATCTTCTTTTGCTCTCAAACTCTTTGCAGTCATCGAAGCGGTGTGTATTAACTTTGTCATATGTAAGGTTCTCCACAGTCCCTCTCGGATGTGTGTATTGTTTTCATGTGTTTGCTGCGTGTGTGTTGTTTTTCAGTCTGACCGTGAATAAATGATGACGTCGATGGATTTAGTCGCCGGTTAGCCGTTTGCGTTTCCTTCTCAGCGTTTCTTGCAGTGCCACGGCGGCATTTCACCAAGCTGTTCACACAAACCCGCACACACAAGCTCATCATCAGCAGAAATAGTTCAAAAGCTGCACATCTGTGTGGCGTGGGTTTATTTTATTTTATTTATTTATTTTCTCAAAACACTGAGCAGTGAACAGCGCTTTTTCCGAAGTTGCTAATCACACGTGGTTTGGCTGGACTTTGACTCCGTCACAGATTCAGTGTGTGTGTTATGTCTTTTTTGCCTGCTTTGTCTCTCAGTAGTGCATCATGCAACTTTTTAATGTGTAGAAAACATGTCTAAAATGTTTTAGAAGATGCTGTGGTAAAGGGAAACAGAAAGGTTTTTGAAGTAGATGATCGTTTTAGAATAGATAATGTACCGTATGTCCAGCATACCATGGAGCAAACAGAAATAGACCCCTGAAACAGAGCGGATGTGGTCAGGTGGATGGTTCCTGACAGTTGAGGACAATGGAGTTCTCTGGGTGGCCCCAGGAACTGAGGAACTGCCCACCCGGCCATGCCCTCTCAGTTCCTTGGGCCACCCAGAAAACTTCATTGTCCTCAATTGTCAGGAACCATCCACTGTTCCTGGAATCATCCACCTGACCACACCCCCTCTGTTTCAGGGGTCTTCCACCTGTCCCCACCCTGAGAGCTCAGGTGGGTGGACCCAGGAACTGAGAGGATGTAGCCAGGCGGATAGCTCTAGGATCGGGATGGGCGTGGTCAGGTTGGTACGTCCGGGCATATGCAAGGCATGGCCATGTGGACAGCCCCAGACATGAGTTTGGTTCAGGATGTCCAGGTTCAGGATGTCTCTAGGCAGCTGAGGGCACTGAGCCAGGTGGATTGCTCCAGGAATTGGGGAGGTATGGTCAGGTGGAATGTTTTCTGAGAGCTGAGAGGAGCGACCCACGTGGATTGCTAAAGAATTGAAATAAAATATTCTATGAGTAATAAACTGCTTGATAAATGGTAAGCCCTTAAATTAAAACAGGAAAGCTGTATGACGTTAACTAGCTAGCAGTGTGTGCTAAAGTGAACATAGCCGCGGTAGTGGCATGAAACAGCTCAGATGTGTGTGTGTTGGGTTTGATGGTGAGTTTTCATGATGTCATCTTGTTGCCCCTGTCCACAATATTCAACAAAACAAATACATAACCACAAACAGTTACTTTGCTATCTTTACAGAAACATTTGAGTGTGTGTGTGTGCGTGCGTGTGTGTGTCAGGATCTACCCGGTAAGAGAGGTGCCATTGGAGATGGATGCTCTCACAGACTGGCTGTATCAGAGGTTTGTGGAGAAGGAAGAACTTCTCGCTCACTTCTATAAGACAGGTGAGGGCTAACACCAGCTCAGAATTCCTCTGTTTATGATCATGCCTTTCTGACTGCCTGTGTATGTGTCGTTTCATAAAGCTGTCTGTCTAGCGTTAGTCTGTTAATCTATCTGTCCTATATGACTGTGTTTCTGTCTGTTCATTTTTCCTATTTCTCCATCTGCTATTTCGGTCTGTCTGTTTTACTATATACCTAACTCTTTTTATACCTGTCTGTCTCTATACCTACCTATCTTTATACCTGTCTGTCTCTACACCTTCCTAACTATCTTTATACATGTCTGTCTATATACATACCTATCCATCTTTATACCTGTCTCTCAGACATTGTCTATCGTTCTGTCTGTCTCTAAACCTTCCTAACTATCTTTATACCTGTCTGTCTCTACACCTTCCTAACTATCTTTATACCTGTCTGTCTATATACATATTTAACTATCTTTATACCTGTCTGTCTATATACATATTTAACTATCTTTATACCTGTCTGTCTATATACCTACCTGACTATCTTTATACCTGTCTGTCTGTCTATATACATACCTATCCATCTTTATACCTGTCTGTCTGTCTATATACATACCTATCCATCTTTATACCTGTCTGTCTATATACCTACCTAACTATCTTTATACCTGTCTGTCTATATACCTACCTAACTATCTTTATACCTGTCTGTCTGTCTATATACATACCTATCCATCTTTATACCTGTCTGTCTATATACATACCTATCCATCTTTATACCTGTCTGTCTATATACCTACCTAACTATCTTTATACCTGTCTGTCTATATACCTACCTAACTATCTTTATACCTGTCTGTCTATATACCTAACTAACTATTTTATACCTGTCTGTCTATATACCTACCTAACTATCTTTATACCTGTCTGTCTGTCTATATACATACCTATCCATCTTTATACCTGTCTGTCTATATACATACCTATCCATCTTTATACCTGTCTGTCTATATACCTACCTAACTATCTTTATACCTGTCTGTCTATATACCTACCTAACTATCTTTATACCTGTCTGTCTATATACCTACCTAACTATCTTTATACCTGTCTGTCTATATACCTACCTAACTATCTTTATACCTGTCTGTCTATATACCTACCTAACTATCTTTATACCTGTCTGTCTATATACCTACCTAACTATCTTTATACCTGTCTGTCTATATACCTACCTATCTTTATACCTGTCTGTCTGTCTATATACATACCTATCTATCTTTATACCTGTCTGTCTATATACCTACCTAACTATCTTTATACCTGTCTGTCTATATACCTACCTAACTATCTTTATACCTGTCTGTCTATATACCTACCTAACTATCTTTATACCTGTCTGTCTATATACCTTCCTAACTATCTTTATACCTGTCTGTCTATATACATATTTAACTATCTTTATACCTGTCTGTCTATATACATATTTAACTATCTTTATACCTGTCTGTCTATATACATATTTAACTATCTTTATACCTGTCTGTCTATATACCTACCTGACTATCTTTATACCTGTCTGTCTGTCTATATACATACCTATCCATCTTTATACCTGTCTGTCTATATACCTACCTAACTATCTTTATACCTGTCTGTCTATATACCTACCTAACTATCTTTATACCTGTCTGTCTGTCTATATACATACCTATCCATCTTTATACCTGTCTGTCTATATACCTACCTAACTATCTTTATACCTGTCTGTCTATATACCTACCTAACTATCTTTATACCTGTCTGTCTATATACCTTCCTAACTATCTTTATACCTGTCTGTCTATATACATATTTAACTATCTTTATACCTGTCTGTCTATATACCTACCTGACTATCTTTATACCTGTCTGTCTGTCTATATACATACAGTGGTGTGAAAAAGTGTTTGCCCCCATCCTCATTTCCTGTTCCTTTGCATGTTTGTCACACTTAAGTGTTTCGGAACATCAAACCAATTTAAACAATAGTCAAGGACAACACAAGTAAACACAAAATGCAATTTGTAAATGAAGGTGTTTATTATTAAAGGTGAAAAAAAATCCAAACCATCATGGCCCTGTGTGAAAAAGTGATTGCCCCCTAAACCTAATAACTGGTTGGGCCACCCTTAGCAGCAACAACTGCAACCAAGCGTTTGCGATAACGTGCAATGAGGCTTTTACAGCGTCCTGGAGGAATTTTGGCCCACTCATCTTTGCAGAATTGTCCTAATTCAGTTACATTAGAGGGTTTTCGAGCATGAACGGCCTTTTTAAGGTCATACCACAACATCTCAATAGGATTCAGGTCAGGACTTTGGCTAGACCACTCCAAAGTCTTCATTTTGTATTTCTTCAGCCATTCGGTGGTGGACTTGCTGGTGTGTTTAGGATCATTGTCCTGCTGCAGAACCCAAGTTCGTTTCAGCTTGAGTACACAAACAGATGGTCGGACATTCTCCTTCAGGATCTCTTGGTAGACAGCAGAATTCATAGTTCCTTTTATCACGGCAAGTCTTCCAGGTCCTGAAGCAGCAAAACAGCCCCAGACCATCACACTACCACTACCATATTTTACTGTTGGTATACTGTTCTTTTTATGAAATGCAGTGTTCCTTCTACGCCAGATATACTTGGACACACACCTTCCAAAGAGTTCCACTTTTGTCTCATCGGTCCACAGAATGTTGTCCCAAAAGTCTTGGGGATCATCAAGATGTGTTGTGGAGAAATTAAAACGAGCTTTGATGTTCTTTTTGCTCAGCAGTGTTTTCTCCTTGGAACTCTGCCATGCAGGCCATTTTTGCCCAGTCTTTTCCTGATGGTGGAGGCATGAACGCTGACCTTAACTGAGGCAAGTGAGGCCTGCAGTTCTTTGGACGTTGTTGTGGGGTCTTTTGACCTCTTGGATGAGTCGTCGCTGTGCTCTTGGGGTAATTTTGGGGCCGGCCACTCCTGGGAAGGTTCACCACTGTTCCATGTCTTCGCCATTTGTGGATAATGGCTCTCACTGTGGTTCGCTGGATTCCCAAAGCTTTGGAAATGGCTTTATAACCCTTTCCAGACTGATAGATCTCAATTACTTTCTTTCTCAATTGTTCCTGAATTTCTTTGGGTCTTGGCATGATGTGTAGCTTTTAAGGATCTTCTGGTGGACCTTACTGTGTCAAGCAGCTCCTATTTAAGTGATGCCTTGATTGTGAACAGGTGTGGCAATAATCAGGCCTGGGTGTGGCTAGAGAAATTGAACTCAGGTGTGGACAACCACAGTTATAGTATGTTTTAACAAGGGGGGCAATCACTTTTTCACACAGGGCCATGATGGTTTGGATTTTTTTTCACCTTTAATAATAAACACCTTCATTTACAAATTGCATTTTGTGTTTACTTGTGTTGTCCTTGACTATTGTTTAAATTGGTTTGATGTTCCGAAACACTTAAGTGTGACAAACATGCAAAGGAACAGGAAATGAGGAAGGGGGCAAACGCTTTTTCACACCACTGTACCTATCCATCTTTATACCTGTCTGTCTATATACCTACCTAACTATCTTTATACCTGTCTGTCTGTCTATATACATACCTATCCATCTTTATACCTGTCTGTCTATATACATACCTATCCATCTTTATACCTGTCTGTCTATATACCTACCTAACTATCTTTATACCTGTCTGTCTATATACCTTCCTAACTATCTTTATACCTGTGTCTATATACCTACCTAACTATCTTTATACCTGTCTGTCTGTCTATATACATACCTATCTATCTTTATACCTGTCTGTCTATATACCTACCTAACTATCTTTATACCTGTCTGTCTATATACCTACCTAACTATCTTTATACCTGTCTGTCTATATACCTTCCTAACTATCTTTATACCTGTCTGTCTATATACCTACCTGACTATCTTTATACCTGTCTGTCTGTCTATATACATACCTATCCATCTTTATACCTGTCTGTCTGTCTATATAAATACCTATCCATATTTATACCTGTCTGTCTATATACCTACCTAACTATCTTTATACCTGTCTGTCTATATACCTACCTAACTATCTTTATACCTGTCTGTCTGTCTATATACATACCTATCCATCTTTATACCTGTCTGTCTATATACCTACCTAACTATCTTTATACCTGTCTGTCTGTCTGTCTATATACATACCTATCTATCTTTATACCTGTCTGTCTATATACCTACCTAACTATCTTTATACCTGTCTGTCTGTCTGTCTATATACATACCTATCTATCTTTATACCTGTCTGTCTATATACCTACCTAACTATCTTTATACCTGTCTGTCTATATACCTACCAAACTATCTTTATACCTGTCTGTCTGTCTATATACATACCTATCTATCTTTATACCTGTCTGTCTATAAACCTACCTAACTATCTTTATACCTGTCTGTCTATATACCTACCTAACTATCTTTATACCTGTCTGTCTATATACCTTCCTAACTATCTTCATACCTGTCTCTCAGACATTGTCTATCGTTCTGTCTGTCTCTACACCTTCCTAACTATCTTTATACCTGTCTGTCTCTACACCTTCCTAACTATCTTTATACGTGTCTGTCTATATACATATTTAACTATCTTTATACCTGTCTCTCAAACATTGTCTATCGTTCTGTCTGTCTCTACACCTTCCTAACTATCTTTATATCTGTCTGTAATATTTCTGTCTATTGAACTGTCTGCCTATTTCTTTTATGCCAGATAACTAATCTGTCATTTTGTCTGTATACCTGACCATCTTTATACCCATCTGTATAATATTTCCATCCATCAGTCTCTCTCTCTCTCTCTCCATCAACCTACCCCCATGCATATGAATAACACCACCATATGTCATGTGTTTTGCAGGAGTGTTCCCTCCATCGAAAGGTCAGAAGGAGTCCGTTTCCCGGGCGATGACGCTAGACCTTGCGTGGCTGTGCGCCGTCCAGTCGTTTGCCTTCATCTCAGGCTACATGTGGTACAGCGTCCTTCAATACGTCTACTGCTGGCTCTGCTCACTGCTGTGATGAAGAGAGGGATCGCGAGAGCGAGAAAGGGATGGAAAGAGGGACGATGATGGAGGAAGAAGGAACAGCCATCGATGCTGGTCTAGGATCTGTTAAAATGCCACAGACGTTGTCTTAACTCACTGGATTGCGAGATGACCTTGGAGGAAAATTGTATTTGATTCTAAAACCCAAACCTACACACACACACACACACAGTTTTGCAATACGAACATACATACAAAGAAATAGGTGAACAGTGACATTGTGTTTACACACATACATGTCTGTCTGTCTATATATATATATATATATATATATATATATATATATATATATATGTGTGTGTGTGTATATATATATATATCACACACACACACATACATACATGGAAAAAAAAATTGTATATCTCAATGTTTACTCATGCACATGCTGACACGTCATGTTTTAATTTGATTTCCAATCATAAATTAGGCTCAGGTATAAGCCAATCTCATGCCATCTGTCATCTCTGCCATCGGTAACACTGTCTTGCTTACATCTATGTCGTGAGGAGAACATCCTGCAGACGTACTGAGACGGATTGTGCTCTGGACTTCCTGTCATCATTTCTGTCCTCCTGTCTCCTGCTTTTCCTTCTTTGTCCTGTGCGCTCTGTTTTTGTTTTTTGTTTTTTTTTGTCCCCGTGTCTAGACAGTATTGCAATTCGCTCACGTTTACACTGGACACTTCGACATCGCCGGATGATCTCCAATTCACCTTCTGTCTCAGTAGGGGACCCTGGTTTTCCTTTGTTTTGATTTGTTTTTTCCCGCTCCACATCTCACACACTTTCATAAGACTGAACTGCTTTCTAGTAGAGATGAAACTCCTCCATGTCACCTTAGCTGAGATCATATTGGTGTTTTACAGATATAATTAAGCCATATGCTTTGTGTGTGAGGACTGATACTGGAAAGGACTCGATGTTGACTGAATGAAGCGTGAAATTAGGCCCAAGGTGTCCATTACTGTAAATTTAGAACAGCGTAACCTGCCGAAGCGTGCCGGTCAACGTTTTTGTTTATTTGGGGTTTTATTTATTTAATTTTTTTTTATATATAAATTTTTTTATTTTTTTTATTAATGTCAGTTTGCTGTATGTTCTCTCAGCGCTCACTGCGAATCACTGTTTATTTTTATTTCTTTCTTTAAAAAAAAAAAATAATTTATTACCGTGAACAATTGCTATTCTAAAACGCTGAGATATAATCCATGTCCTGACTGCAGCATTTCAGTTGTTTTTAGTTTTAAAATATCCTGAATGTTAAGATAAAAGGATTATATATATATATATATATATATATATATATATATATATATATATATATATATATATATATATATAAAACAAACGGTACCCCTCTGTGCTGGTGTTTCTAGAAATTTCTCTTTCTACAGTATAAAGAAACGTAAATGGTGGTGGGTGAGCCTGATTAGCCTGACTGACTGCAGTTTACTTTATATTACTGCAACCTGTTTAGTTATTTCAAGGAGTAGAGGTTTATTATTATTATTATTATTATTATTATTATTATTATTGGTGGCTATTAGGACCGAACTGTCTGTTTGGCTCATACTAACTGTCTGCTTTCTGTGTTCTTTGAGGAAATCTGACCCTGTCTTTCAATACTGACTCATCATTCAGCCAAAAATTAAACGTACACAATGTTCTTCTTTACTCCAAGTGTAGTCGATTTAGCCAAAGCCTAGTTTGGCGTCTGAAGTTTGCTCGTTTAGTTGAAGTCCGGATGATTCATCATCGTATCTCGAGACTGGCGTATGCTTATGTTGAGGCTCAGAAAAATGTGCTTATGTGTAGCAGAAAACATGTACAAGAGCTTCAACAAAAGGTCCGAATAGAATTGAACTAAATTGGGAATACAATAAACAAAGCACGATGTATGCAAGTGGGGAATGAGGGAGAAAAATCGCACCGGAAGTGAGAGCGTGTCTGGAAAAACCCTTCACTTGGTGAAATTTTCTACTATATATAGTTCTGACTCAGGCTTTCTGCAGTGCATGTGAATCGCAGACATTCTGACAGCCGGTATCTGATTACAAACTTCATTACTCTTCTGTCTCTTTCACTCCAGCATGTTGTTATCTAGCAACTTGATGAAACCGTGACCGTCACTGTGTGAGGAAATCACCTAGTGCTGAAGTACATTATAGGCAGAAGAACCCAGTCTTTCGTCTTTTTCAGCCACCACGTTCATTGGGGGTTTTCCCAGACCACAAACAAAATATAATATATTTTTCTACATCAACATGATATCGTAGATCGTACTACCAAGGTGTGACTTCAGAAACAAGCTCCAAATCCTTTCCAAAGTATCCATCTTCTCCATTACGTATCGTACATTTAGCTGGCATGTACATAAGAACTGACATTTACAAATCCCATCCAGGCTTGTCTCCTGTAATATGTGACATCGAAGACTCATGGTAGACCACACTTGACTGACGTGCAACATCCCGACCTGCCACAGCGTTGCATCATCAATCTACCCACAGCGCTCCATACAACTACGGCTGCGTTTCCCTATTTTCATTCCACTTGAGGAGCGTCAGATATGGCATTCTAGATCTCTCCTCATGTATCCTTGTTGTAAGCCAATATTGTGTGCTTGGAGACTGCA